>CM077466.1:61110588-61260588 GCA_039654755.1 Calcarius lapponicus | reverse complement strand
GTACAACTTTTTCAAATTTGTCATACAGCAGTAAGAAGTTAACTATGTAATTGTCCTCTTATTCACTTACCCATTATTGAAATTCTACCCTCAATAAGCATTTTAAATCTTGTAGAAAATACTATTTTTCTTTGGAAACCTGTAGCAAACTGTAATTATTGCTAGAGAGGCTTGAAGGCAAAATAGATTTCACAACATAAAAGCCAGTTTTAAAATGTACTAATGAAAGTATGCTTTATATTTATGAAATATTTTATTTGCACATTTACATAGGCACCATGTGTGCTTGCAATTACCACATCCTTGAATGCAATGTGGAATATGTGTGTTAGACACATCCATTCTGTTCATCCTTCCACAGACTGAAGAATATAGACCACCTTTGGATTTCAGGGCTTGAAGCACTTTGTACCTAAATGGCAACATTAAATTCCGAGTCACGCCAGCCACCATGTAACACTGAAGCATCACTGCACCAAGGCCTGGACATTCCCCGTGCCTAAAGCCATCTGGGATGGTTTGGAGCTCTATTTACTAAACTTTCTCCTTGTTATTAAAGCAAGGGTTTTGTTACGTTCAGCTGTTCCTGTCCATGCAGTCAAATTGTGAAGTACCCAGGAGCAGATGCTCATTGTTTTGTTATAATCACTTCTGGGGGAAAACAAAAACCAAACCAATCAAACCATTTCGTCATCCATTTTTCTAAAATTCAAAGTTATTAATGCTTCACTTTAATACTTTAATATTTAACATTATCGCTTGAACAACTGACAAAGGAGGTAGAGGCTACTGGCTGACAAAACTAATCTAAACAGGAGCTAGTTGCTGCTGGACATAAGTAAAATAATATTAGTGTATTCTCTCCACAACTAGAAAGGAATATCAGTGTATTTTTTTCAATATTTCTTTAACCTTTCTTCATTCAAAATAGATAAGTCTCACTCCATACTCTACTCATGCATTATGTCTCTGTCCATATATGTATAAAACTAGAGAACACAGGCAGTTTAATGAATGAGATTATGTTTGTTCTTGAGAACAGAACCCAAAATTAAGATGTTCTCTGTACACATACAGTGTAATGGATGTTTTAAATGTACAACATCTTTCCAATATGTTATGTGGAATAAACTCAAGAGAAAGCATTAATATATTATGATGGACATTGAAATGTTTCATCATCTGTTCTGAATTCTTTCCCTTAATTCCTAATATGCAATGTTGAACTCTCCCAGAAAATTAATTACACTTCTCTCAAAGTGTTTTTGTGCTTACTTTTCATACATTTTACTTATGCTTGGAAGATATCATGTAAAAAAAATTAAAGGCCTTTCTCTTCAAGTTCCCTATTTGAACTCTTATCTGCTGATTTGCACCTGAACATTTGATCTTGTGATAGAAACTTTAGCCAACAGCTTTAGCAGTACAGTGGGGATCATAACAGGTAATTTTCTTAACTATAAATTGCCAAACTTTTTAAGAATTACAGTATGGAAGCACCTCTGTGTGACCATATTGACAGGGATCTCAGGTTGAGGGAAGAGAGGAGGATCTGACTCCATGTTTCAGAAGGCTTGATTTATTATTTTATGATATATATTACATTAAAACTATACTAAATAATAGAAGAAAGGATTTCATCAGAAGGCTGGCTAAGAATAGAATACCAAAGAATGAATAACAAAGGTTTGTGGCTCGGCTCTCTGGGCTGTGATTGGCATTAATTACAAACATCCAACATGGGCCAATCACAGATCCACTGTTGCATTCCACAGCAGCAGATAATCAATGTTTACATTTTATTCCTGAGGCCTCTCAGCTTCTCAGGAGGAAAAATCCTAAGGAAAGGATTTTCCATAAAAGATGGCTGCGACACCTCTGCCACAGTGCATTGGGAAAAACATCACCAGAAGGTTGAGGGAGGTGATCCTGTCCCTCTACTCAGCCCCTCCTGAGGCTGCATCTGGAGGGCTGTGTCCAATTCTGGGCTCCTCACTGCAAGAGAGATGTGGAGCTCCTGGGCTGGGTGTGGTGGAGGCCAGCAAAGATGGTTAAGAGGCTGGAGCGTCCCTCTTACGAGGAAAAGCTGAGAAAGTTGGATGAGTTCAGCCTCAAGGAGAACAGCTGGGAAGGGACATCACCAGTGTCTGTCAGCAGGTGCCAAGGGGATGGACCAGGTGTGACTGTGGTCACAGGGGTTTTCAGGATGAAGAAGAGATGAGAATGTTGACTCTGTGATCAGAAGGATTGATTTATTATTTTATGATATATGTTACATTAAGACTATACTAAAAAGAAAATAGAAGGAAATTTTTTTTTTAGAAGCTAAGCTAAGCTAAGAATAGAAAAGAATGAATAACAAAGATCTGTGTCTTGGACAGAGAGTGAGAGCCAGCTCTGCTATGAGTGGTCAGTAAATCTAAACATCTACAGGAGACCAATCACGGGTCCACCTGTTGCATTCCACTGCAGCAGATAACCATTGTTTACATTTGGTTGCTGAAATTGCAGCTTCTCACAAGGAAAAATCTTAAGAAAGGATTTTTCATGAAAGATGTCTGCAACAGACCAGGCTCTGCTCCGTGGTGCTGGGCAATAGGACAAGAGGCAGCGGGCAGAAACTGATGTGCAGGAAGTTCCAGCCAATATGAGGAAGAATTCTTTATTTGGGAATGTAATCGCCCTCTTTAGCAGATCGCCCAGAGAGGATGTGGATTCACCCTCAGGTGTGGATTCACCCTTACTGGAGATGCTCGAGGACCACCTGGACACAACCCTGTACAATGCTCTCTAGGATGAGCCCACGTGAGCAGGGAGGTTGGACCAGATGATGACCCACTGTAGTCCACTCCATCTTTACCCAGTCTGTGATTCTGTATTTGTTCAAAAATGTGTAATGTGCACATAAACCTGAAGGAAATTGTGCAGTCAAATATTTAACAAGGAATAACTCCCATATACTCTTGTCAATGAAACCCAACAGCAAATTATGGTCTCTGGTTGATAACTTATGTCATGTAGTAGCAGATGCATAAGGTATCTGTGATCAAGCAATGTGAATTGCACCCTGATCCAGAGCAATGTGTGTCATTTCTACATATTTTTCTCATTTTCTGTATTGTATTACTTGCTCCTCATGTCTAACAGACTTTAGTGTTCTTGTATTAGGGCTGAACAGCTGAAACACTTGAGATCTAGGAATACAGATTGGATTTTTACAATAGGCAATTCCCACATATCTGCTTGTCATTTGGGTTTATTTGCAATTCAGAAATATTTTGTCAGAAATGTTTAGGAAAATAATTACCTGGGCTGGATAAACACACAACTCAATAGAAGATTATATTCCAGGTCAGCTCCAATAGATCACATTTATAGAATTGTGAGGTGTCAGCAAAATAAAGAAAAAGGCAACTTCCAGAAAGGAAGCCTGAACAATACACATACTTTTTTTTTTTTTTAATTATATTAAAAAGTAAAGCTAAATCCCTCTTTCTTTTTCTTAGCTAAATTGTTCTAATTTTTCCTGTCTTCTGTGACTAACTTGACTTAATTTAGAACATGATGGCTTCCTATGCCAGATCATTGAGGGGTTCCTGTAACAAAAGGCTCATAAATGTTCACTCACTTTGTCTGCCCAAATCATTAGAGCATGCTGCAGTTTTCTGTTGGTGAATAATTGAGGTCTTGCATACCCTTTTAAGGGAAGAAAAACACAGCTGATATTCATTTTCATAACATACTTTATCGTCTGACACTGTGGATACAAACTGTCTCCATATAAATCAATAACCCCAGACGAGAGAGTGCTGAAGGACACACACACTCAGAATCTGAAAATGAATAAGGGAGATACTCTCCAAAAGGAAAAAACCCACATGTGACTAGGTTGGGGATGGATTCATTATTTGACAAGCAAGCAGGGAGAACTAAGAAATGTATAGACAAGTATTTGGGCCACAAGAATATAAAGTCATAAAGTGGGTTGCATGCTAGTGAAAGACTTTAAGTCTTGCAGCTTCAAATTACCCTTAGCAACTGGAAAAGATTTCTAGGCTGACATTTGGAGGATGTACCTCTGCTTTCCACAGAAGACAGGATTCTGCATTGCCCACAGAGAAGTTTGCCACAAAGACTGTATGTGTGACATACAAGTGTATCCTTGTGCACTCAACAGTCTGACAATTTATTTCTTTTCCTTTACATCTTCTGGCTATCAGGCCAGCTGTCTTTCTGAACTACTTTCATACTATTTCTAAATGATATGAAAGGAATAATAAAAAAACTCCCTCCTGAACTTTCAATATTTTTTTTTATCAAGAAAATACAGAGTCCAAACCTATGAATCATTTGGTACCAATCAAATCAGTAAAGGGTAAAGTATTTAAAGACAGAAAAAATGCAACAAGCACAACACATTGATCCTCACAGGAGCTCCATTGCAGTCAATGGTGTCATACCACTCCATCACTTTCAGTACCTTACAATTTTGGAGGAGTGCTTAAAACTCTCAGAAAAAAGAAATGTTTGAAAGGATACACTTTTAAGTCCAGTAAGAGCTCCCTAGAAATGCACTGTCATAAATAAAAATAATTTGAGCTTGTAAACAAATATTACTTCACAGGTTTTTCACCCCAACCATGAGGCAAAAGAGCATTAAAGAAGCTTTTGATGTTGCTGAAGTACAATAGAGAAATTCCTGCTACTGAGAAAAGGAACTGGGATATGAATTCACAAGATGATGTTCAGTGCTTCTCAGAGTTACATTTGTCTCCTTCCTTACTTGCCTTCACTAAATTATTAACAGAAACCCAATCTGGCGCCAGATAACCAAACCAAGAACATTTGCTGGAAAGCGAAATGGTGAAAACAGAGAGGCAAAGGCTGTTAGAGTTAAAATAGAGGAGCACAGCTGTTATGTACATATATATGTGTAAACATGCATATTAATAAATAATATGTATGTTAAAAATATGCATACTGCATACAATGTGTGCACACATGCCCCTAGATGGGAAAAATAATAAGGGGAAGTACAGGTGAGCATCTACACAAGGCACTTTTACAGCACCACGATTACTTATTTTAAGTGATAACACTCTTAGAGTCACTTCAGTCACATAAACACTCTGCACTCACAGTAAATACCAAAACACAATAAGTGCAAACAAACATCTTGCTTCTGGACCAGTAATGCTAACACACCAGTGTTCAGAAACCATTTCCCCTGGGTGATCAGGTTTGTGCACCTGATACTGTGGCAGGCTCAGAGGAGCACTGGAATGGACACTCAGCTGAAGGCTGGGGACTTGCTGAATCTTTGACATGTGAAGTATCAGCTCTTGCAGGCAGCAGGGACTGCTCTTGGCAATGATTGTGAGTGGCAGCAAAAAACAAACCAAACAAAAACGGCTTCAGTGGTCCTGTTTTCTCCCCTCTTCCAGGTGACAGAGAGAAACCATAACTAAATAATCTGAAATCAATATGTGTACTTGGTCACAAGAGAAAACAATCTCTAACAGTGCAATGGTAAATCAGTTAAATATGTATTTAATTGTGTTGAAATATTTAAATGCATTTGGAAGCATTTGTTTTACAATATTGAAAAATTTTGAAAAATAGCTGCTGTTCAGTTAGACAACCAAAAGGTACATAGCAAAAAGGAAGCATTTAAAAAAAATGGCCTTATTCTGATAAGCTATCTGAAATCTGATTTCCACCTCACTAATTTTTTTTAATAGCTCATTTTCTTCTCATCTTCAGCAATTAGTAAAGGTTCTGTGGAAGAGATATTTATTCATTATTCATATGGACAGCACATAATGCAATTCACATTTATGTTTCAATGTGTTGGCAATGTAGAACACTGATGGTGCGCACAAAACATTAAACACATTTTTAACTTGTGAATTAATAAAACCAAATATAGTACAAATATTTTTGATCAACTAAGCTGAATCTCTAGGCTCCTTAAGAAGTTATAAATCTAATAATAGAACTGAATATAGGAGAGAAAAAGTAAAAAATTTCCAAGAAAATAAGCAAAAATTAGGGGATAATATTTGGAAATAGACAAAAATTAAATTAAATCCACTAAATTTTCATTTTATTCTGTATAAATTCAAGTTTTCACTTTAAATGAGCTTCATAAGCAGGCGACCTTTCCTGTATTAAGTATTCTCAGAGATTTAAATGCACGAAGAAACTAAAGACGTCAAGCTCCGCAAGAAACTTGGAAGAGTCTTGACTGAAGGCACCCTGAATTTTTTTTTCCTTACTTTTAGGGAAGGTAGGATGCTGCTCAGAATAGGTAGACATTTACCTCCTGCTCTTAAAAGAACTGCTTTTCAGATCTCTCTCCCTCATTTCCTCTCTCTCCTTCCATCCCTCGCCACCCCTTGCCCACTGGCAACAGAAGGAGCCAAATTGTAGGCGGTTAAAGTTGGCCATGAGAGATGATGGCTGGAGTTGGCCCCAATTTCATTTAAAGGGCTCTCCTGAAATGAACTGTTTTTCTAGTGTCCTTGCAATTTTTTGGAGGCTTTTCCCTTCCTGCAGGAAATTTCAGGCTGCGCGGTTTACCCGTTTCTTGTTTCTCTCAAGTGTGTGATTGTCAAAACTAAAGCAGGAGTACCCTCAGAGAGGCTGCTTGCTGTTTGTCCTCTGCCTCGTGGAGCCTGACCTGAATTCCTGATAGCAGATATACCACCAGATTAAGTTAAATGAACTTCAGTATGCAAAGCCTGTGTTAAAATGTTGGACCCCAGTTCAGCATTTTGCAGGGCCTGGCCATCAAGAAGTGATGTGAAGGCAGGGAAGCGAGGTAGGGAGGGTATCCTCATGGCCCTTCTGTAGGGATTTTCATCAAATACCAGGGGATTTGTTTTCAGAGCTCAGTTATGTGAATCTGGCAGCACAGAACTATAAGCCTATTTAATATAGCCCATCTGCTCTTCAGAAACAGGCTGATTTGCAGCTTTGTGCTGAACAATAATGATGAGCCCACCAATTCTTCTTTAAATCTTTTGGTGTTCTCTGCAAAATCTCCTTTGTCGACTTAGATTGGGGTTGAGAACTGAAGGACAACTTCTCTGCTTTTTTGCTTTTTTCAAACCAACCCATGAAAACAGTCTTTTTTCTATTTAGATGGGCCAAGCAAAAGTATTTTTCTGTTATAAACAGTGGTTGGAAGTGTGAGCTGCCAGGAATCACTAACATGTTTAAATGTTGGGACATTTTCCTCTCTGTTTGTAGAAATATTTATACAAAAAAATATTGTATAGATATACTAAGTCATCAGGCCTTTTCTTTGATTCTCATAATTCTCAATTTGTTTTATTTGTGTTTCATTTTTTATTCTTTAAAAAAAAACCCCAGAAATTGTGGTTTCTATATTCCTAATTCTTCTGGAAAACATCTTAAAAAGTACTCATCCTATTTACTACTTCACTCTTAGTGAGGAGAGAAAAAAAATGACTTACAAGCCTCTAAACACAGATTCTTTCATATTAACTATGGAACACTAATTGGCATTAGCTAAATGTTAGAGGCAAAGGCAAACTAAAATTCAGAAGTCCCAGCTGTACATATCATTCCTTTTGCATTAGTGTGGCGCTTGACAGAAAGTCATTCAGAGCAGGCTGGAAACTTCTGACTTTTTATCAGCAAAAATATTGGCACCAAATTGAAAATATACATAACTTTGTATGTAAACACAGTTTCTGTCACACAGGTATAGACTGATTTGTGCCATTTTTCAGACAGGTAGGTAGATGTCTATATTTCTTCCTCTGGTGCAGTTCATAATAGCCCATCATTCAAGGATTTCGGTGATGGAGAACAAGATTTATGAGCAAAGCATGTAAGGTGCCTGGATTTCATACTCTCCCGCTCTTGGCTGTGAAGTTGTTGGAGAGCCTTAGCCTTGACAATCTTCATTTCACATAGACAAGTGCAGTACTGAAGATTAACCTTGACCTTTCATGCACCTGGTGAATGCTCTCACCACTGGGGTAGTTTCCATCCCCGCCTCTGAACCCAGAGCTCTAAACCCTCCGTTTTTTGAAAGGATAGTAAAAGGGAAAACAATTCCCCAGGAATTACATCACCCCTAGTTTTTTGCTCATACTGACTTTTTTCGTTTTTAACTCATCAGAAGTTATTAACACTAGACTCTTTTAAAATTTATTTAGACGCTGTAAAAGGGCAGATGATGGAAAAGTGGTTTTGGAAAAACCACTGTGTGAGTGAATCTTAAATTTTTAGGTGCTTTGGACACTTGTAAGGAGTTGGCCTTGCACAGCTCAGAAAGATCACTGGGGATTAGAACCTGGACTCTTAAAAATTCAAACCAGAGGAGCTGCATTAAATCAGACTTTCTAGTGCTGGGAGTGTGCTTAGACACAAACTTGACAGCAGTACGGGCAACAGCTGGAATGCTTCTGTTTAAAATTATATACTGTGCAGAATGGCATAGTTCTTTGATTGAATATTCTTTATCATCCCAATGTATGTGTTTGTCATAAGGTAATTATACAGTGTGAACGTCTCTCTGTGCGATGACATCGTTCTTCTAAATGTGCCCAAGCACTAAATATATTATCTGCACTTTCCTGTGTGTCTGGCTGGATTCATACACGCTCACACATCCACATTAAATTCTGTCTGGTTGATGCTAATTGCATTAAAAGTAAAGCTAAATGGCAGTGAAAATAATTTGGAATTTTGAGCTTGAAAATGTGCTCTTTTGTTTACAATATTAAGTTGTTTGCATGTTTCTTTGTGCTCAAAGATGTGTGGGAGATTCATAATTACTTATTACCTATGTACAACATTTTTTGTCATTTATTTCCTGTGCTTCTTATCAAGGGACTTATCTTAGCCCCCACAAATCTATTCCACTTCCTACACATCAATTAGAAATTGACATATACCTTAGCACAGGCTATTACAATACATGTCTAAAGCAAAGAATGAAAATATTTTTTACTCATTTATCACAATTGTTGGCTTTCTAATCTAATAAATTGTTCTAAGTGACTGTGTTGCAACCCTAACCATCACACGGACAATGAAAGTAATTTACTCAGAGATACTAGACAAAAAAGCCTTAAGCTGCATTGATCAAGACTTCACACCATTTTTGCTACTAGAGTGCCTTTGCAAAGACAAGCATGCTCCATTTTAGTAATCTCTAATCAATATGCAGCATGCCAGTTCAGTATTTTCTATTTGTGACTCTCCAGAGGCACCATAATCAACACCACAAGTATAACTACAGCCCCCTCTGGCCCATCTTCCACTGCAAAAGCAAATGTGGCAGGGGCAGAAATAGAGGACAGAGGAATTTAGCAGCAGGGGATTTATATTTCCAAGAGCAAAGCTTTGCAGGGAGAGCAGAGCTCACCCTTAGACCAGACCCAGCACAGTATGACATTTGGCTAAGCTCTAGGCCCTACAGGTGTGTCCATACTGTTGTCTTGTTCAGCTCTAGATATAGCCAAAACTGCTTATCCACCTATCTCAAGTTCTACATAAGGTTGGTGCTACAGATTTCATGTTTTCTTAAAAGAAATCAGTTTGTTTGGGTTTTTTTTTTTTTTTTTTTTTTTTTTTTTTTTCTTAATAATTTTCATTTTTCTTTACTACAGTTCTGGGCTTGTTTTCTCACGGCATACTCCAGTTCTTAAAACAGGAGCTCAGTCAAGATCCCTGCCAGGACTGGAAAAGCTTTAGAAGGTGCATAACTAGAAAGGAGAGCCTGAAGAAAAGTGTGTGATTTTGAGAAAAAGTCTGTCTACTCCTGAAAGTGCCCGTGGGCTTGCCAGTAAAATTCCCCTGCTTCCCATCTATCACTCCCCACTCATCTTCCTGTACCACCATGGTGTCTGAGCCACCAACACCAAATGGAAAGAGATGACTTACGTTGGACTCCACAGCCCCAGAGAAAAATGACACTACTGACAGATGTCTGTGTGCAGCTTCTTTTTGGAGGCTGTCAGAGCTCCTGTCCCAGACTGGGTAAGCAGCACCTGGTCTCTGTAGCACGTATCTGCTACAGGCTGCCCAAGAACCTGCCAGAATCAGCCACAGCAAGAAAAACTACACAACATCTAGGTCACAGGCTGGGACTGAAGGGTTTGCTCAGACCAGGAGGTTGGAAATGCTATCTTTAGGCTGCTCCTGACTTTCCCAAGTTTGCAGTGGGATGCCTAGAACCTAAGGCAGAGCTATGACTTCTGTTCTGTGGCAGCAGTGTGCTTCAAAGCTCTATTGCATCACCCAAGTTCATATATAATTGAGAACTCATTCTTAAAGCTTGGGCATCGTCACCTCCGACAACTCAACCCTGGATTGCTCACTTTGCTCAGTCTTATGTTATTTATAACCTGAATGCTACAAAATTATTATTGCACTCCCCATTCAAAAGTAAATCTAGTAGCAAATGTCCAAGTGTAGTACAATTTAATTCCATGCTCTGGGCAGCAAACAGAGGCAAACACTGAAACACATTGATGACATCAAACCCCTTTTTTCCCCCGACCTGGCTTAATTCTGGCTATTTGCCTCTTTTCCTTGGTGTGAATAAGAAGCTGGTGGGTAGAAATGAGGAGTAAATACTGGGGCTTTTAGCCTGAGAATGGCTGCTGGAGAGCTTGGTTTGGAAGCTTTTGTTTGAGATCGTGTACTTGCTCCCTGCTTACCTCTAGCAGAATATATTTACAAAAAGTAATTCACAAGACTCTCTGGAAACTGGAGCCTGCAGGAACTAAACAGCTCTTCCTCCTCACCACGATATGATTAGCTGTCTCTGAGGAGTGAGTGACGACGTCCCTCCCACTCAGCAGCTTCCGACTGACATTTCACTAAATAGAACTTGAATCTCAAAGGGCTGATCTGTCAAGCAGTTTCAAGCCAGAAAAGATCAGGCAGGTTCAGCTTCCCCCCTCAGTTTCATCCTCATTTCTAATTTTCACGTTTTATGCTTCACGCAAGTGTTAATTATAAAGATGAAAGTCAACTTGCCTTTCTTCATCCATTCTTAGCACGTACACAAAATGAAAGTAGAAGTAGAACATAAAATTTGCCAAAAAAGCTAAAAAGCTGACTACAGCTTGAGGAAAGTAAAACAGAAGTGATGGGTGCAACACAGATCATCATCATCACCATCATCATCACCATCATTTCATCATCTTTTTCAGCTTCCTCATCTAATGTAGTAGGATTTTGTTATGCAAAATTGTTGACTTTGTCCAACCACAGCTTATGTAAAATCAGATTTTGAATTCTCTTACATTCTCTATGAGTAATAAAGTCCTCATGGAAAACCAATTTATTTTATAGTTTATTGTATAATCAAAAGAACTATGACTTTCATACAAACAATAAAGTTAGTGTCAAAGCCTCAAAGCCAATTAATCGTGATGATTTTGCATTCCTGTGAGTCTCCATCAAATGGAAATCACTTTGATTACATATAGAGTGATTTATGCAATAAAGAGATAAATATTTGAAAGTGGTGTATTTCACTGTAAAAAATGCCCTTATTTATATAGACAAGCATTTATACAGGAGACAATTAATACCCACCAGGTAGTAATTAATTGATTAGGAAATCAAACTCCTGTGGTACTGGAATGAGAACTGCACATTCCTTAGTAAATCCAGTATTTGCAGGAAATCACAGGACTGCGTTGGTCATTGAGAAGCTCTTTACAAATTGCAATGCAGTTTTTGTCCATAACAGATGGCTATGAAGGATGGATTTCCCATAAATTATATTATTCCACCACCACTCAATAAGTATAAAATTCAGCACTTACTGCAATTATCCCAAATTTGGGAGATGCTGGTTTCCTTCCCATCTCTATTTGTGGGATAATTCAACACTACATTTTGTATTTCCTTTGATGATTATCATAAGCTCTACAATAAGAGGCATTTTGGACTAAGCCTATTTGATTATTTTTTTTAAAGCTCTCACTCTGCTGTTGAAACAGTTCCAGATGTTAGAAATAATTACACATTCATTAGAGAACTAGAACCTGAACCTCAGGCTGGAAGGCTTTTCTCTGATTCTAGAATTTTTTTCCTGCCTCTTACAAAAAGGAAAAAAAAAAGATAAAATAATTAAAAACTCCATCCTACTCAGTTACAGAGGAAAATTTTGTCTGCGTGGCAAAATGATGAAGGAATCTGTATCAAATTTCCTTTGGTATTGTTAACATAAGACTGGCAAGACACAGTCACTTTTTATATGCACTCACAACCATCATGAAAATTCTCCAAAGAGACAAAATTGGTACTCCAGTGCAAACTGAGGTATTAATACAACATATTAGGCCACATCCTCACTAGCTTCACTCAACACATTGGTTAGAGGTGTATTCATCTCCATACTTTTGTTGTGGGATGTCAAAATAAAGGCACATTTTCCTAAGTCATCAAACACCTTCTTCAAAAGTGGTGAAACAATTCCTAGGAAACAGTGTGGTAGTTTTTGGAGACAAAATACAAGATTTATTTTTTTTTCCAGGTGGTAGTACTCAGGTTCATATTTTGGAGTTAGGTGGACAACTGGTTCTTTTCCAAAATGAAAGCTAAAGGTGTAATACTTTTCTTGAGTGGTTGTGTCTTGAGAACTTGAGCACTGTGAACAAATTTCTTTCTGGAATTTCTCCATGTGTGTATATATTCACCACAGAGGGTAACTTGCCTTTTTAGAGTAAATCAAGACAAATGGTTTTGTCTAGTTAACCACTAAAGCAGCCTGGGTTTGGCTATGGGGTTATTTTCCGATGGGAGAAAACAGGGTTTCAGCAAAAAATGTTCTTTCATAAGACACACATAAACAAAGAACAACAGCAGAGAAAGGTGTTTGTCTCCCTCTTTTTGTTAGGGCCATGCAAGCAGTGTCAGGCTACGCTGTCACAGTCAAGCATGGAAAAGTTACCCAAATGGAATAAGCAGCATTCTAAAAAAGTGCTGTAGTAGCTGGCACACAGTTTGTAAACACCTTAAATTTCTATGAGTCTATTGCCTCCATGGACTTCTCAAGGCAAAAGTGCCAAAGGAAGATCTTCAGGGACTGCACAGCTTTAGATGAACCTTTGCAATTTGTTGTGCCTGAACTGCTCTGACTCTCCAAATATGCAATACACTGGACCAATGCTTCAGGGAATACTGGATAAAGCTGACATTTTTCCACTCCAGGAAAACAGCTGCCTTTCCTTAAGAAGTAAAAGAAATAAGAAAAATGTCATCCCTTTATTTCACTACCTTTGTGTGTCATTAAACCAGTGCAGTACAGTACTTTGGTCTTTGCCTTTCAAAAAAACATTGTTCTGCACTTTGGCAAGTGTTATCACTGAAAATAGCTGGATATTAGAGGAAGGAAAAAATTGCAATTTGAGATTTCTTTGTGCTTGAGGATTTTGCGTGCTTCTAACAATGTTTTGCTTTATTAAAAGGAGTGTATCAACAGAAGACTTAGTGCTGACTCCCAGGACAAAATATGGGGAACTGCTGGAGTTGTTCATTCACCATTTCTCCATTTCCCTCAAAAAGTTTATCAGCATCTGAAGACAATTTTTTTTAACGTGCTGTGTCATGCACATTATGCCCACAGAAGATATGAATCATCTAAGATTAACGTAATTTTAAAGAAAATACAAGTTACATTATATTAAGTCAAAATTGTATTTTTAAAAGCTATAACATGAAATATACTAAGCAGCTTAAGAAAGAAAACACCATACAAGCTTATTGAAGTTTTTGGCCCAATTTTTTAGTCTTTGCAGCCTGGTCAGAATCAATTAAGTCCTCTGAGATTTGAAGAATCTCGGAATGATATTCCAAGAGGGAGCCCAAAGAGAGCAATGAGGAGGAAAGCATAGCCCTGTAGTATTTCTGAAAATAGATTGGCATCATCTCCAGATTCTCTGAATTTCAGAAAGCAAAAGTCCTCTCAATAATTCTAATGTTGCAGTTTCTGAACCTGTCTGTCCCTTAACCACAGGAACGCGTGAGTCATTGCTTTGGGCAGTGGAATTTTCTCCAGCTGTCCTGCAGAGCCAAAATGCATCAAACACACTCTTTCCTCTGGTCCAACAGGTGTCCCCTGCCCCAGAGTCCCCTCTGACACTGGTCCCTCACACAGCAATGCCGGTGTTTCTTGCAGTGCGCTCACTTTTGCCTGAGGCACAGTTTCTGTGCTGATCCTGACATTTGAAGCCTTCAGTCGATTTGGGCCACCATGATTACAGAAAAGCCACACATTATCAGTGTTTTTTTGTCAGTGCAGACTGTACAAGTAGCTTCAACAAAACAGAAACTTTACTAAATACACCTCCATGTGTATATATATGTGTAGGAGGACATATATATATATATATATATATGGCACTCATAGAAGCCACTGAGAAGCCAGTGTCCCAAGGTCATAAATCTTTTCCATTTCTCCCCAGGTTTCCAAAATAAACATCCATCCCTGAAACCTATCCCTTTGTACCCTGAGCTTACTGTGCTAACACAACTCCAGGCATCAGCTGCTACTTGACTGACGTTTTCTAAGCATGAGTGAGATTTTATATCTTGTATTAATTCTTAATGGCTACATGTACTGAATTCAGATTACAGCTTTCAAAGTTTGAAATTAAACCTGTGGTGCATATACAGGCTATCCTCTACAGGATATCCATAAAGGATATTCTACTGTAATTGATTTTAACTCTACAAGCCACCTTACTTCAACTGTAAAAGCTGCTATCAGAACTAAAGGAGAAAAATAAAGGCTAAATAATGAAAAGAAAATTTAAAAAGCCCCATAGTCCAATGAACCTCTGAAGAAGCATAAATGTATTTATTTTTACCTGGTAGAATAACTCCTATTTAATGGAGGAAAATTTTAATTGATTCTGCACATTAAATGACCACCATGCATAGAGTGGAACTGCGGAGGGCTTTACTGATTGCTAAACTCTGTGACATAAACTTCTGCCATTTGTAGAGAAGCCTTTGCAAATCCCTTAGCTAGCTAGATGAGAGAGAAAAAGGAGGAGAAAAATAACAACCCCCCCAAAAAAAAAACCCACAGTCTGAAATTTTGCTTTATTCCTGTATATTGCTTCTGCATGGTTTTCATTTGGATTCATTACCAAGACATGACAAACTGTGCTATTAAAAACAAAGCTCATCCCCTGATATAAAATGTGCCTTAGCTGTGAGCTTGCTTGGAAAGCATAGCTGTTCTTTAGATTCCAACTTGCAAAATGGAAAGTTCAATTTTTAGTAAGTGTGTCAAGTACTACTATTAAGAGGGAACAATTTGCAAAACTACACCAAGTGCCAGATTTTTTTTTTTTACAAAATTCACTAAAGCAAGTCGTTAGCAAACAGTGCCCTAGGTTTTTTTCCCCCTCTTTTATACCTCTCATGAAAGCATTCATCTTAAATAGAGAAGAATATGGCATTAAAGGGAGGAGTTCCTGAATTAAGGAGAAACAACTGCCTGCTTTGAAGACATGTCCATTCATGCTGACATGGTTAAGACCCACTTTGATTATCATATAAAATGGCAAATTCTGGGTTAACTTCTTTTGTGTGTGTAGCTGAAAATTAATACCCGACCAGCACTGAGGTAGGAGCAGTAATTTAAGTGACAGCTTAGAGGCTCCTTCAGTCAACCCAGACATCCTTCACTAGACTTCAAGTACTATTCCTGGGTTCTGCAGATTGTTTCCCAGCAAGTACCATCTCCTATCAGAAATTAGCACGAGATGTGCTTTTAGTTATTTAAGTATTAAAAAAAAGAAAAATTTAAAAAGCCCAAAAAACCTGCGGGTTTCAAATGAAAAGTGTGTTTTAAAGTTCAACAGTGACAGAAATTGGTAAAAACCAGAGTGATGGGGAAAGCTACTGTTTTCATTCTGCCGTGAAATATTTATCATGACTTTTGCCCTTTCAACTAAAGAGATTGTGTGCAAATTCACTGTAGCTACCTGAAGCATATTTCCCCTGCAGACTTCCAGAACCACCTGGCATATGCCTCCTTTCCTTGACTTTGTTAGGAAGACTTCCTGGAGAAATCCATAGCATTCTTCTTTTATGGACTGACAAAGAGCAGTCCTGGAGTGACCCATTCTCTCTATTTACACAAAAGTTCCAGTGAGCTCATCAGTTGGCCACTGGCTGGAGATTTGCTATAATTGGGGGTGTTCATATGCAAGGCATGTTAGAATTTGATTGAGGGGGGGAAACGTCATAAAATGCATGTAGGAGAAGTGTGCAAGCATAATATGAAAGTTTTGGATAATAAAAAAAAAAGCTGGCTTTATATGTTTGACAATAAAGAGAATGAAATACTACACAACTGACTGTAATAAATGATAATTTCAGCACAGAAGAATATGGATTTACTTGCTTCTTACCTACAGCAGTGAAACATAAAAAAGCAACCTACTGGCAACTGGAATATGAGTTATTATCTATAGAGATGACTTAGCTAAGGTGAGATAAATAAGCTTTCAGGAAAACAAAAAGAGGAAGAATGAGGTTTCTGAGAGAGAAAAAGCCTTTCAAACCATGTCTTATCCCTTGAAAATAAAGTCTTTCATGAAGTTATTGCTTTACCCAGTAAAAAAATGAGGATATTCAGATATAAAGATGTCCTATCATGTAGTGCCTTTCAATAAGAAGAAAACTAGTGTACTATGGGAGGTGTCAGGGAAACTAGATGGGAATTCCAGTCAGTAGTTTGCATGGAGAGGCTAGATGGGGCAGGGCATTTCACACCAGCATTCCAGGTGTGATGGAAGCCCTTCAGGACTACTGGGCCTGTGTTTGATTTTTTGCCAAAATTTCAAGGCCTAAACTCTACGAGAAAAAAACAGAACAATAATTTGTTGCCTCTGAGGGTTTTTTTTGTCATTTTCCCTGTGATAGAGGAACTGCCATTTCTGCAGAAATGCCATGGCTCCACTGTCTAAACCAAGCACTGAGAGCTTTTGGAAGCACTAGGTCTTTTAGGAAATACTGGCCACTGGACACAACAGAGAATAACTCCTCCAAGACAGCCTTGAGCACCTGGTTCAGGTTGGCCAGGGGAGCAAATTATCAAGCCAAAAGGAAAAAGCACAGTCTAAGCATACACTTCATCACCAGAGTCTGCAACAGGGGAGTACAGCTAAGAGCAGCCATGGCATTTCTTCACTAGAATTCTGCAGCTTGAAAGAAAAAAAAACAACAACTATCGTGCGTTTTTGGCTTATTAATGTTTCGTGCCATTTTTTTGATTTGCTGATTGATGAAAGGATAAGCCCTAAAGGTATAGGGAGTTATAAACCACATCTTACAAAAGGGGAAAACCCAGTAAGTTTAGCATTTTCTCAGTATTTTCCCACATAGCAAATAATCCCGTGGAAATCTTACTGACTTAAGGAGAGTTTGTATTATATTTTCTCAAGACAGATCACTCTATTTTAACTGATAATAATGAATTAGGAGGCTGGTCTGAGATCTTGACAATTATTTTTACTTTGCAGTTGCCACACACCTGGGGAATTCATTGTCATCAGGTCATGTTCAACTGCACTTTGGGAAGGCTGGAGAGCTCTGTGATCTGAAATAACAAGTCCTTGGAAGTGAAATATCTCTTGCTAAAACCTATTTTATGATTTTCCTTTAGATTTTTTGGTCCTAAGACAGACCTTGGTTGCAAAGGAATCGGTGTGTCGTTATGGCATCTATTTTCACAAGTTAAACAGAAATTATAACGTTAGCAAAGCCCTTGCTTGGAAATGGAAATTCAAACTGCAAGGCAAAATACTGGTCCTACGATGAATTCAGAAAGAAGATGCCTGCATTTTCCAAAATTTGCATTTGTAACAGAATGATATCATCATAGAAAACAAAGACTGTCCAAATTCAAGTAACTGATTGAAGGGTTGACAGACACTGATGTAGGGATCCTTCATGATAAAGCAGTGCACCTCTTGTTAGGAAGTCTTTTCAAACACACTTTAAAAGCTGTGATCCACCTTACGTCCTTTGGATTCAGTATTCATTGCTTTTGCAGGCTTCTTTGTAAGTTATGCTATTATATAAAATTCTCTGCAGATGTGACAGTATAAGATGTTTTTCTAAACTGCAGAAAAGCTGAAATACAGCTTACAGAAAACAGCCATTAAGTAGATCAGGCACGATCAGCTCAAACATGATCTGCGCAGATTGACACCAGTGAACAATACAATATGCTTGACTAGCTTCTCCTTCCTCCCTTTCCCCCCTAGCTTCTTAATTCTCTCTTATACTTTTTTTTTTTCTGGTGCTTCAGGCAATGCTGAGCAGGTTTTTTGGTTTTTTTTTCCATGAAATGTCAGTTGCCAGGATATAATTTCAATCATTAGTGTGACTGCAAACACGAATGTTTGGGAACTGATGCTTGCGTGTGACTTGGGAAGGTCTGCCTGACTGATGAGGGTGTGTGTGCTCGTGTCACAGGCACGCTCCTCGTGAGGCTACTGACAGTGAATGCGAACTACACAACGTTTTAAGGTCCTTATTGTCTCTGCTTTCTATTTTTATACAATTGTTTATCAGATATGTTAAGTATTTGGAGCTGATTTGCATTTCTATTTTCATTTGCCATGCAAAGGCTTTTTTTTTTTTTTCCCCCCCCTCTCCAAATCAACAGCACTTAATACTTTTGTCTCACAATAGGAATTGTTTGCCTTTCCTCAGGCACTTGTCACATTCTGGAAAGACAAGCAAGCTACTAATGCACTGCTAGCAAGGTGAAGCTGTACACTGCTTTGTTGTGTCAAATTATTTGCCTTTTTCTTCTAATCAGGCAGAATTCCAAGGGCTACCAAAAACACATGTTCTCTGAAGGGGACTTGAAAGAAAAACCAGCTCTTTCCAGATTTACCAAGTCACACTTTTTGTTCTTCCACTGCCATTGGTCTCTCATGGAAATCAAACATGATACAAGGCAGGGATGCCCCACATTATTGCAACAGAATAAGATAAATAACTCAACTACCAGCTTCACACCTCTCACAAAATACCCTAAACCTAGGGTAAGTCACTGGCTACACAGTGCCTTACAACCTCTGCAGGTGTTAATTTTAATCAGGGAAGGTTGTGTTAGGGGACATGGAGCTGGGGCATTAGGAAAAGGTTTTTTGCACAGAGGGTGGTTGGGCACTGAAGGAGTGTCCCCAGGGCAGTGGTCACAGCACCAGCCTGGCAGAGTTGAAGAATTTGGACAATGCTCTCAGGAACACGGTGTGACCCTTGGGATGGTGCTTTTCAGGGCCAGGAGTTGCACCCAGCAATGCTTGTGGGTCACTTCCAACTCAGCATATTCTGTGATTTTCTCTGCCTAAACTCTTCGTGCTCTATTATAATGGTATGCAGTTTTTAAATCCTCTTTGCTGTTCCCTTTTGTCTGTTTGCATTTCCCTTTGCAGCCATTTGCTGAGAAAATGAGAACAGGTTAAGATAATCAAGTGAAATACAGAACAAACAAGGGATTTAAGGTTCTAGAGTTCCCATAAAACAGCTGTTTCTTTCTCTATTTACTTTAATATCTGGATTTATGCACTCCCTTCTTTCAACTAGGTAGGTAGCAGGCACAGTCTGATTTAAGTGTTCTTCTCTTGCTGTTTCTAAAATCAGCTGTAAATGAACTGTAGCCGAGGAGAATTCTCCTGGGAGCCTGTGCATTCTACCGCTGGAAGAAGAGCAAGAGATGAAAAATGTAAAATAACCCAGGAATAAAGGAAGGCTAGCACGTAACACCTTATAGGAAGCTTCTAGCAGTTAGGAAGTGTGCCTTCTTTGGAAAATATACAGGGGGCAGTGGTAGGAAGGGAGCCACATATGCTGAGAAGCTGGTGTCACAGAACACAGCAGGCTCTCCCTTAACAGCACTAATATGCTGAAATAGCAGTCCTGCTGTTCAGGCAGAATACAGGAGCACACTGTTAAAATTACTGAGCTGCCTTCTGAAGATGGTGCTTGCATTTGAAGTTTGTAAGGCTGACCTTCAGACTAATATCCCTTCTGTGGGCCAGCTCTTGAAGTCACTCAAGATATTAATGCTTGTTTATCTGAACTCTGCTTGCCTACGTGTAAGAAGATATCTTTACCATGAGTATTTTATACTGGCCACAAGCTGGATATTAATGTTAAACTGTAATAAATTTTAGAAATGGCTCTCATATTCCCCCCTTGAACAGAAACCTTTAATCCTGACCATCTTCAAACAGAGTGGTGACCCAGAAGGCACAGCCCTCAATCTTCACGAGGCTCCTGCTCCTCAGCAGCTTGTAGGACACAGTGTTCAGCCAGACTTCTCCCTTTGTCCCATGAAGCAGTGAAAGAGATGCACGCAGCATCTCTGATGTGAGATATTTCCTCTTATTTTCAAATCAGTTAGTTTTGAATGCCAAAGAAAGTACAGGATATAAAGGATAATTTCCTTTCCTTTGATTCCTGAGTTCCCCTCATTTTAGCTGATGCACACATCTTATCAAGTGATTCAACATGCTAATCAGTACCGCAGAGATTCTGCTCTGGCAAGTTTCAAAATTTAGAAACCTAAAATAATAGATGAGCACCTTCATTTTCATAAAACTGGTAACTGATTGCTTGTGCCTTCAGTGCCTCTTTACTCAAGTTAACAGCTTCCCACTCTCACCAGCAACTTTGCTGTCAGCACTATTTGCCACCTAGACACCTAATCCCTTGTTTCTTTTACTTGATCCCAATGGTTTATCGTGATCACTTCATGGAAACTCCAGAGAGAATAACTAAACAATGGAAATCAAACAGGTTTCCTCAAGATTCATCCCTTAGAAAGTTAGATAGATTAAGTGGATTATTTTCATTTGGTAACTTTTAAGTAAGCATTAATTCTCATAAATCCTCAGCAGTGCTGACCAGTCAGAATTTTATTTAACTGTTAACAGGAGTACAGTTAGGTCAACACAAAACATTTTGAAATTTCATCCTAAACATGTTGGATTAATTTCTTTCTATGAAGCTCCCCAGGTGCAAAGTTCATTCAGTTGATTCCTGTAAACAATCTCAAGGATGCTTTTGCATTCTTTGTATCCCTATTGCAGTTTAAAAAAATATGTCTTTCTCTTTCTTTTATCCTGCTGCCAGTCCTTGTGCCAGAGAAATAGTTGGATTCTGAAATATGCTCACCCAAGTCACGTCTTATTCTGAATTTGACATTTTATAGCTATAATATGGAAGAAGAAAGGTGTCTTTGAGAATATCACCAATGTGTATGAGAATTCTATTTCAGCAGGATTTGCAAAAGGAATACGAATTTAAGTCTTGCCACAAATTGTATTTCCTTCTGTGACAGCTGCCCTTCACTCTGACTCTCCCACTTTGAAGATTAGCTGAAAGGTCTGAAGAAGGACACGATGAGCTGCTCTTCTCCAACCACACTTGATGTGCCACATCAGGCACAGAGGTGAGTGGATTCAGTTTGGGCAGGTATTTATATTAATTCCAGGCAAAAAAAAAAAAAAAAAAAAAATTGCTCCTAAGTAAAATGAAATATTTTGCTTGTGGCTTTGAGGCAAGAATTGACCTGTAATTTTATGAGGAAGGGCAGAGACACATTTTGTGTTGTGTTTATTTATGTCCTTAACACTAGAATCCAATTAGCAATGTCCAGAAGGTAAAAGGACAAATATTTGGCAGGGTGGTGCTTAAAATTTGGGTCTCATATATATAGATACGTATTGCCCAAAATATATATATATCTTGCCCAAAAACGTTTGCAATTACACTAGAGAAACCTCTTTCTTATGTTACCACCAAACCAGTCAGAAATAAAAATAAAATGTGATTGTACTTACCACTCCACAGACCATCAGAGGTTACTCGAGAAATGAGGTTCCCTAGTGGAGAACCTTAGCACATCACTGCTTATGACCTGGTTATTTTTTGCATCAATTTCTTCCTTTCCAGTAGCCATGTGAAATGTATGAAGTCACCCCAAAGGATGTGTGTCCTCTATTCAAGTAAAGAATCAGTTGCATCATTTGGAAAACTAGAAGCTAATTAAAAAATTCTTTCTTTAACAAAAGTTACTTCTGGAAAGGAAAAAATCCAAAAAACAAAACACAAAAAAAACCCCAACCCTCTAACAACAGCAACAAAAAAAACTCCAAAAGAGGTGTTGGCTGATAGAAGCAATGAGGTTATTAGCAACAGAATCAGAAACACTCATGGTAAAAAAGAAAGAAGATAAATTAAACATTCATATTTTATCTCAGTTTCTGAAATATATGTTCTTAAGCCTACTTTGAAGTACATGATTAAATTCTCCAAAACCTTTTTATCTTTCCTTGATTGCTAAAGTTTGCTATCAGTGCAGAGCGTGTAGCTGATATTGTATATCATCAAACTTGTTTCTTTATCTTCAAAAGTAACATCTAAACTTGTTATGAATAAACATAAACAGGATGCCTGTTCCTCGTTTATTAAATATAAGCTGTAATAGAGAGAGAGAGAGCGCGCACACTCTGTAGCACAGTGGCAATGGAAAATGTGTGTGACCGTGTTCACAGGGGTCTCAGGTTGAGGGGAGAGACGAGGCTCTGACTCCATGTTTCAGAAGGCTTGATTTATTATTTTATAATATATATTACATTAAAACTATACTAAAAGAATAGAAGAAAAGGTTTCATCAGAAGGCTGGCTAAGAATAGAAGAAGAAAGAATGATAACAAAGGTTTGTGGCTCGGACAGAGAGTCCGAGCCAGCGGGGCTGTGATTGGCCATTAATTAGAAACAACTCTATGAGACCAATCACAGATGCACCTGTTGCATTCCACAGCAGCAGATAATCATTTGCCTTCGACAAATGTGTTCTCAGCTCAAGAAGAAACACAGGGTACTGAATATGGGGCACACAGACGAATGCAGGATCTGAGGTGAAGAAGGAACAGGATGTTGAAAAGGGGGAAGTGCACAGGTCTCCAGGGAAGCCTTGTGGTAGTGAAACAACGCTTAATTTTTGCCTTTTTGTTTGATAGCCTTCAGGCCACCAAGAAGAGTGAAGAAACGATGATGACTGTTGATAAAGAGGAGTGATATGATGATAAAGAAGAGTGGGTGGAAACGATGATGATGATGGTGGAAGTTGACTCCCTCTGGCCCAGTGACTCTATAGGAAATTCCAACTCAGAGTCTGAGGGTAAGTGCAAAACAAGAGAGAAATGGAGGCACAAAAATAAGCAAAGAACATCTCCAAAGACCCATAGCAAAATATTCCAATATAAGGAGACATAAATGTATCAATAAAGTATAATGAGCAATTCTACATTGCTGCCATAGCTACGTAATTTACAGAGTTGCCAAAAGATAATAGTTTTGAAGAGCCTGCCAAAAGCATGGTAATTTGCATATAATTGTCAATAATGCTTTCTCATTTACTAGATGGAAGTTTGCTTTCACAGGATAGAGTTATTGGAATTCAATTTGCATTCTCTGTTTTTATGACTTTTCTATACAGTACTGTATTATTTAGAAATAAATAGGGAATTTTAGATGCAGTTTCCCATCTTCTGCCCAAAGGCAAAAAATAGAGAACACTTTTTCACTTGAAACTAATAAAAATAGAAAGAAAATTATTAAAAAAGCACCTGTTTGGGTTTCAGTCCATCTTATCCAAAAACGCTTCTCAAATTATTTATCTATAGTTTCAGTGAAATAAGCATCCTGATTTATTTTGCAGCAAGGTCAGTATTCAGCTTTTAATTCACTAAACACACGGGAGTGATTTCATCATGGGTCTGAGGTACTTTGAAGTGAATTGGATGGTGTTAAAAACTTTGATTTAGCATCATATAGATACATAGATAGGGATAGTGGTTTCCAGTGTCATGAGTAGTAATCTTTCTTTGCAGGGATATGACTGTGTATGAAATCTCCATCCTCCTGAAGCCATGGAAATTCTCCCAGTATCTACAACAACAGCAAGGATTTCAATACAGAAGGTTTGTTTGCATTGCTGAGGGGAGGTTTTATGGTTAACATAATAGTATCGCATGTATAAAATATGTGCAAACTACTGAATCACCATTTGAATGAAGCAGAAAATATTTTTAACTAATTAACCACCATTTTCTTAGTTTTTACTAAAAATTCTCAAAATAAGAAATTTTCTCATTTTTCATATAGCATGGCAAAATGAATAATTGCAATAAATCAAAATAAATATCAATTCTATACATATATACACAGTTGCTCTCTGTGCTCTTTTCCTTTTGCACTAAGAAATCTTGATTTTCTGCATTGACATTCACTTGTGTAGTCTCTGCAATTAAGTATGTAAATTCGAAAACTTCATCTATAAATGATGGAATAGATATTTCTGTAACACTTTGCGTACATAAAACTTCCTGACAGTCTGTGGCTAAATGAAACATGCATGCAAATAAAGCTCCTATCTTTGTGTTTGAACTCAGGATTCCATAGCATTCAAAGTTTTGGCAAAACATGTTATCAAACCGCAGTTCTGCTTGGAGTCTTCCAGACATCTGATCCTGTATTTTTACCAGGTTCCTCTTAACCAGCTGATCTACTTCAGCTTTAAAACATGTTCTCACATTCCTGTCTCCTCCTCCAAAAGAAAGAGAGACAAAATAGCTAGTGCTTCCCTGGTTAGGGCTCTTTTTTGGAGCGCGGGTTCCAATCTATTTCTCCAAGGCATAACTCGACATTCAAGGACAGCAAAGTCATTTAGACGACACTTCTGACTCTGCAGATGAGAGTGGTGACATTTTGGGGCGGCGCAGGCTTGAGTGCAGCGAGGTATGAGTAACCTCCCTTTGGGAGCTCATCCTGACACAGCAGGACCATGGAGCACCTCTGCAGCTGGCAGGAAAGCGCAGTGTCAATCTACAGCCGCTCCAACAAGCCTCAGAGCAGAGCGTGGGATGATCCCCCACTAACTGGTGGATATGAGCTGCAAAGGAGGTCAGGTCCTGCACCAGCTTTTTAAGATGAGTGGAACCCCAGCTCTGAATGGAAAGATTTAATACCAGTGTGAGCAGCTAACTAGATAAAAACCACAGGGAAGATATTGCTTTGTAAATAAAACCCCTAGTGCTTTCTTCAAGATTTTTACCTTATTTACTGTTATTCTGCCTCAGAAGAGAGAGAGAGCGGGCCCCATTGAAAACTTATGATTGTATAATATTTCTTTCATAAACAGTGTCTCTATGCACGGCGCTGCTTTAGCATGTCAATTGTAACTTGGATTGTGTCCTTTAATCTCCTGTGTGCTGCAATAGAAACAAATAATTCATGAGTAGAGCTCTGTGCCACACACATGATATATGAATCTTCCTCCAAAGTAGAATATGTGCCGTACCTCATTGTACGATGGTATGATTTTTTTTTTTATTGCATATATTATGTATTCAAATTTTATTTATCTTTCATGACAAGCTGGGTGCCCATAGGCCACTAAGCAGTCAATACATTGATAACATATAGGTCTTTTTTCTCCCCCAGAAATAGTACATTTTCTTTAGTATCAGTCAGCTTTATGGAAATATTTGTGAACACTGGACACATTCCATAATTGTTTGATCATTAAAAAGGGGACTTCTTTTGAGAAAACTGAAAATACTGGTTTGAGATTGTTAATAAAAATCTTTAGATATTTCACATTAAAATAGATTTAGCTACTATTAAAAAAGAGGGGGAGATAGAAAGCAGTAGGTAGAAAAGGACTATGTGTCATAAGCTCTTTATTTTGTCCCACAAGTTTTTTCTTTGATATGGTACCTCAACAAAAGAAGTCATTGCTCAAATACTCCTGCCTTTGGCTGTCCTGCTTGGATACCAAATCTCTTTCTGCTGTTTTTTTACTACTCTTAGTTTCATCCCTTAGTTTCATCCCTTCAGATGGGCTTGAGTTGGTCCTGTTTTAATAGGGCCTTGTAAGTCCATACTGCCATCCCTCAATATCCTGCTCACTCTAGACAGCAATGACATGTTCCTGCAGTTGCAAAAATTTTTTTCTCATCTGTTTCTGTGCTCCTGAGGGGAACTCTGCAACATTTCCTTTCTTTCTCCTCTCCCTCATGTGAGTTCGCACATTAATTTTTAATGTGTCCTTTCCCAAACTTATGTAGTACAGGAGAAGTCCACGACAGTAGATGAGATCTAGTGCTCGCAGAAGGAAGTAGGGCTAGACAAAGAGGTTTTCAGGAATGAGACAAAACAACAGCAAAAAAAAAAGAATACAGTTGAAAACCTAAAGCTAGCTAGACCCAAGAGAGGGATAAAATGTGCGCTTTCGGTAAACTGTACAAGCTTTACAACTTCTGCCTCGCTCCCACAATGTCTTGGAGACAGACTTGATCATGTGTTGTTTGCGTAGCAGACAGCTGTAACTCTGTAAAGATGCCCTGGAGATCCATTAAACAGCGTGAAGAATGTCTTTGTGGGTGCCTGGGTTGAGAGGGATCAGGGGCTTCAAGGAAGCAGAAAACACAGTAAGAAACAGGCAGGGTAGCGACTACCAGAGCGTCCACTTGGGTGTTCCTTATCCAGCATGAAATAGGCCAAATTTACCCAGAAAACTTCTGGGTTTAAAGAGCTGTAGTTTCTTAATAAATTCTTTCCTGTTTCACATCTTATCTGCATGTTTTTGTTTTTAATGAATTTCCATTATAAACTGACACCTGACAGAGAATTAGTGTCATCGTCAGAGCTTCTTGCAACGTGTTGGCATTTAGCTGCACTTCTGTTAATTATTTTTTCTTGACAATAAAGTATTGCTGAGATAACACAGAATGGTGTTAACTTTGGCCTTTCTACACAACCAGCCTGGGAGCACACTTTAGCTTTGCCACTTTGGTGCAATCAGTACTTCGTGCAGCCAGTGGTGCCCGCACCCACCATCCACAGCCAGCACCTCTCTGCATGAGAACTCCTCTGTAGCACTTCAGTGCATCCCATTATCTTTCACAGAAAGCATGGACGTGCTCCTGGCTAGTCATTCCAGTGCTGTACATTGAGAATTCATCCTTATACCTACTGGAGGCACCTGCAACATGTGCACAAAGACCTAGGATCTGGGGCATGCTCTAGGGTCTCATTGTTCAGGATACAAACTTTGTTGCTCTCCTCTCGGGATCAGCTTGTCAGAGTGACCCCAAGAAAAGTTTGAAAGTCTGTTCTCCCAGCCCGGTGCTTGAAGAAGGAGTCAGGGCTCTTCATTTCTTGGTCTCAAGGTTGTTTATTTTATCTTATCTGTAAAAATTTTTCTCCTGCCCTGACGAGCTCAGCTCACCAAGACAGTCCAGGCACTCTGCCTGCCCCCGGGGCAGTTTTATGTCTTTATACTAAAAACTACGTGTACAATGTTTACAATTACTTTCCAATACCCATCACCTATGTTAGACAGTGAGCTTCTACTCTAAACCAATCTAAAAGTGCCAACATCACCCAGAAGATGGAGGCCAAGAAGAAGGAGAAAGGCTGGACATGCCCAGTTCCCTCCATCTTGCCTCCTGAACTCCCATACCAAAAACCCTAAAATCTACTTTTCCACCCTGTGATAACTTCACTAATATTCTACTTAAACTGTTGTGGCTTGCTGATCTTCATACAAGGTTGGTAATTTGCTCCACGGGTCATAATCAAGCCCACAGGGGCATCTTGGGCTCTGTGCCAGGGTCTCTGAAACCCCTGGCAGGGGTCTGGGCTGCTCAGGACAGCCAGAGGGATGTCCTGGGTCCTGACACTCTCCCTTAAAAAAAGAAACAAAACAAAACAAACAAACAAAATTCCCAACAAGCAAGCATCAGATGACTTGCAGCAAAGAACCTGCTTCAAAACAAGGAAGAACACATTGCCTGGTGCAGCTGAGGCTTCTGAGGTTATGAGGGAAGAGCAAAGCTTACATGCATGATACCTTTTCAGCACAGCAGTGACCCAGGACACCCTCCCTGCGACTGAGCTAGCACCCAACAGCTTGTTTCAAATTCTTGTCATGAGCTTTGCCCTCCTCGTTCGTCCATCGTGTCTGCTCATGGGTCTAAAGTGGTGGTTTCTCCAAGTACTTGCAGCTCTTGCTTTACACCATGGTAGAACATATGGGCTGAAAATATGGTCTTCATCTGCTGTTTTGAAGTAAAAATTAATTTCTTAAATCTTAGTGGCCCACACTACAGAGATAAGCAGGTAAAAGCTACTATGATTTCCTTATAAAAATGTAAACATTCTCTGGTGATAAAATGACTGGTGCGATCATACTTCCCACAGCCTGCACTCCACGCTTCTAATAGTTGGTAATGTTCCTTAAACATTTTAATTTTTCTGCAAAATGTCATAACTGAGAAAGACGGAATGGATGAGCATATTAGATAAATCAGAACACCCCATGGAATGTGTTGCAGTTGGGAAATAATATCATTAAAGTAATTTATTTCTTTCTTTACAGGGCTCTCCAAAATTGCTGAGTGATGAATTATCATCCTCTTCCACTGATAATATTTTTTTTGAAAAAGCAAAGATCATTTTGGGATTTATTAGTGTTTGGGTTTTGATTATTTTTTAATCTTTTACTGTAGGAAAATAACATTCTAAAAACATTTTACTAAGAAAAGGAAAAAACCCCCAGTATTTTCAATGTGGGAGGGTGTTATAGTGCAATTCTACAATAGGTAATGCCTGTCTAAAATATGGACCAACAGCTCATGGCACTTGTTAATAGTGTGTACCCTAATGTGTCCCTTTAATTGCCCATTTATGCTTTATGATACACTCCATATCAAATTGTACTTTTTAAATCAACAGAATTTTGTTGATTGCTTCTCCAAGACATCACTGATTGCAAAATTCAAATTTTGATTTGCATTTCAAGCATTGTAAATGACATTGAGGACCCTGAACTTTATCCGTGTACTCCTTTCAGATGTGTTAGTTCGTTCCCATTTTGTCAGCTTAACAAAATCATCTCAAATGTCTTTTTCACTACCATACACTATTCAGATGAAGCTTTTGTGTGTGTATATATATATATATATATATATATATATATATATAATTTTTAGAGGGGGGAGGCATGTTCTGAATTTTTTTGTATGTTTAGAAAATCAGCCCTAGAAATTCTTATGTTTTACAGTTAGATATCCAAAGGTTTAGAGCTAAATATTTATGTTTTAATAGAGAGGCTATCTGTGTAACAATGCAAGATGGAGATGCTGGAAATGCTGGAAATACTCATTTACATGTGACCTCATCCCTTGCCAATAGATGCTACAGAGTCAAAACTCTTCTTAAAATCTACTAATATGAAAACATTTAACAGGACAGCTGACAGGGACAAAGTCACAAATGCAGGAGAAGGCTTTGCTCTGACTTTAGGATATTTATAGTTTTATATGGTAAAACAATAATAAATGTTTTCTGAGAGAGATCAAAATCTAATAATGGAATGAGCCTACTGCAGGATGACTTGGTGAAATAACACTGGGCTAAGGGATTTTTTATTTTTTTTGTTTCAAAAGGACAAGCTTGGGTAGCTAGCAAAAAAAAAGATAGTGAAATCAAAGAGTTCCAGTCCTTCAGTGCAGCAGATGGCAAAGATTTCTCAAGGCAAATATTAAAAACTTACTGCAAATATGAAAAACTTACTAGGAATTTCCAGGTTAGGCAACAGGACAAAATATGAAGTCACAAGCATCAACTGCAGAAAGATATAAAACTATTTCCAAATGCAGATTGAAAACAAGCATACATTTTGGAAATCTCTAAGTGTGCAGATCAACTGAGATTTATTAGAATTGAAGCTGAGCTGTAATTCTGGGGGGAGATTTAATAAACAGGAAAAGTTTCTTAAGCCATAAAAGGGAAAGATGAAAAATGAAGAAAGAAACTTGATTTCCACTGACATTCAGCCAAAGTCAATTTAGTTATAGCCCCCAAATAAAAATACTGCTTCTGTGTTCATTAAGAACATCAGTACTTAACAAAAGAGCAACTGAAGAAGAAAACAAAAAGGAAAGAATATTATTCATCATATTAGGATTGAAAATTGTAAATGGAAATTATAACATCTAAAGGAATGCAAAAAATCCTAAGCACTGAAATGCCTTGGGTTGGAAAATCCAAATTGCCAGTACAGATACAAAATAAAGAAACATAGCACATGAAAAAAGGATTTAATGAATCTATCAAAGTGAGTTGGTATTTATGAATACAGAATAATCAATCTGTATTTAAGAAAGGGGAAAATAAAATGAGAACACATAAAAACCAGTTACTGTGACTGTAGTAGTATTATCAGCTTAAGAAGAACTTTAGGAAGAATATTGTTTGGGTGAGAAACAAGATGAGAGGAAAGAAAGATAAGCCTTGAGACCACCATTGATTTGGTCAGGAAAAAACCCAATATGTTAGAAAGATGTGTATGGTTAAGTTCTCTAAACATCTGCTTTGAATATCTGCTTTTCCTCTTGCTAATATTTTTGCATGTTAATGTTGATAAGTTAATAGGACACAAAGCTTAAAATTATTTTCAAAAGGGAAGAGAAAATGAATATGAATACAAATATGAATAAGAATACAACAGAAAACAATTAAAATATTTCTGTGAAATCAATATTAAAAAAAAAAAAAAACAAAAACTTTAGTTTATAAAAAGTCCACCTATGGCTATTACCAGAATTTTCTGATAGAAGTGTAGGTACACATTACGTGACCAAATATTTAATTTTGGGTGCAAATTGTTATTTATGAGCTACAGCTTTGGAAAAAAGACCAATTGGTGGTTCTTCATGAAACCACTGATGGGCCTTAGGCATAGGTATCCCACAGGCCAGGCTCCAGAACAGAATCACAGAATTTCTAGGTTGGAAGAGACCTTTAATACCATTGAGTCCAACCCATGTTCTAACACCTCAACTAGATCACACCCCTCAGTCGTGAGCTGCAGTCTCTTGGTGTGTCCAGAAAACCTTGAGTGTTTACAAAGGGGTCCTTGAGCCCAAGGCTCCTCCTCCTTTCTGTAGATAGTTTTGTTTTCAGTCTTCTTTTACAAACAAACCCCACCAAACTGTCTTCCAGCCCTGCCTGTTCATTACTCCAGGCCTTCCCACACAAGTTCCTTGGCCACAAGCCGCAGTGATGAGGCAATCTCATCTTTCACGATCCCTGAGGACAGCTGAGAGCGCTCGCCGTGCTGTTAGCATCTAAAGTTTTCACCACTTATTATCATTTCCCATCAGGATTTGTTGCAGGCAGTTAGGAATTAGCACAGAGCAGCATTATTACTCTTTTGGAAGCCCAAGAAGAAAGCTGTTGTGCATTCCTCATGTCTTCAAGCACACCTACCAAAAGCAGCCGTGGAGCGCTGTCACACATCCCCAGCATGCTGCTCCAGGCAGGTACAAACAATGTGCCAGTCCCTAAAGCTTCTGCTGGCTGTACAGACCTTGCACTTATCAATACATTTCCTGCCAGGGCGTAAGTCTGGCCACACACAACCTCAAGCTGGCTTAATTCATGGATTTAAATAGCTCCTCTACAAACCAGCTGGGTGAGAGTGAGAGCGGCAGCCACACACAACAGCTACACAAGGAATTGGAATAAAACATCCACAGCTCCTCAGCTTCTGGTCTGTCATCACAGGCAGCTGGAACACAACAAAACTAAACAGCTTTGTCTGTCAAACACATCCTTTCCCAGCTGGTCCCTTTGCCACATCTCAGCAGCTCAGCTGTACCACACCCAGTGAATCACAGAGAACATAAATCACGCCAATGAGTTCTAACAAATTTACAGATCTTTACCATGAGAAATCTATGGGTTTTTGCTGACAGTGTGCAAACAAGGTTTCTTATGTACCTTCGGTCCATTTACTCAGCAGCTGAATTATTTACTTTTCAAGCTGTGACAAAAGCTTTGGTGCAAGTTAACTTTGTGCACCCGTCAAAGTATAGTCCCACAAGAATTGCTGGCAATGGTGGAGGGAATTAAATTGCTGCTTACCCCATGTAGCAATAAAGCCTTTCCCCTGGTAACATCTTATCTCACTTGTCCCTCACATTGGATGTTATCTCTTCCAAAGACTTTCTGATTTTCAGTCTGAGCTGTAACTCTACATCTGACCAGTGAGTGCACAGGAATTCTCCCAAACTATGCCCAAATTTTTAACCATGTCCTTGCTTGCCCTGTTGGATTTCCACCTTTCCTGCTGAGGCTGGTTCTCTGGCTCAATACAAGCAGCATGCTGATGCTTCTTTCACCAAAATTTTAGAAAAAGATTAGCCTCTTTTTAGAATGTCAACATACCAGTTATAGAAACATCATAAAGGGATAGTTCCTTACAGATAAGAAACCATTAATGTTGTAATAATTGTGTGCATTTACAGCTGTCATACTAAAAACTTTCTGCAAATAAATTAAAGATGGTATTTTATAAGGACATACGAATGACATTAGCAAGAAATTAAAATGCAATTCGTATAACTGCCAACAAGGTAAAGCGATAATGACAGCTGTGTTATCAATCTCTGACTGTGCCTTATTAAGTAATTTAAATATTTTTAACATGAAATGTATATTGAATGAAAAAAACATGTGCCAAGCCAAAAACTAAATGATAAATAGCACGTTGCAAAAGGTAGGTATTCTGAAAAAAATTAACTGAAGATAAAGTTTAAATCAAAACTGAAAGTACATTGCAAGTTGACAAATGATGCTGTTACAAGTCAGGAAGATCTAATATAGAAGATACCAGAGAGGAAAAAAAGCTGTTCAAAAATGGTTCTTAGTATATTTATAGCTCCTACAGTTTAGGAAAGAAAAAGAGTAGACACAATTTATAAACAGAATTGATATTCTGGGCAAGTCTACAAAAAGAAGTCAAATCATATAAAAGTGATTGCGCATGGTAAAAAGCAGGCAGTAGCTTTTGTGTTTGCTGTAATCTAAAATTTAGGTCACTGGACTGAAAAGTGGCAGTCTTATAATATAACTTGTGCTCTGCCTGACTTGCAGAGACCAAGCATCATTTGCTTCAGGGATTTTTTTGATCCATAATATAAGCAGTAAAAACAAAATTAAAATACCTGAAGAGCTGCACTTAAAAAAAACCAAACATACAATTCATGGGAAAAAAAAATACAGTTTTGATCTGCAAGGTGTTAATTATACAATCAATTATAATGAACATTTTAAAACTCTCACACAATATTGTAGCATAGGGAAAGAGAAGCAATATTTGAGACTTGGAATACTTATGAGCAGAAAACCTACACAACAGGATTAAAAAGAATCCTTTCTGACTTCTTTGTTTGCAATAAAAGATTAGTATGTATCCAGTTATGGAGATGATGCAGGCAGAGAAATACAAAAGCAAAGTCTGGGAACACCAACAGGAATTGTGGATCTATAAGTCATATGTGTATAGGTGATAACATAAGCCACAGGAATGAAAAAATGCATGAACAGGCTGGTAAAAAAGAAGTACTGAAATGGCAACAGCAAACAACGAGACAATAAATGTAACACCCAACTGCCCCCTCCTACCTGAGTCCATTGCTGAAATGCATGTTCAGAAATGCATGACACTACAGGAGAGCACTGCCCTGCACATCAAATACTGATGGCAAAGTGCTGGGCACTGCAAGAGCACCTTCTGTGCCTGATCCAGGGTGCCCAGTGCTAAGGACAGATCAAATAAAGCCAGGTCACACCAAACACACTTGATTTAATACGTGAAGGTAATTCACTTGAGTGCCCTGCTTTAATCCCTGACTGAAGGGGGTAGAAACACCATTCCATAAGGAATGTGGGAAGGGATGGCTTGGGCAGTACATTCCAAGGAAACAAGAGTCACCATCAAACAGGACAGCAAGCATCAACAGAATTTGATTCCTTCATTACTTGAGTGCTTTGCTGTGGGTTAAACACGTAGTAATTTTGACCAAAGCAGTACAGATTGTCATCAAATGAAACTGAAGGAAAGTATCCAAATACTCCCAAAGGTGTCAAAATGTTCCATGTTGTGTTATATCTCTAAAGGAACAACATATCACAAATATTTATCATTTAATTAAAAAGATACAAGATGACATTCTGGGATGCATATATTTCACAACACAGACTAGTGAAATATATGTCTAAAACATTAAGAGAAATACTGAAAAGCTACTTGTGTGTTGCAATTACCTCATTTAAGCAAAAATGCAGCACCAGGCTCAGTTCCAGCAAGATTTTGCATTCCTGTTAGACTGCACAGTCCACGTAGGTATACTTCTGTGTCCCCATTATCCCTGTGAATGCAAGAACATTTTTTTTTTTTGAGTCAACATCCCATCTGGAAGCTAAATTTGTTTCCTTGAGTCCTGGAGTATGTATGTGTCAGTCCTATCACAGAGGCTGCTGCAGGACAGATGTGAAGAAATAGCTCCTACTTCTACAGGATGGAGGAGCATCCAAAGGACCTCAGAGAGTTCCCTTCCCCAGGCTTTGCTCTCATGTCAGCTGCAGTGAGCAGAGTACATAATATTTACAGCTTTGGAAGATATTGTGCTTTTCTTCCCAAAGCTGGATGTTCTAACTTCTAATAATAAAAAGACTGATTGACCTCTGTAAGGGGTGATGGGCCTTGCACAGACATGAGTTGCAGGGGATGGTAGGGCAGGGGTAAAGGATTGGCAGAAAGAAAAAGTAAAAAATTAGTAATTGTTGAAGAATAAAACCAAAGCTATCATTTAAAGCAACTGTCATTAATCTGAAAAGAAAAAGAAAATAAATTTGGAATACAATATGTACAGACAGTCTTATTTTAAGCAAGAGTGTCTTCAAACTTTTCCATTTGCTGTCAACATCTCTCTAAGTGCTATTGAACCATGGAACCACCAAGCAAATGAAAGCAGGATGTTAGACTGAAGTGGAAAGTAAGGCACTAATGTGAAGGTCGTGGTGACAAAGGAGGCACAAAGTGACACTTGTTATGCAATGGCTCCAAACATGGAACAGTCAACAAAGCCATCATTCTAATAAAAGCAGAGTACTGCCACTATAGTGTGTGACAAAATGAATTATGACTCACAAGAGGCAAATATTAATGAGAAGCTGCCTATCAGAAAGTCTCTTACTTGACACAACTTTGAGAAGTGTCTCATATATAAACTCTCCTCCAAAGTGTTTTCTAAATAAACATCTAGAAGTCATTACACAACAGAATGCTATCTGCATTTAGCTGTCTGCTCCAGAAGATAGCTAAAAAGCCTCGCTTTTACAATTTAAGGGTATTTAATGAAGCAATTGAGAGTATTTCAGATTTCAGTCTGAAGTTTAAAGAAAGTCCCTGACAGAGAATAGTTACAAGTAAATATTTCTTTGTGTGTGTTTCAATTCTGTTCTATTTCTGAGTATTCATGTCTCCTGAATCTTGCTGCCTGAGTCTGGACAGATAACCAAGTATCATATCCTACCTTTTTTCCACAGCTGGAAGGACAGAAGCAGTGGAAAACACTACTAAGCTCTTTATTTTATGCACAATGCATTGAGGAAACCAAAATGTCTTAAAACATTATTATTATTTTTTTCCCCTTCTTTTCCTTTCCCCTCTGCTTACCCAAGCACCGGGACATTCCGACTAAGAGAATACCTGTCGCAGACGTCTTTTCATGAAAATCTTTTCTTTGGGATTTTTTTCCTCCTGAGAAGCTGAGAGGCCTCAGGGACAAAATGCAAACAAGGATTATCTGCTGCTGTGGAATGCATCAGGTAAATTTTTGATTAGCCCATCTTAGATGCTTATAATTAATGGCCAATCACTGCAGCTGGCTCAGACAGAGAGTCTGAGACAGAAGCTTTTGTAATTCATTCTTTTCTATTCTTAGCTCAGCTAGACTTTTGAGATGAAACCTTTTCTTCTATTCTTTTAGTATAGTTTTAATGTAATATATATCATAAAATAATAAATCAAGCCTTCTGAAACATGGAGTCAGATCCTCGTCTCTTCCCTCATCTCAAAGCCCCTGTGAACACCGTCACAAATACCAAAAGAAGCAGTACTTGACAAAAGCTTTCTGAACAAAAGTCACTCCAGCTGGCTAAACAAAAGTTGTCTGTGACTGTGCAGGTGGTGGAGCAGCCTCCTCAGGGTCTCATTCCTTCTTTTCTGTTCGTGTTACTCACCATTTATTCCTCAGGCTCTGAAGGCAAAATGAATCGCAGTTTTCAGAGCGTAGATTTTATTTATGTGCAACTAGGATTGCGTTTATGTTTACATAAACCCACGGCATTATGCGGCTCTTATTTCTAGATTGAGCTGAAACACCAAAATGATCTGCATCTATGTTTACATGGGGCTAGCAACCATAACTGCACACAAGCTTGCACTCCAGGGGCTCACAGGTGCGTGGCAGAAGAGAGAACAGGTTTTGAACAGATTTGCTCATTGCTCAAGATCAGAAAATAATTTCTGCAAAAAAAAAAGCTCAGTGGTAGTGACTCACAAAATTACACTATTTTTGAATATTTCTGTTCACTGATTAAATAAGCAAAAGGCTTAGATCCCTCTGTGACTAATAACCACGCTTGGCACTTCGTAATATTGTACCTCACAAAATTCTCCAGCTTACACTAAAAATTCAGTTCCCTCTGTTTTACAGAATCCATTAATCAGAATTGTTGCATATAGCAAGTACAATGACTTTTTATAACAGCAATACTCTCTTAGTTACCTTTCTTTCCTAGAAATGGACCTCTGTGCATATAATACGGAGAAGAAAGATTGGTCTGATAGTAAAAAGCCAGAAAAAACACCTGCCCACTAAAGATACTGATTCATGTTTTAAGCAAGTCATACTGTGCTGAAGTAGAGCCTCTATCAGGGCTTTTGCACAGATGGCAGCACAGATTTTTAAATTATTATTAGATTATTAGATAATTGTGCTCCTCTCAACCCAAATATAGCCCATCTTAAAACATCTTTTGAGCAGTGCTGCATTATAAATAGGTTTCTGAAATGATCCCAAGTAGTATATTTCCTTTAACATGGATGGTATAAAAGGATAGAGAAAGACAAGTAACATGGGCATGTGAAAATAATGGAAATAAACCAAAATGGTTTATTAACACTCTTAAAAAGAAAGGCTCCCCAACATTCAATGTGCATATATATTAAATAACCCCCACAAAATAATATTTTACATACTCTGAATTTCTGAATTACCAAGATACTCAGAAAGGAAAACCCACGTGGTTTTCTTTACATTATACAGGTAGCAACTTTATTTGAAAACTCCATCCTATAATTTCTTGCTTTTCAGTGTAGTGAACAATTAAAAGTGAAAGACTTTACTGAGCTAAACAGAAATAAAAACAAAGCCCTTATGACAGTAAAAAACATGCCTGAAGGAATAGTTTTTTATCCATCTGACTCCCATACCTCCCATTACATGTGATTAGTCACAAATTGATCCTTATATATTTTTTCTGGTATAATTTTCCACACTTGTCTTTTGCCTCCTTGCTTCCCCACTTGCTTGGAAGATGGTGTTAGGTGATATCCTCACCAGCCCATACGAAGGATTTTGTCACTTTGAGAGCCTGCATTTCATGTGTTCTGGAGAGCATTCCTTCCATGAACACCATCCCAGGTTAGCAAATTCCCTGTCAGCCTAACCTGCCTATGGCAGCTGCCTCCACCGTTGAAGTGGGAGCAAATGACTTCAAAAGTGATAATAGAGGTCGTGCCATTCAGTGGGATGCCACTTCGTGTTTTGCTTATCATGATCTAGTCCCTATCAATCTGTTCCTCCCACCTCTCCTCTCCAGAAGCTCTGGTGGTCTGCTGCATACTGAGCAGCAGATGTTCTTTTCTTGATATTACATGCAAATTTTTCAGGCAGCTGCACGGCGTTGATATTATCACATGAGAAGCATCATGACTTTGACTTTCCCTTCTGCCACTCATTCACTTTCCTGCTTTTCTTTGGATCTTAAGAATTTACAACTCTGTATATATAATAATAATAATAATAATAATAGCTATTATTTTTATTGTTGTCGCCGCACTTGTTATATGAATTTATCTGTTTAACTGTGGGACATGTAATAATTCTTTGCCTTTCTTCTTTATCTCAACAGCTGACTGCAGTATTCTCTTAAGATCTAGTCAAGTTCCTTTATAATTTGTTGACTTAGAGACTTGGTATCTTCTGAGTCAGAACCACCAGGATTTCTGGGTGTAAAGCTCCACTTCAATCAGGCATCTTGGGAGACACAATCCTTTTTCAAAGATTGTGAGAGACAGATATGTTATGGGTAATGGCTTAAACATTTCTAGGATGGAGTTTTGCCCATTATGGCTAAACTGAATAAAGAGGCTGAGGCCACCCAAGCCCACCCCTCCTTCACCTGACTGCAGCTTTGGGCTGGGACTTGAGCTGCACAGAGCTCTGCTCCTGATGCAAAGGGATGCAACACATCCAGAGGCTGCTGCCAGACACTGTGTGAAGCTTATCCCCTCCAGGGGAGATACCTGGGCATTCCCACCTGGCCAAATTGCATATTAATCCTTTGGATGTTATATTTTCCGGGATACTCAACACCAAGGAGACCAGAAGAAGAGTATCAACAGGATGCCATCAGCATCCATGGAGTGGTGGTATTTTCTGCTTAATCTGTCACTCTCTTTCTCTCTCTTTCTTGCTCATCTCCTCACATTTGCTGTTAAATAAAATCCATACAATTGACTTCAGCATATGGTCTCATTTGCAGCTTAAATCCATCAGAGGCATGTCTCCAACAATTTTAATAACCAGATTGTAACACTGATGAAGCTGTAACACAAAAGATAGTATCACCCAATTCCTGTAGTTTGGGTTTTTTTGTCATTTCTGTTCCTGTTTTTTTTTTTCAATGTAACAATTTGAATTGTGAGAAATCCTATTTGATTAATAATTGACTTATTTTTAAAAGGATTGCTTTGATTTTCATGGACTTTTCATAAACTCATAAAAACAGATTTTCTGCAAAAAATATCTTTGTGCAAATCAATCCTCAGTCTAGTGGGAAATGATGAATTTTGATTTTCACTTTGAAAACTGGCAAAATCTGCCTAGAGGAAGCAGCATATATCCACATATTTTCTTATTGAAGTCCATTTTGAAGCAGTTTACACACTTGCCAGAGATGATGTGGGCTTAAGTTCAAAAGCACACCCAGAATTTTGACCTAACAAGATAAAAATGTTCCTTGTTGTAGATGCTGGTGTTCTGCAGTAAGCATTTTACAGAAGAAAACAACTCAGTGGAAAAGGAGACCTGCAATACACGTGGTCTAGCAACTTTCTTTTATATTTTTGCCACCACATGGCTTCTCCTTTAGATGAAAGGAAAAAAGACTTATCTAATTACTTCAACTACTGTGCCTCCCTGGCGTTAACAAGATGCATTATACAGAGATGGGACATTTCCCAGGGATTGTGTTTTCTCTCTGCCCAGATCTCCTCTCCACGCAAGTAGAAACAGGATCTTTGTACTGAGCAATCTGCTCTGCGTCCCACATAAATTCAATAATGTAAAAAAAAAACATATTAAGCACAGAAAAAAATTCTACACCAAAGAGCTCACAATTGACACTATCCCAATTAAAACCACCTCCCCTTTCTGCATAAAAAAGCCTTCAGTTGAACAAATGGTTTGAGGAAAAGAAAACAATTTAGTTACAATTCCCTTAATATGTTCACCAAGCTTGCAAACGCTTTGTATTAGAGATTAAACTTCAGGATTTCTCATTCATTTCCAGTAGTCAAAAATCAAAATTTGGAACTCCAGAACCTCATTCGCCCTTTTGTCTTTGCTTATATGTGTATTATAGATAAAACTTTACATATTCTACTACGCTTGATATTATTGTTCTGTTTTCTCATTTATGCTCTGATGACCATGGTACTGTGTGTGCATTGGAAATCAATCTCATGGCTTTGGAAAGACACTGCAATTCAGGAAAAGCCAGTGATGTGGAGTGTAAGTCAGTCTCATCAAATGGAGTTTGAATGCAGTGAAGGAAATGATGCATATGTGGAGCTTTCTATCACAAATTTGATTTTTGGATGACAAACTTGTACCATTCCAGCTCTGCACTGTTTGTTTGATGGATCATCTAAGCTGCAAAATATTTTCTTACTCTGATCAAATGTATGCATGTTCTAGATAGGTGGTTGGGGGAATAAGGCCCCAGATCTCACAGAAATGCAAGAGCAATTGATTAACCAAAGAAGAGAAATACCACTTCTTTTTTTTTTTCTTCCAGAAATAAATACAAGTAATTGCATGCAATATTTTTAACTGGTGAAATAGTTCTACTTATATTAATTTATATTTATACTGAAGTTCTTACAAAAGTAACTTCTCAACTAATACTGTCTAATCATTGGTTACTGAAGATTTTTCTCTAAGAGCCGCTGATGTTTGAGAGAATTCATTAACAGATTTTACAAAGAAAATCCTGTTCTTTTCTGATCTTTCCCTATACTTACTTAATTTCTCTATTTTTTATGTTTTACAGAGGAATAGAGCTTACACTGTTTGATTAAATATCAATTAAATTATGGAATAAGTTAATAATCTCCCTTTACAGGACTAATAATGTTGTATTGATGATCTTTCAGACACACATTATGACTGGCGAAGAGGCTTCTTGTTCCTCTCTAGTAAAATAATATTTGATTTCCAATTCATTGTCTTTTTAAAATTTGTATTTTTCTATCCACTCATATTATATGAAGGTTAGTCTAGCAAATCAAATCATCTTTTTGGAATATTTTCACTCAGGGTCGAGTCCCCTGAATTTCAATAGGCTCCAGACTGGTCTCATAATAACACCCATGGATGTTGTTCCAGTCCAAAGAGGAGGAAAGCCACAACATCCATTTTTAATGCAACCTTTTCAATTTCTTGTTCTTAGCAGTTTGGTATCTTTTCATATCAATCTGTTTTAGCTGGAAAGTGCTGAGGAAATAATTGTCACTTTTCAGAAACAGGATTCTGTAAAATGAAAAAGACAAAACAAAAATGTTTAACTTAAGATTGCTCTGGTGAATGAAATTTGGAAGACTAATGTTCCCTCCAAGATAATCTGGTTTTGTTACCCAGAGAGGTTGTCTCCACCCTCAGAGATTTCAAGGTCTCACTGGTTAAAAGTGCCTTTTATCCTTCTGTGGTGTTGTGAGGTCCCCAGGATGAGGTGAGACATGAGAATCTGACTGCCAGTTCTCAGAAGGCTGATTTATTATTATATTATATTATATTATATTATATTATATTATATTATATTATATTATATTATATTATATTATATTATGTCATACTATATTATATCATACTATATTATATCATACTATATTATATCATACTACATTATACTATACTATATTATACTATATTATATTATATTATACTATACTAAAACTATACTATACTATACTGGAACTATACTAAAGAAAGAGAAAGGAGACATCAGAAGGCTTAGCAAGAATGAATAATAAAAACCCGTGACTGACTCAGAGAGCCTGACACAGCTGGACTGGGATTGGCCATTAAGAAAAAGCAATTCCCATGGAACCAATCAAACATTCACCTGTTGGTAAACAATGTCCAAGCCACATTCCAAAGCAGCAAACACAGGAGAAGAGAATCAGATAATTATTGTTTTCATTCCTCTCTGAGGAATGCATTATTTTCGTTCCTCTCTGAGGCTTATGCATTATTTTCTATTTTTTTAGATGGGTAGACTTGTGTTTATGAATATTATAATTACAGGTATTGTCACCTGAGCACCTTCCTCTGAAACATATATTAATGTGATTTCCATCCATCCTACTTTTTATTTTCTCCTGTTTCAGAACAAAGAAACCTGTGCAGTGAAGTGTGTTCTTTTGGTAGTCTGCTTTGGACTTATTTATTTGGATCTATTTTTAGTATTCCTTTCCACCCTAGTATTCAACTTGCTATTTAGCTACATCACATCAAAGAAATGCACCTTCTGAGCATCCCCAGTCCATTATCAAGACTTAAACAGTTGAAATAAACCTTCAAAAGAAAGCGGTGGCTTGGCAAGGAAGTTGTTGACCATTCCCTTTAAGCTTTTGATAAACCACTTTTTGACAAGCAAAAATGTCAAAAGATTACCTGTGGATAAAAGACCAAAGCTTCCTCCTAAAATTTAGTATCACACAAGACAGTGGAATGGAAAGAAAAAGACAAATGTGCTACAAAAAAGACAAATATTATTAAAATATCTGCACTGATGACAACTACACTTCAGGGTTTTGTTCTGGCCAGAAGCTCGTAGCGAAGGTTTCACACAAGCTGGAAGCATAAATTAATTTCTATTGTCTGAGATGAGATCAGACTACATGAAGCTCCAACCAGACTAATGCTAAGACAAAAAATAACCTAAACACATTCTTAAGAAGGGACTGTGTTGATCAGTTGTAGGTACACGGGTGTGCAGGCAACGACAAGCTGCCCTGTCTATAAGTCCTGCTCAGGGGACAGCTCACAGCAACATGATTCATCTGATGGGGGAACCTCCTGCAGAGCAGTGAGGAGGAAGAAAACTCCACAGAGTGGAGGAAGAAAACTCCACAGAGCGAGTCCACAGCTCCTTTCCCCCATCCTTTTCTACCAGGAGCAAGCATCAGGCTTGCTGCCTGTAAAACCTAGAAAAGAAGCTGCATCCCAGGACTGACCCTGAAATAACCAGACATTGTCAGGGACAGACTGAGGCCATAAGTAGGATTTAATAGTAGAGACTTGTGAGCTCGGTGTGACTTTTCAAATTAGTGTTCTGCATCTTAATATCCTAACTGCAGCATTTGTGAGATAATATGATATTGGTCATTGGCTGACATTGGGGTAACAAGTTCTCTCCTTTTTCATTTCCTTGTTTCATCCTTAGGTACTCAAAGACAGAAAGTGGTCTATGGATTGTAACTACAATGTTCTTTTCATGCTTTGTGTGTGATATTCATCTGTCCTGGTTTCTCTTTTATCCTGTCAGGTAGCTCTGGTTTAATAGCAGGTGGCATTTCAGCTCTCTTGGTTCACTAATTTCTACTGAGATACGGGGAGAAACTAAAAGTTATGCATCTTATTTTCATCTCGCTGCATGTAAATGTCACACAGGGAGTTGAAAATCCAACCTGAAACGTGGGAAGGAAAATGTTCCAGCATTCAGTAATATTTGCATTTTATTTTTACTAATGATTTCATTTTTCACAGTTTTAGATAAGCGTTAGGGCAGCCACATCACTGCGATTCATCAACAGGAGCCCGCTTTATCATGCTTTTGTATTAAAAAAAACCTTTTGTAATGCTTTATACTTTAGTGGTTTTAAGAGATCAGCATTCATCATTCTCTATCTTGTTGGCCAACACTTCTTGGAGAAAAGCTAGAAACGGAATTGATTTTCCCAACTTTATTTAAGGATTGGTAAAGCAGCGAAGTGTTATTGGTCATGCCTGTCCTGCTGTCTGCTTTCAATTGCAGCCCCTATTGTCATGTGCACAGAAAGCAGCTGTAGGTGCAAACAAGATAGCAAGGAAAATGCTGGAGAACACAGAATGCTCTTTTCAGGACCTTTGTCAGGATTTGCTCTTGAAATTATGACTGTGCTTCGGTTGCTTTATAAACTTATTTTCTGCCTATTACTGAAACACATAAAATGTTTCTCTACAGGAAGGGTGGTTCACAAAAGTGCTTAGGTTTTAGATTACCAGGATTTTCTGCATTATGCAACAAACAGAGCAAACATTGTACACAACCCCTGCAGTCCTTGTTTCCTAGAGAAGGCTGTGTATGCATTATGTGTATAGGAGAAAGTAACTTCTGGTACATTTTTTGCTGATAGTTTAAATTGCAAATTAATAGGCTACAATAAGAAACTTTGTAAATGGGAAAATTCTGAACTCCTGAATAAGGAAATAGGGAATTTAAAAGCAATCCCTGCTGATTCTTTCCTTTTAATTGTTCTTCCCGAAGCAACTTTTAACAGTTTCAACTTTAACTTTACAGATTGAGACTATATGCACACACCAGCCTCTAGATGCCCAGGGAAAATGTCCCTGCCCTACTTCTGAAGCTAACAGTGCTGCTCTTGCTCCTCCACAGCTGCTCTTGATCCTTCTGCAACCTCCATCTTCTTGATCCTTCTACAACCTCCATCTTGATCCTTCTGCAACCTCCATCTTCACTCCCAACACCGCCTCTAAAGCGACGCAGAAAGAAACCAACAGAAAGTTGCACCCTTTGTAAAACCAAAACAAAACTCACACTGGATGTTGAGTTTCTGTCAGGAGTATCAGACAGCAGAAACTTGATGTTTTGACCTTCCCATTCAACAGTCAGTACACAAACCCTTTTCTATATTAGGCCATTCAGTGCTGCTGCTGTTTAATTCCTGTTATCTTGGCAGTATACTGGAGGCTTAGACACCACTTCTGCTCCCAAAAGCAGCAAAGATGAAAGTGTAACATGAAAAGCTTTAAAATTTAAGTAAAATAACAGAGATGCTTATAAAGTATGAGGAAATAACAAAAAACTATTAGGGCAACGGCCTGAAAAGGCAGAATTTAATTTCCTAACTATGGATTTGAGCAGGACGAAGGGGAAGTTAACAGGGAGGTTTGTTGATGCTTCCAAGGTGCTCCTTCATGACTTTTTTGCATGATTGCAAAGACACTAATTACTTCCAGAGCTAGACATTGCGTTCAAATAGCTGTATTTAGAAATCTATCATGGTGAACCTAAAACTCTGCTTTTCTCTGCTCCTTTACTGACACCAATCCCTCTACCACATCTTGTGACAGTAATTTCCTTCCCTTGTAATCAGCACTATAAAAACTTTACCACCTTGGCTCATCAAAAGTAAAACAAAAATAAAAAAAATAGGTGGGACTATAGATGGGATGAAAATTATTTGTAAACCCTCAGCATAAGGATGTTTAGCCATGAGCCAGCTTGGGGATTTCACCACAGATAGCCAACTCACCTAACACGGATAGTGACTACATCTCACTAAAGAAAGGGCAGAACAAGCTTGGGAAACCATAGGAAAAGGAATGTGGAAAAATATCTATAACCATTCAGAGAAAGCTGGCAGAGAGTTAATGTGGTCTGATTTGTCAGAATCTGAATATGTGATCTGAGTAGACAGCAAATCCTCTGCAATCGCCAGGGAACAAGCAGAAAAAATGTTTTCACCATCCACATGGTGCATACACATGAACTTCTTTGAAGTAACAATTTTTAAGTAATTCAGGCCTTTTTCTTTACCAACACCATTCTCAGTGTGCTCTTTTGGATGTTCCTCCTGTAAAGGCTGACAAGGATAAACCCTTTATTTTTACTTTGTGGGTAATAATTGCAGCCTTTAGTTAAGAAATTACTGCCTTTAGTAACCAAAGTGAGTGCCTGGTAACATAAAAATGGTTATCCTTCTTCAAGATGATTGATTAAAAGTATGGCTCTAACTGCATAAAATTGCAAGAAATTGTTCATGAAATCTAAAAAGGGAAAACACAGGATCACAGATATTTTATGGAAGGTGGTTGGAAAATTATTTTCTACCACACTCTTATCATTTGTGAGAAAGACAGTTTTGGTTAAGAAAAAAGGTCAGCTCAAGCACAAAGACTGAACTAGTTATTTCAAACTGAATCTGGATACTTTGGCAAAGCTCGGAGTGCTTGGATCCGTATTCGTATTTAATTTCATATGAGCCAGCCACAACATTTGAATCCAAATTCATATCAGAACTAGAACAGCCTTGGAGGATTTCAGATGGAATAGTCTGGCTGGAAACTATGGTTAGTTTCCAAATGGTATGAAATTTGCTGTGAATTGGGACTTTTCCATGCTTGTGAAACAATAAAGGCTGCTTCTTGGGCTGATGCATGATTTTTTTTTTTTTCCTAAAGATTCTCTTTTGCAGAAAGCTTTGTATGTATACCACAAGGAAATGTGGAGAGCTTATTACTGGGCTGGAACCTGGTTAATAAAGAACCTTTACATGGATCTGTGCCTGCATTTCTATCACACATTCAGGAATTTTGCCAAGGTACAAAATGTGTGCCTCTAGAATACCATAAATGCACACTCTGAGTTCTGTGTACAAAAGATAGGCTGCACATGTGATTACAAGCACATAGCCACAATATCTGCCTTCAGGTATCAAGGCACATCATAAGAGCATTTTGGTTTTCTCCTGAGTCAGTGGATTGCACACACTGTTGAAATTCATGCTGGAGTAGTTTCATCTCTAGCTTTCTCCAGATTTTGGGCTCATGGGCTTCCCCAGCGCACACTGTTTCCAGGACTGGCTTTGCAGGACTACCCGAAACTAAATAACAAAAAATATTTAACTAGAATATTTTTAAAAACTCCTCAGATTCCTCTCAGCAAGAGTCTCTTTTTCTGGTTAGAACCTTGCTCTCTGCGATTATCAGTCTTTTCTGATTTCACAGAGAGAGAGAGTCTCAGCCCCTCAGGCCCACAGTGGCAGTGGTAGCCCTTCAGAAATCACAGATGGAGGAACGAAATTTTATTTGGAGAAGGGCACATGCTACAGTCTCATAAAGCTATCTGGAAACAATTTTAAATTCCATCTGAAAACTATAAAAACTTTTATTTGTCAAAACACATCAACATGAAAATGTATGAGCTACTGGTCTGTGGCAATTTGGATGTCATCTTCTGGGGCTGCTGCTTTCATCAGAATTTAATTAATTTTATGGTTCTACTGAACTTTTTCTGAGTAGTATTTTTTTTGCGTGTGTGTTCTTATGTGCAGTACAGAAGAAAATGCTATTAAGTCTCCCCACCTCCAAAGGACCATGGTAAGAAAACAAACACAGCAGAACGAATCCTCAGGTATTCTTTGCATGTTACAATTAGCAGAATAATTTCTTTTTTTCCAGCAAATCGGCCATGATTATGGAACCAGGACTACAGAACAGACATCCCTACTTAACCACACGTGTTCTTTTTATATCCTCTGGCAACAAGTCATTTCAGGTGCTCTCTGTTTGGGGCAATGAGCAGTAGTGGGTTGAAAAACAAACTTCCTTTCCCCTATAACAATGACAATTTACTCCTGGTTTCACTCCTCAACTTACTCTTGTTGGCACAACAGGGAGCTCTGTTGTTAAAGAGACCTCTCAATTGCCCAAACTTCAGAGTTTTGCCCATGGGAGCAAAAACAGAGCAAGGTTCCAGCGTGGAACACAGGTAGACCAGTCAAGGGAACATTTCCAAACTGATGCAGGATGCTATGTACTGCTTGCTTAACAATTCAATATGACTTGACACTCACAACTGTATCTTAGCCAAAGAAATGGAAATATGCAAGTTCATCTTTAATAAGGACAACACAGGACAGTGCCTCAGCTAAGCTTATTTTAAAGAAAAAGGTACAAGTATATAAGCTGATCAGCTTTTATATGGGTTTTCTGTGCTCTGGATTCTTTAGAGAGTCATCCTTATTTAAAAAAATATAAGCTTTTCAGAGCATGTGTAGCTGAAATCTTCCTATTAATCTGAATCAATTAGATTTAAAAAAGAAATGATGGGCTCTACAGAGACAGGTTTAGCATTATCACGTTGGAGACAGACTGATGCACGGAGTTTCAGCAGCATTATCTAAATATAGTGCCTGGCTCATGGATTTTCAGAAGCTGTGAGAGATCTCTCTGAGGGACAACAAAGAAATGGGAGAGAAGGGGATTTGCTCCCACTGAGCTGAATGCAAATGGCATCTCCATTCATTTCACTTGCAACAATCTGACACCTTTTCCTTTCCGTTTCACACAAAAACCAGGAGATAATAGGGAAACAGTAATGGTGTAAGTGGACAGAGCCTGACCATTAAAATGTTTACCATTCCAGCATGATGCCTGCAGATGCAGTAAAATTGAAACTGGAAAGGTGTTAGAATTGCTGCCCGTTTCTATTCATTTGAATGGCAGAAACCCAGAATTCTGTTTTATGGTTTCATGTAGAGGGTCAATCCATTATCTTTCTTTCTTCCTGGGATCAAATAGCATTTTTTTGTGAGGATTAGGTCTCTTTGGCGTGCTGAAGTGGAACCAATGTGCAGAGGTTTGAATTTTTAACCTATCTTAAATTGAACTCCTGTAACAAATGGTGAGTTGACTTAAAAATTGAACTTGGAAAATATTAAATGGATTTTTAAGGGTTTAAACCATGGAGATTCTCTTAAAATTGCTCACATAATAGCCCATCTGTGGTCCAGATACATCACAAACATAAATATTATGAGTACTGGAACAAATTAAGTAGTTAAAAATATTAAGCATTTTCTGTCTATATGGTGAAAAATGTATAACATACAGAAATAAAAGGATGCTGTGAACTTTTTAAAATGTGAGGGAATGAAGAGAGGGAAAGGAGAAAAAATATTACATTATGCAACATAAATATGCCTTCTAATTATCAATGGCAAGGATATGAAGCAAAACTTAGAAAAATATACCATGGAAATTCACTAAACTCAGGATAAGATGGTATTGAAGAACTATATCTATTGTTTCTAACAGAAAGATGCATTTTTTTAATTTGAAGAAAAATTTATTCATCGAGGTTATAACAATTATGGATATAATAAAAAAAACAAACAACAAAACAAAACCAAAAGCATCTATCAAAATTGTGTTTACTTATGATAACTTCAGATTTAGGAAAGAATGCAAATGTTTATTTACTACTCCATAATTGACAGTCTTCACAAGGAGGAAACAAATACTAAAACCAAATAAATAAATTCTGTAGATTACAATTAGTGAAGGGTATCAAAAGAGAAAGTGTAAGCTGACTCAGAAATACTTTTTGAATTCTCATTCTTACCTAGGTATTCTCATTCTTGCCCTGGAAACATTGCCATACAGCAAAACCCGAATGTGCATCAAAAAAATGCCTAAATAAAAAGGAATCCGTAAGAATGCAATTTTTTACTCACAAATATACTTGCAAAATAAGAACTTAAATGTAACCAAGTATCAACAATTAGTTGCCTAAATATTGATTGAACATCAGTCAATTAAGTGTTCTGAACACATGGACCAAATGGATCTGCCTTAACAGCAGACTCCAGAACAGGCTTTAAAGTCAATGTTCAACACAATCCAAAGTTTGGAAAATATCTTCTGTAGCCTAACTAAGCTATGGCTGAAGAGATGCTGTGGAAGAACAGGTCTGTTACAATTTTTATATTTAGAATTATTTTCCTGCAGTTAGAGAGAACACAAAGGCCACTGAAAAATATGGTGAAGTATTTAAACAGATTGATCTGATATTTTGTCAAAAAATAGATGCATAGAGAAGCCTTTATGGTAAGTCAACAGAGTAAATAATGATGAGACAGGGAAAGGTACAGAGTCCTTACAGGTGAATATGAATTTCTGTAAGAGAGGTAGTAAGAAATAAAACAAGAAAGCCAGTCTCCTAAAAAAACCCCAAAACAGTTAATGTCTTTAATTTTAACTCTTATACTTTAAAATCTTAACTCCTAAGTGAAGGCTACTTTCTATTTTTAAAGCAGGACAAAGTATTTTAGTATTTTAGCAGAGAAATAGAAGACAACTGCTGCTGGTAACAAGTCCTTTTATCCCCTAACTAAGCCAGCACCAATGAGTAAGAAGACAGAAGAGTATCAGAAATTAACTAAGAAACCAAGAGGCCCAGTTAATACAATAAATTACTACAGTGCCTCTCTTAAGTGTTCAGTGCCTATAAATAAGTGCAGCCTGAGTACTGGCAATGAATGGAATCTACATTTTTCTCCTCCTTGCTGCAGAAGAGACCAAAAGTGGTCATGACTTTCAGATCATACTCACAGCTCAAGCAGTTAGCTCTAGGGTATGGTAGACTTGCAGAAAAATACTGCAAGTAAGCATCTTCCTTCAGAGCTGGCAAAAATTCATTTGAACCTCATTTGATGATGAATTCTGGCAAAGTTCTTCCAGCCTTATTCTGAATTTTGTACAGAAAATGTCTAGAGCAAGACCTGACATGTATAAATGTTCTGTTAAGTATTACAATCTGCAGATAGGTAAAGCAGTAGAAAAGAAAACGAAATATTTAAGGATATGCACTTTTAGTTATACCAAGTCCTATACATATTTCCAACTTGTGCAAGCAAGTATCCTTCAGATATAAATGAGATATATAAGTATCTGAGAGCTGAGCTGCTTGTTTTTCTGCTAAAATAAACTTCACTATTCATCTAATGAGGTTTGCTTTCCAAGAAGAAAGATACTGAAGTATGTAACTCAGCACAGCAAGGTCACTATTTTTATCTTCAATGAGTCAAGATATTTTTAAGATCTAGAACAAAAATTTTGAACAATTTTTGGATCATCAATATCTAGTATGGGAGCTAAATTCAAAATCTGCCAAATAGGAATCAACTCAGCAGGCTTATCAGGATTTGCTTTAAGAACAATATCAGTAACTAGAGCAGAAAACAACACCAAAAATATATCAACCTGTCATTGTCAAAAAGAGATTTTTTAAAGAATTTTTAAGAAACGCTGTTGGCATTGGCAGGCAGATTAGTATCCAAGTATCAAACATCTTAATAGCAAAAATATGGAGCACAAAAGCAACTGATAAAACACCAGGTGGATACTTTTCATGTATTTGCTTCATTTAAATGAACTTTGAAAATATAAAACTAAAAGGAACTCTAAGGTCTCCACTTAGCAAACCTGGTAGGCAAATTTTGGCTGACCACTGCCAAATATTGTAAATTGTGATGAAAATGGAATCACCTTGGTGAGCCAACTCAAATAACAAAGAATCTTTGCTAGCTATTGATCTTTTCTGAATGCTCAGTTTTACTAAGTGGCTCCACTCAGAAAGGAAAAATGTGTCTAGTACTTTTGAAAAGTTATGCAATTTCAAGTCTCAGTATCTTCAATCTTTACATCTTGTTGCAATTGTTTGTTTGTTAGGGGATTTTTTTTTTCATTTTTAAAAGTTTCAATCCTTGTATTGTGAAATCTATCAGACAAACTTTTGTGTAAAGTGCTCTGAAACCTCTTAGAGTAAAAATGTACTTATGGTGCTCTGCTGCTGCAGGCTTTAGGCAATTAGGCTTGATTTTGAGCTCTATACAAGAACCAAACTCCTACTGAAATTTGTTTCAGTTCATTCTCCGAGAGAGAAATGGTTTATTGCTGATAAAAGGCTTGAAGACAGTGAAGTGTAAGCTTTATTTGTTCAGCCTTCTTAGAAGAATGAAAAAAATATGACTTTTCCATGCTTTTATTAGATGAGCAAATACCATAAATAAAAAAGAAAATATAGATAAAAACAGTGTTAGTAAAGAACAAATTTAATAATACCTAGATTTTAATCTCTATTTTAAAAGCTATAAAATTATCATTAAACATCTGATAACTGAGGTTCTGAAAATTACATCCCATAGGAGTTGTGAAGGCAAGAGACAAAAGCCCAGTTTTGCTCCAAAGCTGAGTTAAATTTGCTGGTTTGAGGGAATTTAAATTGTGCTCATGTAGGATAACAGAATGCTGGACTCAAGAGCCATGCTTCAGTATTTAAAAGCAGGCTCAAGAAAAACCATGGGGGAACCCTGATCTATCTTTATTGGATTGGTAGATGTCAAATGAACAGAAAAGCTTGCACCCTGTCTTAGTAAATGAATAAATAAACACAAATAAACAGGGCTGTGTTCAAGGAGAATGATCCCATTCTCCTTTGAGGTACTGCAGCCCCAAAATTCAGCTGGCTAGCTTTTATGAGGAGGTTACCTCAGCAAGATTTACATTTTAAGAAAGAGAAAGATCACAGTAATAAAAACAAGTTAATGCAGTGAGAATGAACTGCAAAGCTGCAAGAAATAAGAGAGAGTTCTGTCAGAGGGTGTATCCTGAACGTGGTGTCAGGTCTCACATCACAGACTTCCCTAAAAAATGGAGGAAAATTGGGATAAGCAAAGTATAGAACCAATCCTAAAGCTAAATAAGGTCTCCCTACTACAATAAATATTTGCTAACTAACTGAAAATTAAAACCACAAGTACAATATGTTCAGGGAGAAAAAGAAAAAGCTCACAGTGACCAATTGGCTGATTCTTTGCAGTAGACTCAATATTCCTCACAAGACTAGGGTCTCTTCCTCTGGGTTTCATATTGTGCTCTTGGAAAAAAAATCAGAAGGTTTTCCTGGGCAATCAGTGAAAATCAAAATTGTTACCTTAATGCATGAGTGTGTCTCTGAAAGTTCACTGGAAAGTGCTTTTCTCATCTCTTCTGTAGGAATTTATGTGCTGGACTGTCTCAACTGGACCCCATGGCTCTCCAAATCCCATTTACTTTCCTCTGGCAAAATGTAAAGGAAGCGTTGAAGTGCTGATGTTTCTCTATGCACCTATTTAAAATGCCACCAAGTCTGATCACCATTTAGCAATTATGAAACAGAGTGATTTTTTTCTGGGTATCTTTCTCTGTTTCCCAAACAGATGGGAAACAGCATCCAACAATCACTTGCAGTAAGCTACTATTAAACAAAACCTAGCTCCCCTTAACATTTTTCTCCCCTTCAATATTTGTCTCCACCCTTCTCCCTTCCACTTTGTACCAGATGAGGAGAAATATGCCCTTCTGTTGTTTGCTTCTCTCCCACTGAAAAGACTGCCTTCTAAAGCACAAATATATCTATTTAAAGGGCAGTTACACAATTACAAAATCTGGTTCTGGATCAGAGAACAGCACAATGGATTTCTGTAATCATGTCTTAAGAAGATAACCTTTATAAAGAGGATATAATCTTGGCTCCCATTGAAGACAAGACGTGAAAGGGAAGCATAAAAGCTGCAAGTGCAAAAAGTTTCTTCCATCTGTAGTTCTGTGGGGCTCAGTACTCAGTTGCAAACAACAGCCATAAGGGGATCAGGAATTCTGGTGCAAAGTACTTTCAGAGAAAATAAATCAAGCAAAAAAGGGGAAGTCATCATGCTGGTTAAAGGACTTCTGGGTGAGACATGGACTCAAGTCCAATGCAAAATGCAGAAAAAATACTCTCCAAATTCCTAAAGGTTTGGGAGCAATTTGGACAAGTAAATAATGTAGAAACTGCTGCAAATATGAAACGCTGGCTTTCAGTCAACTGCAACAGGCATCACTGGAGAAAGTACAGCCCTGTAGACCACATGATGTATATTCTAGCTTATCTATTTTCTTTTTATTTCTTGGCAAGGATGTGAAATGACTCTCCAGACATCAGACTACACTGTAATTTCTACTTCATAAGAAATTTACAGTTTCATATCTTTCCTAATGGGATTACCTTAATCATTTACATTTCAGGAAATAACTTGAGTATCAATCACTCTGACTCCAAGCAAGAGAACACAGAAAGGATCAAGATGAATCTAAAAGTTGCTTTATTATTAGAAGCTCATTTTTAAAGACCTAGACATGTATTTACAGGAAATCAAGGACTGTCTAATGGACTGGTTTGCTGTGCAAAGTTTCATTTTTATTACATGAGACCTAGAAATAATTGTTCTGTTAGAATCATGTACGTTTCTTCAGCACCACCTAACCTGAGTATTCTTCCATAGAGTGTGCATGGTTTGTGTGCATTAATTTGTGTCTGATTTTAATTGCACTCAAATGTGGATTTCAGGGACGATTTTATTGTACCTAAAAGCTGATGCACTGATAGCACCATGGGGAAAAACTTTCATCTTCCTCCCCCTTACAAGCAGCAGTCCTGCAGTTACAACTTGACTGTCTCTAGAAGGGAGCAGCTACCTTTCATGAGCCATTCAGTCTCACTTTTCCTAACATGACATCAATATTTTGCCTTTTTAAAATTTTTTTAAATAGTAGTGATCTTCTGATCATAAGCAAAACTCCTAAGAATGGCAAGATTCACACAGAGTCACATTTGTGAACTTTCTTAAAGTAAAATAGCATTAGTAGGAATATCAAACCTTTGGGAAGAAAACTGAGCCAGATCTATATATTTCTGAACATTTGGATAGCCTGCAAAAAATCCAACATTTTTCCACTTCCTTTTTTATTTTTTCAAAGATCATAAGTCTACTTAGATCTGTGTCCCATGTTTGTAAGTGATGAGAATAATCTGGTTATTTGATTTTTTTACAAACAAATAGTAATTAACAGAGACTACTTTCAGAATACCCTAATGTAAATATAGTTTTGAAGTATGCCTGGTGTCAAGACCTGCTGTTGCCAGAAGTTATAGCAGCTTTCTACTCAAAAGGAAAACTTTCACCAATCTGCAGAGCACTGCTATAGGACAAGACCCTGCAGTATCCAATGCACTTGTGTGAAGTTCAATTGTAAAATTTAACTGTGTCTAGATAAATGGATTATGATGGCACTTTCAACCCACATTTTGCAAGTAATTGAAGAGGAGAAAGATAAATTAAGATAAATTAAGTAGGTATGAGCATAGGTAGAATTTCTCAGCAGTTGCGTTTGAAGGATATAAATATGACAGAACAGAGAAAGACACACAGTTCTTTGCATGTGCCATGTTTGAAGCTGGGTATGAGGATTTGTTCCATTTAGTCTTTTTTGTGTGTTCTGTTATCATTCAAGACTTCCCTTTTTGGACACAAGAATGGTAGATAATTTGGAAAATTCTAAAATTAAAGTTCTAAATCTGTATTGCAGACAAATTTCTACCCAGCTTTCCAATACTCTTTCATGGTTGCCCACAATTATGTATCAATTGGAAAAGGAAATATATTTCTTTTGAACTTTCTTAACCCTAGTCAGTCTTCATTTACTATTTTACTACTTTTGGGTTTTGTTTTTTTTTATTTTTGAGTCAAGACAGGCCTAGAGCCACTAAACAATGAGCTTTGGTTAAAAGTAATAGTAACTATATTTCTGCTAAAATAGTAAAAATTGAAGTGCAGAGTAGCATCAAATGGGAAAAAAAACCAATTGATTTTGGAAGAAAAAACATTCCAAACAATGGAAAGTGACAAATACTAAGCAGAGAAGTGAGCTTTAAATTTTATTTTCTGATGAAATTGTTTTAACAGAAGACTAAACCTAAATGCTTTACAAACATAATTTGTTTTCTGTCTTCAGAAATTCTTCCAGGAGAATCGCTCGCACACATTATATTAAATCAACTGAATGAGTACATATGCACTGTCTTTACCTATTTCTAAAATACTTAGCTGTGGTGTACAGCCTCACCTTCCTTCCCATCCTCAGGGCATTGCCCTACTAAAAGGACTATGAAAGTTTTGACTGAGGGTATTTTTACCTTTCTATGTCATGGCAACTTGGACATGAGGGTTTTATTTAAAAGAAGCCAAAGTGCAGGAAGGATAGCTGCGTGGGCACTGTAAAGAAGCAAAAAGAAAGTGGAGGGAAAATGCAGTTTAAAAGAAAAAGTGAAGAGAGAAAGGAGACAACACAATGATAAAATATTGAAATAGGGAGCACTGGAAAGAAAAATATATTTCTGATGCAATAAAATGTAACAATCCAGAACATGAAGAACAAACAGAAGAATCACAGGTGTTGATAAGGAAGAAAGAGAGACTGAGTAAAACTTTCTGGAAAGAAACTCTCTTGCTCCTGCCTCTTGCCACCATAAACAGGCTTAGTTCAGCACAGGGAGAACTTAACAGTCAAAAAATCAGTGGTGCAGTTTCAGTGCTACTCAAAGACTTTCCATTGTATGGAAACCATTAACTGAAGTGTCTAATGGAAGATTCATATTAACATTTGACTTTACAAGGACAGAATTAATGCATTTTCATCTACTTTACAAAAAAAAAAAAAAATTCTTATTCCTCTAGTTTCAGCTTTAGGGTTGTGTTATATTGGACAACTGAGAATTAGAATTCAAGTATAACAGAATTCAGCCTGATCAACCATGCAGATAAAATTTCCTTTGCACCCATATCTTACTGAGATCTGCTGTTCAGTCTTATCAGATCTTCACATTTGTTGAGATTTTATTATACGAAAGAATGAGAAAATGTAGGAAAGCGTAACAATGATTAAATAAAGCATTTGGGATGTTTGGATGTTTGCATTTCAAGCCTTGGAACCAATTTATTTTGAATCTTAAAGATCAGTTTACAGCATTAATTTTATGGGTGTGCTATGCATCATAAGAGGTGGGTGCACACTGACAACTGATAATATTGAAGAACTAACAGAGTAGGCATATTAATAATTTTCAAATGCTTAGGGTGAATATATAAATGTGAAAGTTTGTAATATATGAAACTGCTGGTAATATAATTTCAAATTAATTTATCAAAATCACTCAGAGTGTTTTGCTCTTCTCTACTCTTCTCTGTTTTCTCTATATTTAGTATTTTCTTGCAAAGAAGTTTTTTTTATGAGCTAAAAACATTAGTGAGACAAAAACTACCCCTAAAAATGTGTAAATACCAATAGTTGTGTTCAGGGGATGACCCTTACTCTTTTATTTCTTCCATCTGTATTCAGATATTTGTTTTGTTTCCTTTTTATTTTTTTTCCCTGAGAGATATTCCATAACTTCAACCAGCCTAGCTTTTCCTGCTCTGATAAGTATGCACAGACAGTTTTCAGTCCTGTGAACCTTCTAAAGTGTGTCAATTGTTAGCATTTGTATTTCATCCCAATGATGAATGGAGGCATTAGAATTCAGCATTAAAATGTAGTTAGGATTGTAATGAGCATCATTAGGAAGCATAATGGGAATCAGCACTGGATCTCATTTTAGGAAATTTTATTTCTTTTTTAACTTTATTTGCTCTTTGTATTTACTTTCGTTTCTTGCTAACAGGCAGGTAAAACTCTGTAATGTTTATTTATATATCTTTAAACAAACAGTCCTATCTTCTTGTCCAAGAATCATGATCCTTTTAAATCTGGGTCCTTTTTTTAATTAATTTTTTTCGTATCAGAGCTAGAAAGTCCTTGCAAAAGGACCACCACAGTTGATTCAAACACCCATCCTTTGATTCAGAATTCTTTGTGCCTCAAATGTATGCCCTCACTGAACATAATTTTTAATGAGTGAGCCATTCTTGTGCATAAATCCAAATAGATGCAACTACAATTTTTAGAAATGAATAGTTTAGTACTCTGAGGCGACCCTGTAGCAAACAGTTGCAAAACTGAAACATAATCCATGGTCCATTGGAAGTGAATGTCACATCTTTGTATTTTCAGAAGTTTGCAAAATATTTGCTATGCTCCAGCTCAGCTTGCTTTATAAATACAATACCAACATTAGCAAAATGACTCCTCAGGGAATCCCCCTAATTTGTGAATGTGAGATTTGACTCTCAGGATTAAATACTGATTAAATCCTGTGGTTTGCGGTTCTGTAGATTTGAAATTTTATCAGGTCTTGCTCAAGCATTTTAATTTCTACTAAGACATACCTTTAGGAAGAAAAATTGTTTCTTCAGTAAAAGTACACTCAACCAGTTCTTACTTTTTCAACTGTCTTTGAGCAGATGGTAGACAAAATAAGTTAAACATACCCATGGATACAGTGTCATTGAAAAGAAAGAAAACACTGGGGACAAGGAAAGCAAACTACATCATTACCAACCAATAAATCACAGCACCATGTAATTTCTAGCACATTGTAAGTGGGTTCACAGATGAAGATCCTTATTTATGCAATTTCAACTATGCAGTAAACTGAGACCCATGAAGAACAAGGCTAGAACACAAAAATCCTAGGATTTAGACTGAATCTGGACAAACCATCTAACAGCTTTTCTGTACTTAGGATGTATATGAAAAAAAAAAACCAAGAAATTGGCAGCTGCCTAAGAACTGAATAAAAATACAGACAGCTGAAAATATATTGCTATGGATGACAAGATCGCTCCAAATATACTTGGTCTGTACAGATGTATTACCAAGAAGGTTATTAACCTGATTTAGAAATATGAAACTTGACAAGACATCAAGAATGAAACTTACAATTACACCGTGGGGCTTGAGTAATCATTAGCATATTTCTGTAACTCCATCCTGAAAAACAGTCAAAACTAAATCTGTTCCCAGAAACCCATTTTGAATAAACAAAAAACTTTTTTTCCTCATCCCATCATTACTTCTCTGTCTCCTAGTATATTTCCTTCTGTGAGTGATGTCTAACCCTCTGTGCTCACTCATAACTATTTTGCATTCCTAAGGCTTCTTCCCATGCTAGCAACATGTTACACAAATACAGGCACAATTCTGTAATGAAAAAATGAAACAGTCAAATTGTGTGGATGAACAGATTAAAGGAACATGATGATTTATGAAGCAGAAGTACACTCACTCCTGGGCCCCTCATTTTGAACCACCTGCTGCTTGACTGGTCCTGTGACTCCTGAGTAGCATCACTCACATCTCTCATCACCATTCTCCATTCCAGAATTACATCTTTCTGTCTTACATCATAATTCTATAGTGGGAGGGGTTTTTTTTCCCTTGGAAATGCAGGCTAATTCCCTTTTATTCAGGCTTGCTGATGACTTCTTATGTGCAAACTGCAGAGCAATAAAATACACTCACTTTCACATCTGGCATCAACAAAGCAATTGTGGTTAGTCCACAGCACACAAAACAATTCTGCTGAGAACTTTGTTTTCTTCAGCACCTTAAAAAATTGCTTTTCATACTCCCCAGCTGCAAAATGTAAATCACCATGAGATGTGTGATATTTGTATGAGTAACCTAAACACCAGCTGATAAATACAATAACGTGCTTCTAAAATTGGTAATCTAGGGGTGAGAGAGCGATGAATTTGTCTTTTTTTTTGGCAAATGATCCATCATGGTGCCCTGGTTCTGGCCAGGACATTGTTAATTTTTGCAGTAGCTGAGAGGGGTATGGCCAGGACCTGGAGGTTATTCTCTACCATCTCAGCTCATTGCTGGGGCCAGGGGAAAGGATCTTTCTTCCAGGGAGAAGGAGTGTCTTCTGGTGGACACCTCCAGTATTGTCTATCATAGAAGGTCTTTTTCTGTTCAATTTTTTGCTTTCTTCTACCTTCTGTCATTAGTATTTTTGCTGTTACCGTTAATTTTCTTATCTCGTAGCTATTTACAGTAAATTGTTCTTATCTCAGCCCATGATCTTTGGCTTTTGTGCCTCCAATTCTCTCAGTTCTCCAATTCCCTGCCCTGAGGAAGTGGGCAGTCCAGAGAGAGCAGTGAGTGGTCGATGGGGACACTGAATTAGGGAATACCATTCCTAAACCATGACACATGGTTACACTGTTGGAAAAAACAGCTTTGTTAATCACACGCCATTTATTTCCAGTTGTGGTTTCAAAACTAAGACAAATTACCAAACATTTTCCTTCTTCGTGGACTTTTCTCCATACACATGGCTTCGATTTTACCCTTTCACGCACGTTAAACGCCCCGTTGGGAGCCTGGGAAAAGAATGGGTAAGAAAAAAGAAATTTTAATTAAGTCTGCTGTATGACATGGGCTCACGGCCGTGATCTTCTCCATACCATCTGTCAGATTCCAGCTAAAGCTGTAGGGAAACTCCTAAAGAGTCAGCTAGAGAAAGAGAGAGTTCATTCCTCCTGCAGACTGCTTTCCATCTACATGGTGCCAAGTTCTTTATAGAGATCTGTAGCATTTTCTTTTTAATTTCCTGGTGTGGTTGCCATCCATGACACTTCACTAGGTGCAATGGCTTCTCGTTTTATAGTCTGGCTCTTTGTAACATTTCAAAAAAGAAGAATCTCTTTTATTTCCCATTTATCGACATTAAAACAATAAAACATTTTGCTCAAAGATTATGTTTTAATTCAGAAATAGCTCAAAAAAACGTTATAGACGGAAGAATGGTTCAAACTGTTGCATAGTTCCAGGTCTCTTTACTCCACCATCTCTGTACCTTTTATTTTCACTGTCAAGTATGTTCTTGTCCCAGATAGAGGAGTTTTTGAGAGGGGATGAAGAAGAAAGAATAAGCCATTTGATTTCTACACCTTTTATCTGTCCTTAACACTCTGCCTACCTCTCCTGAGAACCCACTTTTAATATGAAAATCCAAAGCATGGTTCAAAATTAATAATTCTTTTAAAAATTAGATTTCAGATTAAATATATTTTTAGACTAGCTTTAGCTGTTATAATTACAATGGCTTTGTGTTGAATGGAAATCCAGCTAGAAGTGTATTCCCCCCCTTTAAAAATATGCATACTCTGCTAAACCAGCACATTTAGAAACAGCAGTAAAAGAATTTTAAACGCTGTGAGTCCAGAACTGAGCCTGCTAATCTTTAGACTACAATTGGTATTTGTCTGTCACTGACTGACTTTGGTTTTCATTTTATCAGAGTTTACCAGCTATGCATAATTCTATTTTCCAGGAGACTGACCAACATTAGCCCAGTGCACCCATCATCAAAGTGTCTTTCATTCCTCAGCAGAGCACTGGGCAGCAGTTCTCATTACAGTGATTTCATTTCCTGCCTCTCTTCCTGGTGGTGGTTTGGGTTTCTCCAAGCATGCCCTTTGTCATCACGATCTTTAAATGACACCAGGCAGAAAAGGAAAAGATTCCACTGTTGTGATTTTCTATGCACACGCATCTCCCACTCCTTTATGCATCTGTTGCCAAAGATTGTGTGTTGGGTTTCCTGGGATGTGATCAGAAAGAACACGTGTGTGAGTATTGTATTTGTATGTGAAATAATCCTGATGGATATGCTTTAAGGACAAATTTTTCTGCTAAATTAAATCTTGGGAAAAAACAGTTTTTCAAGAGGGCAAAAAAACCCACAAAACTGATCACACTGTGGGACTTACCCTTTATTTCTTAGTGCGAAATAAATCCCTACTGAGCAGCCCCACTGACTCAAAATAAGGAGAATTCTCACAGGATTTGCAGTTGTTGGATCAAGCTATCACAGGCATTGCTTTTGCAGTTGTTTTTTCTCCATAAGGAGGTTTTATTTTTCTCTTCCTTCTCCCTTTACAGCAGCTTAACCCCACAGTGAAGTCAAAATCATTTCACTTATGGGATACCACAGCAAAAAGCTGTGCTGCTATGGAAATGAATTTGATGCCACAGTTTCAGCAGTGCAACTTCACTGTGGGGATCAAGTATTAAAGGGAGATTGGCTGAGAACGAGGAAGCTTTTAATCTCTCCCATAATTATCAAGTGTGGCAAGATGAATTATGAAGAACAAATGAAGGGTGAATATTTTAATTATTTTGAGTCTACCATGTTTCAGAGTTTCTGAAGCCCATCATTACTGTTCTCTTCAGCTTGGAAGCATATATAAACACAAAGCATGAACTGCACAAAAGTCCACCTCTAAGGCAGGTGAGAATTATGAATGAAAAAGGTCAAAGGAGAACTCCACGTTCACCTCTATTTTCTCATCTGCATTCTAAGGAATTCGTGAAACAGTTTGAATCTCTCCCCCCTGCATAAATTAAATATTTGGGGGACACACATATTTCACAAGGGAAAGATTATGCTTTAGCTACAAATCAAAATTTTTGGTTGCTACTATATAGATTATATATGAGTGCAATTTCTCACCACTCTAAAAAACCTGATTGTACAAAAAGACCCAGCCTAACCAATCAACCAACCAATAAAAATAAAATGAAATAAAATAAAATAAAATAATAAAAAGAAAAACAAGAAACCTCAAGGACATAGAATAACATTTTTGTTGTAGACAGTCATGTTCACAGTATAAGCAGAAGTCAAATTAAGTTATCCAGTAAAATAAAAAACAAACTCTGATTTTCTTTCTTACCTGTAAGAAATCTATGTTGTCTAGGAGAGAATACCCTAGAAATAAAAATAAAAAAATAAAACTATACTAAGTTTTCAGTAGAAGCATAGGGAAAAGGACAGCATACACAAGTAAAAGACCCAGACAACGGCAAGTACATACTACAGTATTTTGCTAACTTTATTATCAATAAAAGCAGCAGTGTAAGAGACAGCATGGTCCAATTAGTAGGGGTCTGTCTGTGATTAAAATGGTTGGTCTGGGGAAGAGTCAGCTAATTTTTCTGGGCATGATGAACTGGCTAACTCTGTCACACATGATCCTGTTCCCTTAAAGCACTTCAGAGTACTGCACTGTGCATTTATTTCTCTAGGAAACAGGATGCCTTCTTCCCTTTGCCTTCCATTCTTATTTCTTCCCTGCCTCATTTTAACACTTGAAGTTCTCTGTAGCCTGGATAACCTCTTTTATCCTAGTGGATACTAATTCTGATTACGTCTTTTAGGTGTATACAACAGTCAAGTAATAGCTAAATTACACACAGTAAATTAAAAAAAAACCACACAAATACCCCAACACCACTGAACAATCAATTTCCACAAAGAGACCAAAAAGTAAGCTGCATAACAGCACATTAAAAAAGAAACACATAAAAAGAACATCTAATCCCCAAAAGATGATAAAGTTTGAATGATTTCTCTGACAGTTAACAAATAAATAAATAAATAAATAAAGTATGTATTTATATAACAAAAAAATCTCTTGATGCCATTATAAGGACAATTTCCTTTCCTTGGCTTGTAAGCAAATTCTGTTCTAGTGGCAAAAGTGACCCATATGGCTGAAGTAGTCTTAAGAGGTAAAAAGGCCAAAGGAGCTGATGTGCAACAAACACTTTGCAATAACTGGATGCTGCTTCTTCATTCAAGTTTTCACCAATTGCATCTGAGACATTTCATATTTTCAGTTGTCTGATCCAGTTTAGAACTCAGAAAGCAACTTTAGATGAGAAAATAGGCAATTTTGTTCTAAGTTATGGACTGGTGTATATTAACAATACAAAATTACAGAACACCAATTCTAGAACTGAACTAAGTGCACAAGATGATTTTTATTGATTTTTTTTTCTTTTCTTTTAATATATGTTCCCAGAAGTTAATGAAAGTTTCAGACCTAGGATCTGATTTTTTGAAGCACCATTTCAATAAGATCTGCTCCCCCTGCACTGTCAGGCTGCAGGTGGTCATCCTGCAGAAGGAAGGACTTCATTTCATACCCCGTGGCTGTAAATGGAATTATCATACAGGGTTCTATTTTGAGGTCTAATTTGGATTTATCTTTACTCCATCTTTCATTCTCTTGTTATTGCTTCCTTCTTTAGCCATCTTCACTTCTAATGGACTAATGATTATATTATTCAGCACAAATGAGTTGGCAAATGTGCAAAGTCAAAAACAGAACTAGTTCTGAGCTAAAATGGAAAATAAATATCTTAATTTCAAAGCACAAAATGCAAGTCTAAATATCTTAATTTCAAAGCACAAAATGCAAGTCTAACATTGCCTTATCCCAAACTCAAAAGCATAAAAATTACATCATTTACACCAGAGATTAACTGAAGATGTATCAGAGACGCTAAATAACAAATTACAAAAGATAACCACTATGTGCATACCAATACAAATCCAGTTAGAGGGGAGAGGCAGAAGGAAATCTATATGCTGTTTGGAAGAAAAAAGGAGGATTTCCCAGTTAATTATACAATGTTCACTACCTGCTTTGCAGGAGCACAGTAAACACAATTAGCTTTGAGCATGATATGTGAGATAAAAAAGCAGAACTGACAATGGCATAAAAGAGAGCCTTTGCTTGCCTTCCTTCAGTGACAGCACCAAGCACCCCCATGTCAGCTCTACAAAGAGAAATCGTGTCAACTGCACTCTCTGATGACCACTATCTCCCCATCCAAGAGACATTCCAATTTCTTCCTGCGCTAAACTTCAGCTTCCCAAAGCTGCAGCTGCCAAATTACAGGCTCCTTTCCACATTATGAATCTGTTCCCTTAGGAAAGCTGGTATTTTCTTATTTCACTTTTGACCTTTTCCTGTAACTGTAAGAGAGGATGATAATTGATCCTATGGTAGAAGAGGAAGGGAGGCTGTTAGGAAATGGAAGTGTTATGAAATATATAAAAATTACTTCTACATAGTCCCCCTTTTATTTTTTCTTTTTTTTTCCTAAAAGAGAAAAGGTTTTTTTTTCATCCAAACCCACCACAGAGAAAGCAAATACAAAGGTGTTTTTTTTTTAACTAAAACCTATAGCTCTTATTTACTCTGCAAACATATACTAGGAAATTGCAATCCAACAATAAAAGCTAGCATATCTATAAAACAACTTCTCTTTTGAAGTATTTTTATCTACATCTGTCTTAGTTTGGAAAGACAAGTGTCTCCTAAGGAAGGCAGGAGCCTCCCCTGGAATGGAAAATGTAAACCCCCCCCCTCCGAATTTTTATAAATTTGAAAGTAAGGGGGGCTCTCAGGCAAAAAATATGGGAGCAGGAATAACAGTTCTTTGTTAGGGAAGAAAATAAAAAGGTAAAATAAACAATGCAGTAAACTAAAACAACACTGACAGAAGACAGCCTGACACCCTGTGGGTCAGGGTGCTGGCACAGTCCCATTGGAATTGTGGCTCAGCCCTCCTGCAGTGTCAGGGTGGTTCTGCTGGAACTGGGATCCTGGAGAAAGGTGCAGGATCTGCCTCTGAAGGTCCAGTGGAAGGAGAGGCAGCTTCTGCTCCTCTGGGAATCCAGTGCAGAAGCCGTGCTGGTGTTCCAGAATCTCCAGATTCTATCCAGGCAGGAATGCTTGGCTCCTCCTCTGGGCTCACATCTCCCAGTGGGATGCTGCAGTTCTTATCAGCCATGCAGGGACATTCCATGGCTGTTATCAGCAGGTGTCTCCCCAGAGGGAGGAGTGAATGTGGAAGAGATAAGGAAATCTGCCCATTTAACAGAAGACAACTGCCATACAGATGGAAAATAGAAAACAGTTTGCTTGTCAGTCCAGGACAACATCTGAATCAGAGCTCAATTTATTTTAATTTATTTTTTTTTAATTTTGACAGAGTGGCTTTGCTAATACATTTTTATGGACAGTCTGATGTCAGTTACCAGGAGATTAAAACAAAAGATGTTTGAACTTATTTCTCTCATAGATTGGAACCTGTGACTTTACCTGATCTCCTAGCAAAGGGCAGGCAGATAAAACAAGGAAAGCATTTAAGGACTTCTGTTCTAGAGTTCATGCATAATTTATTTTAAACTTCTCATTTAAACACCAAAGTTGTCATGCTGGGTTTTCTAGTTTTCTATTTGTTTTTTTTTTTTTTTTCCAGCTTTTTGGTGGGTCTTATTCTGAAGCTCCTAAACCTTCACAATTCTTCCTCAACACTAATTTTGGTGTTCCTGTCAATCAGCCTCACCTCGTGTAAGTGCTGGGCAATGGTAATTGATGTGAAGAGCTGCTCCTTAGTCATCCCTGGGAAAGTAAGCAAACAAGAAAACACGCTCCATAGTGTGCATTTCTCATACATTACAGCTCACTGCACAGTGGAAAATTAATGTTTCTTGACTGTTAACTATAATTTAAGACCAGAAATTGTGACTTTTCAAGTCATAAGTGTGAAAAAGCTTTCACTTTAAGGGTACTCATGTGCATAAGCTTTGGCATAAATATTTTGTTTTGCAAGCAGAAGTTAAAATTGCCCCAGTTTGAAGCAAAAGCCATTATAGATTGAATTAATGTTTAATTCCAGGTTTAACTGAAGCTGAAAAAAAAAATACTGGTAGCAGTAGATCACCTATTTAAAAAGTGTACCTAAGGCAAGATGTACAAAAGTGTACAACGGCAAGCTTAGGAGAGTGCCAAGACATGCCATAAAAGTGTTTGTGGACTTCAAAAGATTGTATATTGGAAGGGTCTGACTTGGATCAGCCCCAAAAAGCATAATTCTCATTTAAATTATGACTGCTAATTATTTCATACCCACACAAACAGCACTAATGGAGAATAGAGCTTTTCAAAGGCCTTATTTTATTAACAGGATAGCCCAACCTCTAAGTAAGAAGCCTCAATTTATTTTTTACTCCCTTTCAGGTTTTTCTATTTTGCACCAGGCAGATAAAAGAAATCTAATCCAAAAAACAATATATATATATATCTATATATATATCTATATATCTATATATATGTCCCTGATCTTTTTCTTCAGTGTTAACAAGAAAAATCCAATATTAGTTTATTGCACTTAATCTAAACCTACAAAGTAGTTTCTGGATAGAAAAGGTGCTGAAAAATGCAAAATAAAAAAAAAAAATCCCCTATTTAATAAAGTCTGTTTTGGAAATAGGAAGGATTGTTAAATTTATTTTGTTTCTTTGTTCCTTCCTTCCTAGCTTAGAATATTATAGCTATATATTAAAAGGTGATATTTTCTTTGTTCCAAAGAGGCTATAAAGCAGTGTTAAACAGTGGCAATCAATCTGAACTTTAGCAATGGAATTCTGCTGTTTCAGCTCTTTCCTGGCCATGTCATTAGCAGAAAATAAGTCCCGAAGGCTTACTTAAAATAAATAAATAAATCTTAAAATGTAAGTGCTTAAAACAAATCTTTACAAAGGTAATCAAACTTGAATTCCTTTTGCTTACACTTATTAATCTAAAAATATTGCTCCTGGAGCGTTCAGTGACAGAAATGTTACACCACCCCTCCCTGGGCTGCAGTCGTATTGTGCAGATTTGCATTTTAGTGGGTTTTTTGTAGTTTTTTATTTTACCTCAACCACATACAAGCTGGCAGTCTGTGAGCTCAGATTCACACAGTTCAGAGAAACAGGCATGTCTGACTTTTCAACATCAGTTCGCATCCACTCTGGTAAGTCAGAGCTCATAAACACATTATGTTTCTCCATTTGGGAGAGCATTGAAATAATCACAATAAAGGTACTCAGAAAACCTCCCTCCATCCCATATATCGACATATGGGAATGGGAAAAAGTTGTGAAAAAAGCTGCATTCTTTAGAAATTAAGAGATGTAACCCTAAAGAATAACATTTAGGGCGCATTCACAGAGCATTCTGAGCAAAAGCTTGTTCTGGTAACGCAGCGGGGTTTTGAGCCTACACTAAAAAACACCCATGAGAGGTAAAATGTTAGTCCAAGTGGTTTGGTTTGCTAAGAGATCAGGCAACTTCTGATCCATCCAGCATAGGCAGAGGCTGAAAAACACTGTAAGGACAGCTTCTACACCAAGGCCAGGATTCTCAGGAGCTGTATGTAGAACGGCTGACAAAATATGCAGTCTTCATGCAAATATTACAAATGTGATTATTTCAATAGTTACTTTCTCAACCTAAATCAAAGGTTTTATTCCAGAATTTTGTCTTTCAGGAAAAGAGGAGATGTTGCTTCATTTTTCAATTCATGAAGTCTGTCTTTCTTCCTTTGCATTAAGTGCAAGGCACCTTAAGACAGATAATTTGCTGTAGATTTAGATCCCAGTTTTATCATTTGGAAACATACTGTCATGTTCTAAGATCAACATTTTTCAATTAGGTCAGTGGACCAAATTATGTCCAGAGTAAAGGAAAATAATTGGATTTTTTTCTCCTATTTTTGGATGGTGTTGGCCTCTCATTATTAATAAAACATTTTTTCTCACTCAGGACATTCTTTTCTCCTTCTCTTTGAGACATATATGCATAGGGGTTGCATAGACATGGTTTGCATACTGAGAAGCAGAAGCACAATGCCAGGAAAAATAATTCAATTATATTTTTTTCCACATTGCCTACAAGCAACAATTGTCATTTATCTTGCTGAATACGTTTGCATGTAAATTGAATAGGATGGAAGATACTTTGAAACTCTAGACCTTCTTGGTGGGTGTTCACATACAGAATGAAGTCGGGGTTGTTCAAAACCTGCAGGTTTAAAAATTATTATATATGGGGAGGAAAGAAAAAAACATTCCAAATTCCTCCCATGGAGAGGCTGGTGAGGGTCAACACAGCATATTAGAACCTCTCCTTCAGTTATTTGCGTTTATCTTCTAAGATGATCTTCTAAGGAGTTTCATTTCACTAACCAAGGATAAAAAACTGAAAAAGGCCTTCTTGCCCTTGTTTTTCCACATGAAGGAGGGAATTCAGCTGTTTTTCTATTATTTAATTAGCATTTCTCCCAGAAGTATATGAACAGGAGGAAATATTAAGTTAAATCTTTCTGAGAAGAAAGATGCATTCAGTTCACCTGCATGAAGGCTGAGACCTGATGTGTCAATGAAGTCCATCACCTCTCTTAATCTTCAAGTAACTCCACTGCACTCAGGAAAAAGCTTCATGTACATCAAAAAGGTTCTGTGCCAGCCTTCCCCATCCTCCTGACCTTAAAGAGTTTGTCCTAATGAATGCAGCCCTAGAGGTGTACACATGCACAGGCAGCCACTGTTAGCTCTCTCATTTTCCCTAATTTCCTCCATGCTTGGGTGCGTGCCACCACATCAGCTCCAGCCTTTTCACTGTGTGTGCCTCCATGTCTGTCACAGACATCTTTTATGGAAAATCCTTTCTTCCTGAGAAGCTGAGAGGCCTCAGGAACAAAATGTAAACATTGATTATCTGCTGCTGTGGAATGCAACAGTTGGATCTGTGATTGGCCCATGTTGGTTGTTTCTAATTAATGGCAAATCACAGTCAGCTGGCTTGGACAGAGAGTCCAAGACAGCTGCCTTTGTTATCATTCCTTCCTATTCTATTCTTAGCCAGCCTTCTGATGAAATCCTTTCTTCTATTCTTTTAGTATAGTTTTAATATAATATATATCATAAAATAATAAATCAAGCCTTCTGAAACATGGAGTCAAATCCTTGTCTCTTCCCTCATCCTCAGACCGCTGTGAACATGGTCACACATGTCTGCTGGGCTCTAATATTAAAAGCCACAATTACAAAATCAGAAAATGATTCATCCCTTACAGACAATTGTTGGAGCCTGGCAGTTAAAGAAACTCTCCACTGTGCTGGGGAAGACCAAGTGCATTTCACTTACAACTTCTAAGTCACATCAGAATTTCCTCTCATTGTACCACATCAAGTCAGAACTTGTGTTTGTCAAGCTAGGGCAAAAGTGTAATCAGGCCAGTATGTGTCAAGTTATGTAAAGAAAAAGAGTACTTAATCAACTACAATTGGAAGCTGGCCTTTGAGGTTTTCTTTTTATTGTAAGCATGCCCCTTTGGACTTGTCTTCAGACGTGAAGTCCCGATGAATAAATTTGAAATTATTGCAACTGACATTTCTAATGACTGGTGATCTAGCTACTAAACTTCTGCACTTCTTATCATATATCTAGGGCTTCATTTCTAAACAGAGATACTATTCATGTGCTTACATTTTGTATAGGACTTTAGGCCCTAATCCAAAGCCTGAAATCAGCATAAATTTAACAGAAAGATGCCCCTCTCTTCCAGCACATATTTGACCGTGCCTGCTTTTGTTGTATTTGCAAGTAGGCCCTAACATCCATCCAAGGAAATTATCTGCATCTGCACAGCCTGTGCAGACCCATACACATGTGAGCAACTGCAACAAGCAGGAACCCCAGTTTAAATTAGGGTGTGCACCTCGAAGTTAAAACAAAGTGGAGTGGTGGGTACTAACGGAATTCAAAATAAAATAATTTATCCAGAGATTTTGATGCCATTTCTCATTGCGAGTAAAATCACAATAGGAAACACTCCTCTGTTTGTTCATTTTATTATAGAAGGGAGTGGATGTGTCAAGGAGCTGTTGTGTCAATGGAATAACGACCTGTCTCTGACAGAAGAGGGTGAGGGATTCAAAGCTGTTAGCATAACTCTGGCACTTCCCCTGAAAGCATGGGTCAAGATTTCAGGCTATGATAATGATCAGCAGAGTACAGATCTGTTAGTACAGTCTGGTGTAAGGAGAGGAAGGAAAAAAGGCAAGGCACTGAACACATCCAATCTGAATCTGGACTTGGTTTAAAGAATGACCTTACTCCTTTTTTGTTGCTCATTTGGTTAGAGCGACCTAAAACATCCTTCAGAGGAGAGAGAGAATGGTGAAAAGGAGCAAATAGAATTGTAAACATGGGATTTTATTCCCCACCCAGTACGGATTCCTATCAATCTGACTGCTGGAAGAATATGGTGATCTGACAAAAATACTGCAGTGTTTTTCCTCATGCTATGCATTGTATCACTTGGTATTGTTACCAATGCTGAAATCTTGTTTTTTACAGGTACTTAAAGTAGACAAAGTTCAAAATTAAAAAAATACCATGTAGAGACAGGGAATTAGTTGAAGATGTCTGAAAAAAGGCTGATTTTTTTAGCAGGATTTTTCAAATTCCCAAGAAAGAAAAGACAAGATACAGCTAGGAGTTGGCAGTGGCAATCTGCTGGGGTGAGACGTTCCCTGAAAGGTGTGGAATAAAAACACCTAATGCCAAAAATTCAGTAGAGATCCATTCTCCAATTTCCAGTGTTTTTACCCACTTCTGCTATTAATCCCAATGGGATCTATCTGTTTTTCAATGTTGCCATGAGTAAGAAGGATTATCTTGTGGGATCAAACTTTAGCATAGAAAAAACAGAGAACTAACAATCTTAAACTGGGCAGCTGTGAGGTGGTTTCATTCTTTCCAAGATTTTAAAGGAAATATGTGAGCCTTTGGTATTTCTTAAAAAACAACCAAAATAAACAGCCTGATTTTTTAACTCATCTAGAATTTCCTTGCCAACACATACTTCAGATGAGGCCGTGTTTTTATTTTGTTTTAAAATCTCTCTTGAGGAAGCAGTTCTTTTGAAGCAAAGCAATTATTGGAACCTGAAGCTCATTCTACAATGATCACTTCAAAATTATTGGGATGCTTTAATATAATCAAGATTTTCTTCTATATATTGTTGGAATTTAAGGAAAAGATTAAATATTTATGTACTTTGATCCACATTCTCACTTTAGCAGTATTAATGCACAGGATTGTTTTTTTCAGTAGAACAATGTACAATATTTAAGGGTTAGTAACCTGAAATTTTAGTCACTTTGCCCTTAATTGCTCTTTTTTTAAGCTGATAATTTTCACTGTTCTCTGTAGTACTAAGTAGAATAAATTCAAGTTAGCTCTGAAGTGCCAGGCTACGTAAAAGTTGGTTTCTTGCTGTTTTCCACAATGACTTTTAAATTGTTCCATCATTCTAATAAATGAATTAATCATTCATTTCTTTCAGTTTTTTATCGATTGCTTCCAACTTGGCAGTATTGTGTGCCAAGTAAATATTGCTGCTTAAATTTACAAATTATTCCAAATAATATGATTTGGTGTTTTACATGTACAGAAAAAAAAAAAAAGGCCAACTTTATACTTTTATGCATGTGTTCTATAAGTAACTTTCACAAACTATTCATATCAAAAAATGAGTCACCAAGACACATATTTCTTATTATTTTCTAGATCTCTAAGAGTCTAAGTTAAGCATCCTGTTTTCAGTAGTACAGGATCAAACACTAAATTCTCTCTTTTTAGGAGAGGAAAAATGGAAGCTAGCCAGAACTCTTATATGTCTTTCTAGACAAGTGGGAAAGATACAAACAAAACCACAAAGAAACTTTAAATTTAAAGTTATTGTTGGCTTTGCCCTTAGCTGTGCCTAACTATGGGGATGTGTGATGGTGTTCACAGGGGTTCTGGGATGAGGGAAGAGATGAGGATCTGACTCCATGTTTCAGAAGGCTTGATTTATTATTTTATTATATATATTATATTAAAACTACACTAAAAGAATAGAAGAAAGGATTTCATCAGAAGGCTGGCTAAGAATAGAATAGGAAAGAATGATAACAAAAGCTTCTGTCTTGGACAGAAAGTCTAAGCTAGCTGGGCTGTGATTTGCCATTAATTAGAAACAACCAACATGGGCCAATCACAGATGCACCTGTTGCATTCCACAGCAGCAGATAATCAATGTTTACATTTTGTTTCTGAGGCCTCTCAGCTTCTCAGGAGGAAAAATCCTAAGGAAAGGATTTTCCATAGAAGATGTCTATGACAGGTATGAGCAACATTTATTTGCGCTCAATCGTGGCTGAGACTTAATTTCAGCATGGATGAGAAAGTAAAATGCTCAAAAAGCCAAGATGAACAACAGGAGTGCCTTTGGACTGCACCAGACTCCACAACCCCAGTGAGAGGTCAGAAGACTCCTGTGCTGCCCGTTCTCCACGCTGGAGAAAGAGAGCTCCTGCAGAGAGCAGAGCTGATTTTCAGAGAGGGCTCAGGCTGAGAGCCACGGAGTGAAAAGCAACACACCTTTTGCAGCTCTTCAAAATGACACCGAGATGGTGGCTCTCAAAGCAGCTTAAAGGAGTAGCGCTGCTGAGGGGAGATGTGCAAAGTGAAGATGTCTCATGCATCAGAGACAATTTTCCTCAAACGCTGAGGTTTCTCCATAATATACCGTTTTTCTCCTCTACGTTATTAATTCTGATTATTTATCATCATGGTCATTCCTAAGTAGTCTCTGAGACAGGGCACAAGGGTAAGAGCAGGTTATTCCAAGCCAGATGGCTTAGTACTGAGCTTTAAAGCAAATCCCAGTGCACCTTCATGGAATTTCTGAGAGGTGGCCATGGACACCTCAGAACCCCTACATCCCTAATTAACTGTGGGTGAGAAGCAGAAATGCATGATCCTAAGTACCTTTATGAGCTTAGATAAGGTTTATATGACTTGTATGATAGGAAAAGCACTAGGTCAGCATCCTAAACCTGCCAAAAATAGCAAACATTATAATACCAAGAAAAAGCACAATTATTTCTAATTTCACACTGCAAACGTCTAGTAGAGGACATTGTGCTGAAATCTAGCAGCACTTTTTCCATCCATATCTTGATTTGGTTATAAAATGGGACAAGAAATATCTTCAAATATCCAAGCAGAATATAATCATGCTACTCAATACTTTTACTGTCTTTTTTTAAATCATAGTAACATCAGCAAATTTTTGCCTTTTTCCTGATGTCATTACCAATAAAAATTATCATTTAGGGCTCAGACCGATTCTACTTAGCTTGGGAATCAATCTAAAGAGGGCTGGGGAATATCAACTATAAATTGATAATGCTTTTATTATGCATTATGTTACAGAGATGTCACTGGTAAAAAATATGATGGTACAACACACAGTCCAAATATGAAAAATTAAGAAAAAAATAGGCAAAAATATGAACTTTTTTAGCTATCAAGTCAAGCCTGAGTACAGCACAAATTGTATGTGCCCTTCCCAAATGTGCAGTTAATATTCCTCAAGTATGAAACATGGCACACTTCCATGACTTCCTTGTTCCACATTTCTTCCAGAATCAAAAATCTGCGTAAAAGAGGCAGCATGACACAAGTATACAAGCATAATATAATTGAGATAAATATATTTTTTCAAGATCAAATTACAGACATTGAGTCTCTTCTAAGTTTCTAAAAAATGTATTCTTTAATCTGTAAAATAACAGTGGAAAGTTGTCACTTAGGCCACTGATGTTAAGGTTGCTTTTTTTTTTTTTGCCACTCACTACAGTAGTTTGAAATAATCAGAAAAGAGCAATATTGGCTGCATAACTCAACAAACTGAAGGCACTTCCTGAAGTAACTAATATGATACAGAAATATCAATATTATTATATATGATCAAAAATCAAGCAAGAAGCCATTTTGCCATGGCTTTTGTTCTGTTTACTGGTGGTGATATTTGATTGTATATATTATTATATACAATCAAATATCACTACCAGTAAACAGAACAAAAGCCATGGCAAAATAACTATGCAAATATTGGTGAAACAAAAGGAAAGAAAGAAGGGTGATTGAACATTGGATCAGGCTCCCCACAGAAATATTCACAGCACCAAGAGCCAGAGTTCAAGAAGTGTTTGGACAATGTTCTCAGGCCCAGGGTGGGATTCTTGGGTGTCCTGTGCAGGGCCAGGAGCTGGACTCAGTGATCCTGATGGGTCCCTTCCAACCCAGCACATGCTCTGATTCCGTGATAAATGCCATAAAATTATTACAATGAACACATGAATGGTTTCTTATTGATATGAAACTGCAAATTTGCTAAAATCTTGGCTATTGCAGCTTGCACCATCCTTTACCTGAAGATAAAATGTTCTCCTTATTTCCAACCATTTCCCAGAACCTTTGCAGTTTTTAGTGCCATCTGATCTACTAGCTAATTTAGGAACCTATCTGCCATTACTATCAGTACTGAAAGAATTATGAAGTGATTGCAGGTGTTGACTTTAAAATCTATCTGCTAAATTACAATGTACCCTTTCTAACAAGTGTCTACATACAGGCATTTGAAGTTAGACCGAGTATAATGTTTTCCATATCAAAGCATGTTTCTATACAAAGATAAGTAAACAAAGATGAGTAATAAGAATTTGAAATACATCCCTCTAAGAACAAAGTTAAGCAAGTTAAAATATTGATGCAATAATTCTAATAAAGACTAGCAAATCAGTTTGATTTAACTGGCGGCTATCAAAGTAATTTTGTTCTGAAAGATGTTAAAGCAAAATTCCCATCTCAGAACTCCAAACAAGTAAGTCAGAAGCTCACAAGCTGTATCTGCTCCAGAACTCCAAATTAATTTGCTTTTCTCTTTGATGGAACTGTTGCAACAGGGAGGGTAAATAAATAACCTGCCCAAATGCCTGCAAGTTTAACCCACCCAGAGGCAGAAACAGCAGAAAGTTATCTCTGGAGAAAGCTCCATCCAATCCTTTAGCAATCAGAAGCCATTGTCACCTGCCAACATCTCTGCATCTTCTAGACACACTTGGAAATTAAAAAACAACAAGGACTTTCACTCCCCTCTAAGTATCCCAAACCACCAGGTTTTCTAAAGTGTTCACCAAGGACACAACCTTAAGACCTTAGAGGTCCTAAAATAAATATTTGGGTGAAAACCACACACATCCCAGACCTCAGAGGGCTGAAACATGCTCAGTGGGGGAGCCACAGGCAGCCAGACAGAAAGCAAACAAAACAGAGGGGACCATGGTGAGTTTTAGCTGCTCTCCAGCTTGCAATTTTTCCCAGCTCCACAGAGGACCTGCCGTGGATTTCTGTGCCTCTTGCAGGTCTTGCACTGAATAGTCAAACTTATTTTAATGTAGTAGTGTTTTGCTTTTGAAAATCCCTTAAAAATTAATAACTTCTGGTTTTACATCATGAATTTGTGCTTGTGAAAACCCTCCATTTCTTACAGATGCAGCATCTCTCACAAATGTGTGAAATCGCGAGGGTTGCTTAATTAAACAGTGCCCCTAGCACGAAAGCCATTGTCACTCACAGCTCTGGAGGGACTCAGTTCCAAACTCCCCGGGGTCTGTGCCCATTCCCAAGGGGACTGGTGCCCACGTTACCACAGCCACCCTCCCAGCAGGACCCCGTGGCTGCCACCTCAGAGACAACAAACACAGATTAACTGAGTTCCCCCACTGACTGCGCTGTCAGACTCGAAATTAGTGCTTCCAGAGGAGCCACAACTAATATTAAAAGACTCCACAGGAGCTTTGTATTTCACCTGCTCTACGTGTCCTGTGGGTAGGTAAGTGTTGTTCAGCATCTAGTGTGTTTCCCATGGCAATTTCAAGTCTTTATTTGCTTTGGAGATCAGAACCTCTTGCTTCCCCAGTTTGCATCAAGATTTATTTTGAGATGCTTTCATATTTCAAAATTATATCTAACAAGAAACAGTGTCAGGTGATATTTTTTTACTGGTAGGTTTCTAGCAGTTCTGTATAAAGCAGCACAGCTGCATGAATGCTTCAGAAATAATGCGCAAGACATATTGTCTTACTTCAGCTAATAAAAATCTGTAATCAACTGCAGCCTCATGAAAACACAATTTAAAGAGATTACACTTTTAAATCATATCTGTGTAAATGAAAAGGTAGCCTTATCCCACTCTACATTATTGCCAAATTCCATTCTTTGTTCAAATTAGACTGCTGCATTCCTACAATTTCTCAAATATCCATCCATCAAGGATGATACCCAATTAAACAAAGAAGCCTCACAAATCTTACCTCACAAATCTGCTGCTATCTCGCAAAACTGCCAGAAATATTAATTGATTATTTTATAAAACTGTTGAGCCAATGTGGCTGAACCATTCTACTCCATCTTCTGCATCATCATAAACAGCAGCAGCTCTGTGCAAGACCTGTGAATTCTGAGAGTGTTTTGAAGACAAACTGAAATGGTGGCACTGCTGCAGCACCAGAGTTATCTAACACAGTCTGTGTCATCTCAGAAGATGCATAAAATGGAAATCACTCACCCTGATTCAAATCATTGTATTCTTGGCAGTTTTGAAGTAAAACCCTCATCATTTAATTGTAAACTGGGTGTACACAGTCTAAAAATTATTGAAGCAAAACCCACGAATTTTACTGATTCACTTACTGGATCAGACTTTCAATTGAAAAAAAAAAATCTCTGTTGGATTAGAGGCAAATTTCCCTTCTAGCCAACCTTAAAAATAAATCGTAGTAAGGAGAAAAAAAGTAACATTTAAAAAATATTTTGTCCTACATGCTTCTTGTCAAACTAGATATATCACAAGAGCAGATAATTGTTTGCTATAATCAGAAATTAAGTAAACCTAAGAAAAGATAACAGATGAGAAAGTAAGTAGCCAAGATAAAAATTTCAATATTTTTCCTTGAAAAATATATAGTATAGTCCATTCCTCACAAATAAATTCAGGGTGTCTATATTAAGTGCAAAAACCTAACACAGCAAGGTGGTTCCAGCTTTTTATCCGTTACTGAGAGGTAAAAAGCTCTCAGTACCTCATAGGATGCTCTGTTCATTAAAGAATATTATTGGTTAGATACACAATTCTGCTTTCAGTGATAGAAAGTGGATTGCAGACAGGTGGGTTTTCACCCAGCAGGCACTTCCTATGTACTCCTGTGACAAGTTCTGGGAAAATGCAGTGGCAGAGAAACAGTACAACAATCTGTAAATCAGAATATCAGTTCTAGCTTTTCCAAGCTATTAGAACACCCAGGAAGCTATAGAAAACATGGGATTCATTTCTTTTGCTGATTTCTGCCCGTTTATCTCATGTGCAGAGAAGTATTTTAAAGTTTAAGGTTTGTTGAAGATAGTTATCAACTTTGCCCTTAGGTGGTACAGCAACCTCGTTGAAAAATTGCTTTCAAAAGCTATTACATTGCTGAGCATTTCAGCATTAGTGCACTCGGTCTGCAACTATTTTCTTTGGCATATATGAATGTACATTTTCATTTAGAGAAATGCCCATTTTCTCTCTCAACACTGTCTCCTTTCTCTTCCCCTCACATGCCCTGATTAATTCCAAAATCTCGCTTTCATTTGTTGTTATAGAAGTTCTCCAACCATTTCTCATCTTCATTGATTTCCAGTGATTCCAAAGCCTTATTTAGGGAACTAGATGATTTCATTAACTAGTACTATGAATTTATCAAAGTTCTATATTAAAAAAAAAAAAACAAAACCAAAAACAAACAAACAAACAAAAAACCCCTCTATTCCTATTCAGTGGGTTTTGATTTTATTTAAAATGGAATGAGCAGCAATCTCCCGACTGAGTACTCAAGGGTAGTCTGAACCAGTCTCTTTCACAGGACACCTTCTTTTAGCATGATGTTTTTTGCCTCCAGGACCACTAACTCCACCTGTAGATTGAGTTTTTACCCAAGTTGAGGAGTCTGCAGCAGATACATTGCACCACTCTGGCAGAAATAGCCCCAGTTCCTATTGCTGCTCCTCCCCCAGAAGGGAAGAACCTGAGACAGCCCTAAAGATTCTCAACTCACTGTCACCTCAACCTCTTTCCCATTTTTAAAGCTCAGTATCACTTCAAACACGTTTTTCCCAGTTTAAAACCTGAGAAATGCTTATTTTCTCTCTCAACACTGTCTCCTTTCTCTTCCCCTCACATGCCCTGATTAATTCCAAAATCTCGCTTTCATTTGTTCTGTTATAGAAGTTCTTCTGCAACCATTTCTCATCTTCACTGATGTACAGTGATTCCAAAGCCTTAGAGAAGGAACTAGCTGATTTCATTAACTAGTACTATGAATTTATCAAAGTTCTATATTAAAAAAACCCAAAAACAAACAAACAAAAAACACCTCTATTCCTACTCAGCGGGTTTTGATTTTATTTAAAATGGAATGAGCAGCATGCTCTCCCAACTGAGTACTCAAGGGTAGTCTGAACCAGTCTCTTTCACAGGACACCTTCTTTTAGCATGATGTTTTTTGCCTCCAGGACCACTAACTCCACCTGTAGATTGAGTTTTTACCCAAGTTGAGGAGTCTGCAGCAGATACATTGCACCACTCTGGCAGAAATAGCCCCAGTTCCTATTGCTGCTCCTCCCCCAGCAGGGAAGAACCTGAGACAGCCCTAAAGATTCTCAACTCACTGTCACCTCAAGCTCTTTCCCATTTTTAAAGCTCAGTATCACTTCAAACACGTTTTTCCCAGTTTAAAACCTGAGAAATGCCCATTTTCTCTCTCAACACTGTCTCCTTTCTCTTCCCCTCACATGCCCTGATTAATTCCAAAATCTCGCTTTCATTTGTTCTGTTATAGAAGTTCTTCTGCAACCATTTCTCATCTTCATTGATGTACAGTGATTCCAAAGCCTTATTTAGGGAACTAGCTGATTTCATTAACTAGTACTATGAATTTATCAAAGTTCTATATTAAAAAAAAAAAACCAAAACCAAAAACAAACAAACAAACAAAAAAACCCCTCTATTCCTATTCAGTGGGTTTTGATTTTATTCAAAATGGAATGAGCAGCATGCTCTCAACTGAGTACTCAAGGGTAGTCTGAACCAGTCTCTTTCACAGGACACCTTCTTTTAGCATGATGTTTTTTGCCTCCAGGACCACTAACTCCACCTATAGATTGAGTTTTTACTCAAGTTGAGGAGTCTGCAGCAGATACATTGCACCACTCTGGCAGAAATAGCCCCAGTTCCTATTGCTGCTCCTCCCCCAGAAGGGAAGAACCTGAGACAGCCCTAAAGATTCTCAACTCACTATCTCTCCAAGCACTTCTTTCCCAGTTTAAAAGCTCAGTATCACTTCAAGCACTTTTTTCCCTGTTTAAAACCCTCTGCCTCAATTAGCCCCACCTCCTTGTCGGGTGTAAGCAAGTAAATAACAGCAGCAATCAAAAAGACCAGTCAAATCACTCATGTGACTGATCTGTCAGAGCAATATTGAAGAAAATACTGATTAAGCCTTCCCTGAAAGTCTTATTCCCCTCTTTCATCCTTACTGGGGGAAGTCCCATAGATGCTCTAATTTTATTTATTATTTATTGCTTTATCTTTCTTTTATGATACCTGAGATCCAAATTGAATTCCCTGTCCCAATTTATGCTTGGAGGAATTTAATAAACTGGGCCTGAAGGAGATGCTGGCAATAATATTGTTCTTTTTATTGTTGGGTATTGTTTCTTAGGAAAACAAAAAGCAGAGGATAAAAGTTGTGGTCTAGATTTAAATACAATTTTGTTTGGTGCAAGAATTGGACTTAATCGAGTTTTACTTATGAGATAAAAAATTGGACTTAAGTTACTTAAGTTGTAGTTGTATATCTGCAAAACATTAATGCACTTTTACAAAGTTTGTGTTTGAAACCCTCTCTGGATCTTTTAAATAGACTTTTTTTTTTGTATTAGTAATTTTGTTATCTCCAGGACAATGAAAAAGCTATAAAGTATTTAATTTAAGAATTTAATTTCAAAGAGACAGGAGTGTACTTTAAATTATAAGTAGGAAAAGTGAATGATAAGAAATATCCTTTTATTACTTTCTAAGTACAGTAATAACACCTGCTACCTTGGGCCACAAGATTATTGGCAACCGAAGTTTTAATCATCAAAATAGAAAGATTTTGTGTGCCTGGGAGATGGTTGTTTCTCTGCTACAATACATATCTTGATATTTTGAGCTTTGGCTAATAAACATTTAATAATTATTATATTAAAAGTTATTGTCCTTGGGGCTTGCTTTTGATGTGTACCATATAAAACAGGTGTCTTGTATTATTTTACTGACACTGGGGATTTCCTGTTTGCATAGAGCTTAGAATTATTAGTTTAGAATCCAGTTGCTATCTTTGTTATTGCTTTGTAAAGTTCTAATTAGAATTTGGGGAATCTAAAGGAGCAATATGCTGTATGAATAGCGCTGTGCCTTTTAGATGGGCGATTGCTATTCACTTGCTTTTGCTTGTTTTATGAAGCAGAGGACAGCAAGGAAATGTTCAAATAATCTTGTATATTTGATCTTTGTGTTTGGAAAGGATTTATTAACAATAAGAATATGGGATGACAATCAGTATCCACTTCTAAGGAGTTTGAAAGGGGATGGCATTTATTAAAGAGCTTGCCTGAGCAGGTTCTTAAATAAAAAAAGACCCACTGGTCTTAGGTCAGAAAGTGTCACCATCACGTTTTCTGAAGAATCCCCTTGCCCAGGATTCTTCTCCTGGGAAGCTGAGAAGCCTCAGAGGAAAAGGAAAACAATATTATCTCATCTGCTTCTCCTGTGCTTTGCTGCTTTGGAAGGTGTTTGGAGATTGTTTACCCACAGGTGGGTGTTTGATTGGTTTCATGGGAATTTGACTCATTGGCCAATCAGTGCCAAGCTGTGTCAGGACTCTGGAAGGAGTCGCTGGTTTTCATTATTATTTTCTTTTAGCCTTTTGTCTGTGTCCTTTCTGTATTCTTTAGTATAGTTCAGTTTAGTATTCTTTAATAGAATTTAGTGTCATGAAATAATAAATCAGCCTTCTGAGAACATGGAGTCAGGTTCATCGTTCCTTCCTGCCACGGGGCACCCCGTAAATACAATAAGAAAGGATTTCTCAGGTCATCAAGCTCAGGCACCCTTACAAGCCCTTACGTGGCACTCCCACCCAGAGACTGCACCATTTCCCCTGGAACACCCATACTGTTGATGCCTTAATGGTTTACATGGCAATTAAGTGTCTGACCTCAGAGCTATGAATCTTAAATGACAATGCTTAAGAAAAATTTCTGGGTTTTCATGCAAACCTCTGCTCTCGCACGCAGACAGTCAAAACTGCCATTTCAACATCAAAATATGCAAATGGTCCATGTCCTACTTTCTAGTCAGACCTCTCCAATATCTTAATCTTTCATAGACACAGCTCCACAGATTTTCATTTAGCTCCATGAATTGTTTATAAGTAATCAGTGATTGTGCTTGGGGAACTCTGCCCCCAGAATGCACCACAGACTGACTTTCTGTCCCTTCTGTAATGCAGAGCTCTGCGTCTCTTCAGTAAGGAAATGAGACCCCAACAGGACTGCAGGTTTTCCATAAGGCCTGATGCACTCTCCATGAGGCTATCACACAGTCTCTCCACCATAAAATCAGGCCTGAGTATGTCTCAGGCTAGAAGGAAAGCTGGTCAAATGCCCATATCCAACAATTGGCTGGCAAAAGGGAAGCATGTAGTCACAGATGTGTAAATAATTGATTTTTCAATTTAGCTACTGACTTGAATTATCAAAGAAATAAATTCAGAACAATTGACCCAGAATAGAAGCGTTTTGGGGTCTTTTTTCCCCCCTTTCATTCTCTCTTTTCAAATACACTGGATGTGACAGAATGTGACAGACTATTGAGTCTCTCTTTTATTCATTATTGAATACTTAGGATTGATCTAGATAGATGGTTTTCAACTGGTGCATCAAAGAAAGGTCCATATTGGAAGGCTTCTGGCTACTTTTGGGAGGATGAGATCCCAAAAGGTGACTTCAAGTCTGTTTTATGAATTAGAAAAAGATTACAGGTCAGTTCCCTAGCCACTGGCTTAAGAAACCAGAAATGCTTCAGTTCAGATTGATGAAACAGAACTATTTTGGCACTTCAAAACTTCCTTTTCATTCCCCAAACAAATTTTCAAATTCAGTTTGGCAATGCAGGGCTTAGTTCAAATAAATATGCACATGTTTGCTGCCTGAATAAATCACTAATTCTGGTTTGGTTTGTGGATTTTTTTCCCCTGGAGAGGAATTGGTTTTGTGACATTTTCTCCTGAGCTCTGTATGTAATCAAAACCAGATTATCTTCAGCCCTGTGGGCTATATTATTTTTTTCTTCTCTTTAATGGTCAGCAGTGGACCAAGAATTTGTCCAACTGGAGAACATCTCTTGGCTGTGTTAAGTGATTATTTTGCAATGTTAATCACTGATTTCATTAGCAGGACACAAACTTCCATGTCCTGTTACCTCTGTGAATGGCTGCTCTTTGGCAGCCAGAGGTATCTTATTCCAAGATCTATCCCCAAACACGTTCATTTTGGTTTTCCTATCTGAAAATACAAAGCTGGGCTTCTGATTAGCAGCTAGGTATAGCAGCTACTAAGATTTCCTGCTTCCACAGGGTAAGTCATTTCAGTCATTCCCAGGTTCACCTGCACACATCTGGTATGTATCCAACGTCTTAACCAGAGCCTCTGAGAATTAGATTTGTTGGAAACATAACATTTTAAATTTGGTGCTCCATGAGATGGAGCGCCAAATTTAAAATGAGATTTAGCTGAGATGTCTTTTGGATATGACTAACACAGACAATAAAGGGACTGGAGAAAGCCTAAAAGCACAGGACTGAAGAGAAGGCTCAGGGGGGATCTTCTCAGTGTGTGTAAATACCTGATGCAAAAGTTAAAATCATATTTAACTACTGTTTGTAAACTCTGTCTCCCCAGCTAGAAGAGAACCCTGTACCTTAGGGAACATATCAAAACCCAGAGTTTTTGTTTTGTTTTCTCTTTTTGGGGCTGTTAGCAGTGATATAAGGTATTTAGAAAGGAATCCATCCAGGATTCCTGTTAGGGTTGTGTGACCCATGAGTCTGTGGAGGGAATGCAGGAGAAGCAGCCAGGCTTTTCTCAGTAACACCCACTGACAGGAGCAAAAACTACAAAACACAAAAAAGAAATGAAACAAAAAAAGAAAAAGAAAACAGGGAATTCCACCCAAACACAAGAATGAGCTGCCCAGAGAATAACAGCCCCAAAAAGAGAAAACAAAACAAAACCTCTGATTATTGACATATTCTGTAACATATTGATATGGCCCCAAAAAGAGAAAGCAAAACAAAGCCTCTGATAATTGATATGTTCTGTAACATATTGATATGTTCAGGGTTCTCTTCTGGTGGAGTAGGCAGAGTTTACAAACAATACTTAAATATGATTTTAACTTTTGCACGTTATACACTGCATGGCACTTCCTAGCACTATTATGAGGTCTCATCTTTCATGCTGCTCCTATACTAAGAAGGTTGAAGAGCTGCCAGAAGGTATTTAAAGATGTATTCAGGTGTCAGAAGAGGTTTAAAGTAATTTTTAAAATCTGTCTAAAAGCAACTAAATCTGTCAATTAATTTTCCTGTTATCTTTCCCTTTTAGAAATGGTGTCCTATATTTCATATATTTTGATCCATTTATTATTTTAAGCTGGAGCATTTTAGCAAAACAGATTAATGCTTAATGACTAAAGTTGGGAAATGCAATGACTGCAAATGAACAATGGAATATTTGTAGTTCATTAGTTTCCAATGATTTTTTTTAACATTTTTGGAGGATGTATGCTAATGCTATTACATTTCATGCGTGCTCAGAGCCCTCTTCCTTGGATAAAACTGTAGGTGAAACTTATCAACTTTTAAAAATATTTTAATGTTCAAGTATGAGAAGAAACAAATAAAAGTTGTGGTTAAGTAAGTAAAAAGTTAAAAAATACCTTTTTAACTTCTCACTAAGTTCCAATTACCGCTAATTACCTGTAATTAATAATTATCTGCATATTTTTACTTTGTGGTCACATCTTGTCTTTTTATGGCACGTAAAGGAGTGTGTGCACACTGAAGTAGCCTTGCAAAATTTATATATATGCAAAATGAAGGAGACATAAAAGAGTTGGGTTATGAACTATTAAGAGGTATAACAAGTTTGTGGTTAACTTGCTACTTGCTTTTATCAACTGCTTGTCCCTAACCACATAATTAACTGAATATAGAAGAAAAAGCTTTAAAAATAGCCAATAAAATTAGGTAACTAAGTAAAATAATTGTTGCTTTCATATAACTGTGCCTCATGTTAAAAAAAATCCAACAACAAAAAAACCCCACACCTCTAGCTAAATCTTAGGATTCTCCTAAATTACACTAACTTTTTTTTTTTTTTATATTACTGGTTGCCCTAAGATGGAGAGCTCATCTCTCTGATGTTTTGCCATGAATTTAAAGGTTATCATAGAAAGCAGAAAAAAGGAAGTTCTTCTTTGGGGCATGGCCCTAATGAAAATTCTCTGCTGTGCTGCTGTGGTACAAAAGCAATATTTCATGCCTACAAGATTTCAGCCTTTGATTTCTCTGATTCATTGTTGGAGTTCTCATCTTTTTCACAGTATGAAAGTCATGGCCATTCACACATTTTATTCACAGGGAAAGGACTGCATACACAAAAATATAATAAATAAGAATACAACAGCATTCACCTTGAGGAGCTGAACTTTAAAATGTTCTGCTCTATAGCAATGCCATATATTAAACCTGAAAATTGACAAGTTAAGTAAATTAACTTTTATGTAAAGAATTGCCACTGAATTCCTACTGGAGTACTGCATACCTCTAAGTAACCTGACTCAACTTTATTTTGAAAAAAAAAAAAAAAGGCAGCAAAAACACCATGCAAATGCCATTGCCAATGTTTGTTATTCCAAAATTACTAAACTGGTTTGCTTCAACTTCATTTAATTGGGAGGGTTTGCTCCTATAGGTGGAAAATTTGCAAAGTCACTGCTACAATTCAGGTGGTAAATGGAATTTGTTTCTTTGAAACGATCTCCTAAGGGCTATAGTCGGTTTGTCAACATAAAGGGTTTTTTTCCCCCATTTATATTTAAAACACCACTGCAAAATGAAGTGATCACATATGGAACACAACCCCCTGGATAGAGTCTGTCAGTGGGTGCAGGCTGAGACAAGATCAAGATCACCAGGACCTCATCTCTGCTTCCTGACAGGGATTATTCAGCCTGCACTCACTGTGGCCTGAGAGCGCCTAAGGTTCCCCTCAAACACTACTGTAAGAAGAGTTTAAAAAAAAACCCAAAAAAACAAAAAAAAACCCAAAAACCCAGAAATAAAGCAAAACAAAAACAACACAACAACAAACCACATATACAAACAAACACACACCTAAAAAAATCTTCCTTAACCAAGCCATATTGTCCAGGCAGAAGGAAAGCGGAGAGCAACTAGCAAGCACTGCCTTTTATAGTTCTAGTGAAAACTAGTCTGATTTGCAATACCACATCTAGGGCCATGTTTACCTGGACTGAACAGAAGCAAATTTGTATTAATTCTGTCATGGTTTTACCCCAGCCAGCAGCCAGGTACCACCCAGCTGCTCATCCAGCCTCCCACCTGTGAGATCCTGGAGCACGGGATTATAAAAGGTAGGAAATTCATTGAGGCAAAGACAGTTTATTAGAGGAAGCAAAAGCCACATACACAAGATAAGCAAACCAAGGAATAAATTCCCTACTTCCTGTAGGTAGGCAGGTGTTCAGCCATCTCCAGGGGAGCAGGGTCCCATCACAGGCAATGATGACTTGGGAAGACAGAAACCATCGCTCCAAATGTCACACCTTCCTCCCTTTCCTCCCTGTTTTATATACTGAGGATTATGTTCCTGTCTGAATAGCCTTTTGGTCAGCTGGGGTCCCCTCCCACCCTCCCAGGCATCCCAAACTTCCCCCAGTGGGGCAGCACAAACAGCAGAAAAGGCCCTGGTTCTGTGTAAGTCCTACTCAGTGATAACAAAAACATCTCTGTGTTACCAACCCTGTGTTCAGCACAAATCCAAAACAGCCCCACAGCAGCCACTGGGAAGGAAATCAACTCTACCCCAGTCAAAACCAGCACATATTCTTAATAAAGATTTTTTTTTTTTCTTTAAACAAATCAAGTAAGAGAAATGTGGCACTTCAAGAAAGAACCACCACAGATTCAGGCCTCAAGGTAGAGACATTTTATTTTAGCCTTTATTGATTAGGTAGTCTTTCACTTTTGAAAGCTGTGCTGTGTCAATTTTGTCACTCCTTGAACTCTTTCCATCAAAAAACGTAGAGGATTTCTTTTTTTTTAAGCAAAGCTTTCTACAGCTCTTTAGTTACACATAGTTTCCTGTAGTGAGCTGAAGCATCATCTATTTACTAAAATGCTTTATCATTTAGTGAAGCAAACCATGGAGCAGATCCTTTCAACTCTGTCTTAGGAGCAAGAGAAGACTGCCATAGAGTCAAGTTAAAAATTTCCTCATGTTCTTCCAAACTCCTACAACCAGCTAATTAAATCTTTTAAAGATCCTCTAATATGGAAGCTCAATCCTCCCCTTGGAGGGCTGTTGTTATTATGCATATTCAGAGATTTAAGAAACAAGGAGTTCACCTTAAATGCATTAGGGGGTTAATTAGGTTTTCAGTAAGCACTTCTCTAATTCCTCCTACATGCATAACATTTAAACTGCATCACTGAGGGATTGCTGCCAGCCTCGTGACAACTGCAATATTGGCAGTGCAGTAATTTGTAGTTAAGGTCATTTGAAGATGACATTAACTCTTCATTATTCACTCATATACAATGCAGGTGGCTTCAGGAAGACGCTCTGATAGTTGATGAGGATGGTCCAAGTATGCTTCTACCCTACAAATTTATTTTGGCTTTTATATTTTCTGGGTATCTCACTTTGTTCAAAAGTTTTGTTATTTGAGTCCGAGCCTTTTGGAGTTTTGCTTTTTGTTTCGTTTGGGATTTTTAAAATAAAAGTTAGAAAGTACTACTGTACCATCTCTATAATTCAAAAATTAGACTTCTGAAAAGCTTTCTGCAATGAGTGCCCTGGTAGATCCAGAAAAACACACACCACTGATCAGTCTTGGAGGCTAAGTTCATCAACCTGTACTTATGTTATTTTTTTTAAAATAACACATGCCAGAAGAACACATTTTTTCCTCCTGCTGTCATGTAGTAGCTTTCCCATATCACTACCACAGCCTTATTGATTCTTTTTAAGGAAACAACATTAGTTTTGCCATGAATTACTCATAATAATGGAAAGAGCATTAAAACATGATTAAATATGATGCTCATACATATCCTATAAACCTCCTTCATTTTAATATACATATATTTGAAATAGTGTGCAGCTGTTCAACCTGTACCTCAGTATTAGTATTATTCCTCCATTTTAGGCACATGTAGAGCAGGATCCAGTTGCTCTTTATTTTGCCATGTTAATGCAAATGATTACAGATCCAAATAAATTGTTGCATATTGTAAACTTCATCATCATAAATGTTTGCAGGATCATGCCTTAGCATATAAATCAGTACTTAGTATTATTTGCCCTTAGTAATAACACAGTATGTCATGTGTGTAGCTTTATTTTGGTAATGCACTGTGTCACATTCCCAAACAGTAGAATTGCATCAACACAGGTGAGAGAAAAAAAAAAAAGGAACTACTTTCTTCCATACAAATCTTGGGATAACAGTAATATTCTGAAAATAAGGTAGTAAAATAAGAAGCATTGTTATACAAGTTATTAAAATACAATTGATACTTAAACTCAAAATATTAGCTAGATTCATTGCAGTCTTTTTAAATTAATATCTGATAAAAGAATGTAATCACAGTGCAACAAAAGAGGAAAACAAAAGAGACTTGATAAAAGTGTAGAGCTGTTGGAAAATGAGATGTGTTAAATTTCATATTTCTGTGTTTGAGACAACAATGTGTTTTGTTAAACAGCAAACTCCTTTAATTTAAATAATTGAATGCTAAAAAATAAAAGCTACCACTGTGGTGCAATGGGCTATCTATCCCCTAATCAGTTTCCTGCAGTGTGCTGAATACCCTTTTATTGAAGTTGGTTCTGCCTTCAAAATAAGTCTGTGGGTACTTCAGGAACAATTCTTACAGCTGGTGTCATCTATAACACTTCAGTGTTACAGTGACAGGCTCTTTTCTCTGAATGGTATCTATGTGTCTCATTTCCACAGACATTTTTATGATAAAATATCTTGGCATCAGCATAACTTACAATTAAAACAGAAATTGTTTTTAAAATTGCCCATATTCTAGATTTCACAAACATTTCCCAACTTCTTTTCATTAACATTTCCTAACCTTTTCCTTTCTCTTTTTATACCCCAGTGACTCATGACTTTTTTTGTTTTGCTTCTAAGGGCAACTTTCAATCTGAAGGAGTAAGAACACCCTCCACACACAGAAGGAATTTATCTTTGTTTTTTAAATAGTTGCTACACTCTTCAAAAAGAAATAGATTTGAATTTCCACAATAAATACAGAAATTTAGGTTCAATTCTCTATGCTGTGGAGGCTGACCATGAAATAATGATCACCATACTTCAAGAAAGTTTCATTTTCTTTGCTGATTTTACAATACAACCTTGGCTAATGTAAATGCAAAGACAGAACACTCTGAACTTATGAAACATGAAGAATAGCAATAAAAAAAGTTACTGAATCATCTTGACATGGCACCTGAGATGTGGTTCTTGCAGATGGAGCAAGAAGCTTCCTACAAGAACTAGGCAGCACATGGAAAGAAATTTCTCCACAGGACTTGGAAAGTGAAAGCTGGGGAAGGACATGGAAAGCTAAAGACATTCTAAAGGCTGAAGGTGAAGCAGCAGCAGTATAGGATTGTGTTTACAGAAAAAAATACTTTAGAATGGAATAAGTTGAGTCTGTGGCTTAAATCCCCTTGAGAAGAAGGTAGATATAAGCTGGTATGTACTTTGTCATGGGACTGAGTAGAACACAGCTGAAACAACCCTCACAGAAAGTCTTAATGAGCAGGAAGGTGCATGGATTATGTGAAAAAAATAGCTGTGTTTTATTAAGTATGGGAATTATATACATGGCATATATTATATCAGAATCATGTGCACACAAGAATGGATATACAAGTAGGGGGATTGTCTTAATTGCACTGGGATAGATATAAGGTAAAGTGATCTTGTTTAGAGAAGCCAGCATATACTGTATAATTACTTTGAAACTTCTGCCACTAAGTGTAAGAAACTAAGGCACAGCTGGCCTACTGCTGAGGAAGTCTGACTTCTATTTACCCTTTTTGGAGTTCCATAAACAGCTACTTGTCACAGCTTTCAGTCAGGGACAGTCACCTTTGTTTCTATGTTTTCTATCACTGTATAATTCCCTATCAGATTTGTCTGTGTTTTCCATTACAGTGTAATTCTCAGATTTATCACCACTTTCCTTCTCAGCTCTGTAACCTCTCAGTACACAGCACACAGTCCTGCAAGTGTGTATAAACCCTCATTTGAAAAACTTACAGGACATAATTCTGTAATTCTTGTGTTAAACTAAATTTGTGGGACGGAGTTCTGTGTTTTCTATTACAGTGTAATTCTCAGATTTATCTCCACTTTCCTTCTCAGGTGTGACGGTGTTCACAGAGGTTTTTGGATTGAGGGAAGAGATGAGGATCTGACTCCATGTTTCAGAAGGCTTGATTTATTATTTTATGATATATATTACATTAAAACTATACTCAAAGAATAGAAGAAAGGATTTCCTCAGAAGGCTAGCTAAGAATAGAATAGGGAAGAATGATAACAAAGGTTTGTGGCTCGGGCTCTCTGTCTGAGCCAGCTGGGCTGTGATTGGCCATTAATTAGAAACAACCAATATGGGCCAATCACAGATGCACCTGTTGCATTCCACAGCAGCAGATAATCAATGTTTACATTTTGTTCCTGAGGCCTCTCAGCTTGTCAGGAGGAAAAATCCTAAGGAAAGGATTTTTCATAAAAGATATGTGTGACCCTCAGGTCTGTAACTTCTCAGTCCACTGCACACAGTCCTGCAAGTGTGTATAAACCCTCATCTGAAAAACTTACAGGACATAATTCTGTAATTCTTGTGCTAAACTAAATTCATGGGACTGAGTTCTGATCGTGCAGACATTTGGTTATGAACATGAAACATTTCTTTCATACTTCAGGCAGCCACAGGTAGGGCCATTCTGGGTTTCTGAGTGCTCCAGGCAAGGTCCAGGTCCTTCCTGCAGCATCCCTGAGCCAGATGCTAATGCACTAAACCACAATCCTTGTCTGGGAGGGCTCTACCAGGTAAGTGATTAAAGCAGGGGATGAGGAAAAAAATCTCACACATATGGAAAGACTAACCCACAGGTCATGTGCACAAAAAGGTTGGCACAGACAGATGTACACTTGCTTTCAAGTCCAGTGATATAATTAGCTTTTATTGCAGCACAGTAGTGTGCTGGAGATGTGGTCAGGCATCTGCTTTTCCACTTACTAGCTTGACGTCTCCTGCTTTTACTCCTGAAGTTCTTGTTATTCCATAGTTTAACACCTTGATTATGAGCTATCCTCTTAATCAGCCTTCAAATTTTTTTTAATAATAATTTTGAAAGTTTGAGTTTTAAACACTAATGTGCAAATATATAAAATTTATAAAAACCATGTCTGATAAAAATCATCAATTTCACAAAGTAATTTGAAGTCATGCCACACTTTCTGCATATGGACGTATAAGAAAGTAGTGGAAATATTTATGGAAATATTTTCTCATCTTCATCATTAAAGGTTCAATTGCTTGTCTTAAGCATGTGATATGCCAAAACTATTTTTTTCCCTGAAATTTGTCACATTCCCAAACCGTTTTTGCAGTTTCCATCATCATTCAGAAGGGATCAGCAGATTATCACACATGAGGAGTGCCTGTGTTACTCCCTTTGGATTGCCACAGTTCCTCACATTTATATATTCATCCAGGTCCAAAGCACTTCCAAAATGCTATATATTACCAGAGAGACATGTCACACACTTCAGAAGGATTTGAGGCTGGTATTTCAAATGTGTATTTTGACTTCCAAAGAGGATAAAACTGTATGTATTAAACATTAGAGATGGAGCAGAACTTGAAAGCCTGAACTGTCTCAAAGCTCATGACTTTTCAAGATTCTGACATCAGTTAGTTTCTAATAGATTAGTAACTCTCTCCAGCCTTGAAGATGTGAGGAAACTAGAGGTTTGTGTGAGATCTTTCAAGAGTCAGGTACTAAATTTCTATATTTAATTTCACCATTTCAAAAGTTTAGGAAGTTGCTTCTTTTTTTTTTCCCCTTTTTTTCATTCTTTTTAAAGTAACACTGTTTTTACTGAGTAGGAGAATTCAATGATATAAAATCTTTTTATCTCTTTTTTTAATTCACTTTGCACATTGAAAAAGTAGCGTCAGATTCCTATTCCATGAGAAGATTTTTTTCTCTTCAAGTACAAAAATACCCACTGTACTTTTACTTAGATGCGTAGTCTAGAGTAAAGAAATAAAATGGGTGCCACAGAGCACATTAACAGTGCATATGAAGTGGGAAGATATAAATTAAACAGACTGAAACAGCGAAAGGGGCTGATTAGGTCTTCAGAGGTTTTCATCATACTTCTCTAAGTGGGTTAACAAGACACATTTATTTTTTCTTTTTTTACAATATAAGGTCAACTTCATAAATCCCCATATTGTTCTACTTTGCTAACATTTAATAGCTTCATTCCATTTATCCATGGGAAACACCAAAATTGCAAAGTTTTAATTTTTAGCAGCTTTGGTAAACTTCATACTCTCTCCTAACATCTCAGCATCAGTAGCTGTAAGCCAATGTCTAAATTTCCAAATTATGTCAAAACAGTTGTTCAAAATGTTTTGGAGGAAAGTAAATTTCACTTTGCTACTGTATTTTTCTGCAGTTCATAGGTGTCAGCAGGGAGGGAAATTCAATACAGAACTGCTGTGTGGCTCCAGTTCTGTATTTCTATTGATAAACTTTATACAGTATTGTCAGAAGGAAACATACCTCACTTAAGAAGCTTATCAGTAAACCATAATCTCAAATAAGCAGAATTTATTAATGAGTCTGCCCTACACTCCCAGATACCTTTCTGCAGATTTAAAAAAACTAACCAAACAACCAAACAAAAAACGCCCAAAAAACTCCCAAACCCCCAACCTGAAGACCACATTAATCAGAACAGAAGAATATTAAAGGAATTCCAGCACATTATTTTTTTCCTACAATAACTCAAGCTCATTTAAAGCAGTATTTTGACACATTTAAAAATACATAAATCCAAGAAGGTTTAGAAAAGAGAAGCAAAAAAATCTCAAGCATGTGGTGGAGGAAAAAGAACCACTAATGGTGTCTTAAGAAAGATTAAAATAACAAGGTGTGTTTATTTTAGCAAAAAAACAAAAAAAAAAAGACCATGTATAGATGTAAATGTCTACACTTAAAAGGGTGATATACAGAAGAAAAGGATCAATTATTCTCATTAGCTAAAAAACACAAAAGAAGATGTAGAAGGCTTAGCTGTAGGTGGCATATTTTCAGTTAAACATTTGGACCGAACCAATTTGTCTAAAAACTGATAAGCAAGGTAGGAAAGGGCTGTTGAAAGGCTGTGGTTTAGGCTTAACTTGACATTATTGAGACTAGTTTGCAAATAATGATACATTTTGCAATGAAAATTGGCCAAGGTGTTCCACTAAGCCTGCCCCTCACAGAGATTATTCACTGTTTGCAGTATAAACACTTGCTTGAAGAGAGGAGATGGATATTGAAGGGGAGGTTAATATTGGGGAAAAAAAAAAAAAAACCAAAAAAATACAAGATAGAATTAGTATGGATATTTCAAAATTTCCGGCAGTTCAGCTTGAGGGATCTTTTCTTCTGAATCTGTATCAAATCATATGTATAGAGAGGTCCAGTATCCACAAAACACACAAGTATAGTTTATCAGTCACAGCATTAAAATGATAAACTGTTCTCAGCTTTCAAATGATTAAAAAGCTGTATTGCTAGGATCAGAAACCCTGCTAACATCAGAAGTACCTAATCAACACCAGGCTCCTTATCTGCACTTAATACAGTAAATTATCAAGCAATTTGAAGTTTCCCTTGCTGTCAACATTTTCAGTTGCTTGGTTTCCTTGTCAGGTGCACCCAGGTAAAAATATTTTGGTTGTTTGGGATTTTTTTGGGTTTTGTTGTTTGGTCTTTTTGTTGTTGTTTTCTTTCGTTGTTGTTGTTGGGGTTTTTTTTAATTGTTTTTTTTTTGTTTGTTTTATTTTTTTTTATAAATGCTTCAAGTAAACTGGAAAGAATGAATGCTGATAATTGACTTGCAGCTTCAAGAAGCTGCCCTAGAAATTTACTTTTATTTCATTGGTTACACGAACCGTACATTAAATATAATGCTATTCCTCTACATTAGAAAATGCACATCAGCTGCTGTGGTTGGATAACAGTTTATGTATACTCCTCAGCATTTGCCTAGCTATAAAGGCTGGAATAATTGTCATCTAATTTGTAGCTCAGATTGTTCAACCAGGCAACATAAAAAAGATTTTCAAACTGTAAAGGCAGTACTAAAATCATATAAACACACATAACATGAGACAGGGAAAAAAATCTTATGGCTCTCCTACTGATTTTCTCTAGGATACACAAGTGTGCCTCTCTGCTAGAAATATCTTTGAAAAACCTATAAAAACACATTCAACTGTTGTTTGTAAAACTCCAAGCCTTAATTTAGACCTTAAGATGTTTTCTGCTGCTGTTTTCAATATGCCAATTATACTTCTCTGAGCAACTGGATGATGCAGAGTTGCATGCCTGACAGGGAGAAGACAAGCCAGAAGGCAAACCATAATAGGGATCCAAAGTTTGCTAAATGAACCTTAGCAGTGGCGAGTTACTTTTCTAAATTCTATTTCTCACTCTGGGATAAGGAAGGCAAATGAGGATAGCTACTCTAAAAGGCACCAGGAACAGCATTGTGAAAACCAGTAACACTTGAGTAAATAAATTTCTATAAGCACGGCTGAAAAGGACAACTTAGCAATAGGAATTGATTACACTTTAATGGTAAAGAAAAAGTCTTGATCTTCAGATGTCTGCTGTCCTCTATTTTGTTTTCTTCCTCCCTACCCTTGTTTTAAAGTCATCAGGATTGATACTGTAGTTGCATATGCAAAGAGAAAAACACAGGTTTGAGTAGCAACTCATGAAGATTCATTTTCCATTCAAGGTGCCTTACCAAAGAATGCATATTCAATTATTTGTGTTTGTATGCAGTATCACTCCTCACAAGTAGGATGGATTTTCGAGACATTTGCAAATTGCTACATATGTATGCAGGCATATTTAAAGAAATGCTTCAATGCAATAGATTTGTCCCTAACAACAGCAACAAAATAGTCAAAATAATGTTGTTTGGACATGGAATGACTGAAACTATTTTATACAGCTTACTTGCTTTTCTTCTTTTGCTGTTCTAATCTTCACCTTTCTCCCCCCTTCTCTACTTTGCTTCTCCTATTCCATCACCCAGCCAGGAAGAAAGCCAATAGTGAACTTAGAGTGCACCTTCCCATTCCTTTGCCCTCAGACACACTTCTGCCTTCTCCTCTCATCTCTTGCCTCAGTTATCTCCAGAACACTTCTCAAACAGCCCTTCCTTTGCTGGAAGCTCTGGAGATGGTTCGAATAAGAAGCAACAGGAAATTGTATGAAACAGCCACCACCATGTCTCTGAAGGTGACAGGTCTCCCTCACCTACATCTGCCTTCAAGAAAGAACCTAAGAAAAATCTGTCTGATGGAACAGTGACTACAATCAGCCTACAGTGATAACGACAAGATTTGCTGTGCCGTTGTTAAAGATGAGTCAAAACCCTGGTTGCACTCCTGCCTCCAGTTCCCAGCAAGGCTATTTCATCACCTCTGCCAAGAATGAAACTTCCCCAGTTCGGGATTTTGCCTCAGATTTATTCACCAGTTTGACATTCATACACCTCTGATGATCCAAAGAAACTGAAAACAGATAATCCCTAAATTGTTAAACTCCTCTTCTTCTTAGTGAGGAAAACTGATTTTAAAGTGAGTACAAGAAATTTTCATCAAGAAAACAGAAAATTAAGAGGCTGGCTATATTTGTCTTCTCTGAGCTGCCACTGAAACTCCCCCTGATTAATATGTTGTTTATAGATAATTAGTCATCTGACAGATACTTTTATAAGTAGCCAGTAAACCTGTACTGTAGGTAATTGCTCATCCATAATAGTTTGGTATGTCTGGGGTGAGCCTAAACAGATGAAGCAAGGAGTATTGTAAACTGAAAAAAAAAAAGGTAAACTTCATCCGTATAATGCTTAATACACATTTACAAGACTTGATTTGTAATTAATCGTGGCAGTAATGACAAAGTGACAGTAGGTGGAATGCATCAAAAGTAAATGTCTTGTAAAGTAAATGTCTTGTTAGTGGCATATTTCTATATAGAAAGATGAAAATAAATCCTTACACACATTCCAAACATGAATCAGAACTAAGTTCAACACCTGCTTCAGAGAAATGTGTTTTCTACATGGAAACACAAATACAGTGAGCAGTAATCAGTTTTCTGTATCAGTTTTCTTTCCCAGAGACAGACTGATGATGTTATAGGCATCCATGCTCAGAAGGACAAATTTTCAATCAAAGCATAAACAGGAGCATTAAAATTTAGATACAGTAGGTATATCTGGCCATAATCTTTTCTGTGAGGAAGTCACATAACAGTTTGATACATGTTGAATGCAAAAGTCAGTGCACCAGACGTTCTATTTTTTTAATTTTTTTTAGATTTCCTTACTGGGTATAGTTAAGGAGTGCAGCAGCACTTCTCCATACACAATTTCAGCTGTGTCAACCCTCAAGAGCTAAGCAGACCCAAATATGTAGCTCCCTATCCTTTATCTAAGTAGAAGAGCAACCCAGAATGCATTGCATTTTATACTGTAAAATGTTCCAAGGCTATTTTTATCTATCAGAAGTACACTACTTGAGTAACAAAACCAAACAGTTCTTCAGGTTTCAAGTTTCTCTCATTTTATCTTACTGAATCTTTAGAAAAAAGACACCACCAAATAGCAGCATATTCTCATTTAAAAAAATAAAATTTGAAAAGCCCATTTTAGCCCTCCGAGTATTTTTTACGGCTTCTTTTCCAAATTCTGTCCAATTCTGAACAACTTTAGTGAACTGTATTCTCTGATATATTTTAACACACTGTGGTCTCTCTAGTGCTTCTTCCTACTCATACACTTGTTTATTATTTTTTTTCTCCCTACCTGCCAAAACTGCCAAGAGAAGTTATTTGAGTAGATTGATGGTCTAACTGAGGTACACCTGAAATTTCATATGAAAGAGGTTTTAGGAATTACAAGCCTTCCATTTTCTCTGCAAGCCTTCTGTCTTTGCACAAGACCATGCCCATGGTTGAAGGTGCAGTTTATCGTCATGGCTGCAACTGCAAAGAGTTACTTCTGGAGTTCAGTTTCTTCCACAGAACCTCCCTGACACCAGCAAACAGCCTCTTTTTGTTACCACACAAGAGAAAAGGCAAATGTCTCCGGCTCCAATCTGTTAGTAGCTGGTTTAATGCTGCCTTACAAGTCAGCGATGTTTTAATACAAAACACGTTGAGTATTATTTCACAACTCTAACTCAGAACTGCACTGGAACTGGTGTCAGTGAAGACCTGGGCTAAGACCATGTGGTCTGTGGTGTGTGTATTTTATAATGTTTGCATAACACAGACGCGGTTGGTAGATGCTGGCCAGGGCCCAGCACAGTGTGGTAAGTTGCGCCTCTTTGGACTAGCCACAGAATATTTTTCAGTTTCAAATATCTTATCACTTAATCAGGGTCTTGTAGTTGTTTGGAAGCGAAGTTCCAGGCCTTTGGAGGTGAGAAATTCTTTAGGTACCTGCCCATATTTGCCTACATGCCATGTGGACTGTACTCTTATGTGGTGTGGGTCATATTTTTAAATTAATTTTTAACGTTGGGAATACTGCTTGGGTTTTGTCTAAAAAGATTAAAATTAGTATTGTAACTACACAATAATGTTCAAGATACCGAGAAGTTGTTACAACAAGGGAGAGAACATCACAGAAGGTAGCAAAGGTGTCATTCTGTATCTCCTCCAAAAAAACTTCTCACAGAAAGAAATATTTGTTGTTTCCATGTAGTGGAAGAACACTTATGGCTTCAGTACAGAGCCCAGACACCAGATTAAGCTTCAAGTCAATATTTTCAAATACAAATTTCTCAGGCAAAGCATCACTAACAACTACAGAGAACAGCAAACTGCAAAAGCCAACAGCAATCTTTATGTACAGCAAAATACCCAAGCACAGTGCAGACCAAATAAATACTGAGAGCAGATGAATCAACATCGTGACCTGAAATCATTAACAGGCAAAAATGCCTTCATATATGTTCTGTCAATCTGTTATTATCAAACCCTTCAAACCAGAGTGCCCAAAAGGACTGTCATGGTTTAACCCCAGGCAGCAGCTAAGCCCTACACAGCCCCTGGATCACTCCCTTGCCCCCAAAAGATTGGAGGGAGAGGGAGGTAGGGATGTGAAGGAAAGATTTAGAAGAGTGAGAAGTGAGAAAACTCGTGGGTTTAGAAAACAGTAGCTTAATAGCTGAAATAAAATAGTAATAATAACAAATTGTAGTGAAAAGGAAAATAAGACAAACCAAGCAAACAGACAATTTCTCACCACTAACAACAAGCTGATGCCCAGCCAGTCCCCCCATCAGTGGCTCCCCAGCCAACCTTCCCCTTTGTTTTAAACGCTGAATTGCACTGCATGGTCTTGACTATCCCTTGGGTCAGCTGCCCCATCTGATTCCCTTCCCCAATGTCTTCTGCACCCCCAGACTTCTCAATAGCAGGGTGAGGTGAAATGACTCTTGTTCAACCACAGCTCAGCAGTAACAAAAACATCCCTTTCTTATCAACTCTGTGCTCAGCACCAATCCAAACACAGCCCCACAGCAGCCACTCTGAAGCAAATTAACTATCTACCAGCCAAAACCAGCACAATTTCATACCCTGAAATTTTGATGAACATAATGAAAAGTGTCATCTTGAAAATGTCAGAGACTAATTTTTTATACACAATGTAAAGGTACATAATTAATATGCAGATGACAGTAGGCATTGAATTAAAAAAAAACATAGAAGGTATGGGCATATGGAGACCTTTTGGCCTTGCTTTTGTGTGTGTGTGTGTTTCTAGTAGTAATTAGATAAAATTACTATATTTTACAGCAAAGTCATAAGGCACAGGATAATCTTAGCCAATTGGTCTGTAAGCAAATAATCACAGAATCAACTAGGTTGAAAAAAAATTTTTGAGATCATCAAGTCCAAACTATCACCACCTAACACACCCTGTGCAACTGGAGCTGACACATCCACACTTTCCTTAAACACCTCCAGGGACAGTGACTCCACCACCTCCCTGGGCAGCCCATGTCAATGCCCAACCACTCTTTCTGTGAAGAAATTCCACCTGATGTCCAACCTGAATCTCTCCAAGTGCATCTCATGGCTGTGTCCCCTTGTCCTGTTGCTGGTTGCCCGGGAGAAGAAACTGACCCTCACCATCCCTCACTGCAGCCTCCTTTCAGGGAGGTGTAGGGAAGTGCTAAGGTCTCCCCTGAGCATTTCAGCCCTTTTCTGCCTCAAATTATATAATCACAGGTGACAGACTCTACTGTGTCAACATGGTTAGTGAGGCAATCCAAAAGGTCTCACTTCATCCTCAGTTCTACCTGTGGGTGGGAGGGTTTGGTACAGCAAAGACAACATGGCCCACATTATTCCATAATGCTGTCAGCTGACAGCAAAATATGAGAAATGTCTCCTAAAATTGAGAACTGGACTCTAGGATTCTTCATTTCTTTTTCATGGTCATTTCACACTTATTTCACTGAGATGGTTATCACAGCAGGACTGCATGGTATCCTTACAAATTACCATCAAAATTGACCCCCCCCCAAAAAAATAAAAAATCATAGTGGACTAAAAATTGGAAAGCACAGTCTAATACTACCGCTATTGAGGACATGCCCAGTCAAGCCATTAGAGATTAATTTCCCAAAGAAGTGCTTTAATTGTGCATCCTCAGCTTTGCTTTTATTTAATTTTCGGATTCTATTGTCTGAATTGCAAAAGCACTGAGGTAAAACATAACACTAAACTCGTACACTACATTAATTATTGAACTCTGAAAATACACTAAAGCTGGCCAAAAATGTTGGTAAATGAATTAAAAATTGTCTTCAGGATAAGACATAATCAATAAGTAACTATCAAGGTGCAGGTCAAGCACTGTCCCAGAAAAAAATATAACAAAAGAAAAGATTCTTTTATATTTCACTAAAAGATTATACAATCCTTTCTCATCACAGGGGATTTCTGAGACAAAAGATAACAGTGGCTTGTTGTGACCATGTTCACAGGAGTCTCAGGTTGAGGGAAAAGATGAGGATTTGACTCCATGTTTCAGAAGGCTTGATTCATTATTTTATTATATATATTACATTAAAATTATACTAAAAGAAGAGAAGGAAGGATTTCATCAGAAGGCTGGCTAAGAATAGAATAGGAAAGAATGATAACAAAGGTTTGTGGTTCAGACTCTCTGTCCGAGCCAGCTGACTGTGACTGGCCATTAATTACAAACATCCAACATGGGCCAATCACAGATGCACCTGTTGCATTCCACAGCAGCAGATAATCAATGTTTACATTTTGTTCCTGAGGCCTCTCAGCTTCTCAGGAGGAAAAATCCTAAGGAAAGGATTTTTCATAAAAGATGTCTGTGACAGCTTGTATTTCCTAAAAGCGTATCAAACACGTACACATATGGAGCAGGTTAAGGCTGGGCAGGCAACCTCCATTTTAACTCCTCATAAATCTGAGATTGGTGACTTTGCAGCCTGAGGAATGTGCTTTTAACAGCCCAGCACATGTATGTGCATGCAGGTTATTTATGTTATCTGTGCAGGGAGCATTTACAATCTCCAGTTCCAACATAAGCGTTGTACTCTCAGGCATTTACAAGAAATGGAACAATATGTAACATTTTATACAGAGGTGTTTGGAGAACTCCAGGGAATTCCTGAGCATGCATGCATGTGGATTCCTGTATATATACACACACACTTGTAGATATTTTTAAATCACAAACCATTAGACTGCATTTAATAAGATAATTAAAATTTTATCAATAGTCAAGCCACAGTTATTAGAAATAAAATTCAACAGTCAAACTTTTTCCATTTCTTGAATTACCCAGAATACATTTCTTGTTATACTACTAAAATCATAGATCCCTGGTTTTGTCAGATGCAGAAGTGACAATTTTATCTTGTAAAAGCCTGATTGCTGTTTCCCTAAAAAACATCCTTGAAATTGAAGTTCACCTCTCATAATGAATCACAAGATTTGATTTTATATCATCAGTCATCTAATTGTCATTTACCTGTTCAGTTCTGAGGCTATGTTTAAAATGTCAAACAGCAATAATGAGCAGGACCACTGCTCCGGGGCACTAGGCAAAGCAGCTAAAGGTCAGTTTAGATTATAGATTGTTCCACGGTTCACCATGTATTTGCACATATACACACACACACAAACTCAGTTTATAAAATTCATAGCAGAATTTTAGACAAGTCCTGATCTTCTTAAAAGAAGCATTCAGAGACTGAAACAGGTACATTTTTTCATAGGTAGGTTTGAATGACAAATATATGATCTCCTATAATTTTAAATTATATTACACAATACCACACCGTAAATGACAAAGTTCAGAGCTTAATTTGAAGAGCTCAGAAGTTATAACAACTTATATTGATCTGAACACAATGGTATTCTGGGACATCATTTGTACATTTGATAGGTTTCTCCTGCCTGTACCCCTATGGAAATTAAGGGTGTTTTCCATGAGGTCCTCCCCAACCCAGTTTTATCTTTGTGCCCCATTTTATCTCAGAGTTATTGCAGGTAGTCCACCTCTATAGCATTTTTTTTTTTTTTAGTATTGAGGTAAAAATCAATTTAAAAGCATTGAGGTAAGTCATTAATTTAAAAGTAAACTAACTTCTAGAATACTGAAATAAAGCCCAACTCTTCCCATAATAATAATCCAAGAGAATCCATTTGCCCATCTTGTCAGGTGTCATGTTCTTGTTTTGTACCTTCTAGAAGACATAGAACATATTTGCAGAAAGTGCTATTTTCCACAGCTGATTTGCAAATTCAGATACAAAAAAAGAAAGCAAAGGTCCATATTATCATTTGACATATATTGTTATTACTAATCATCCTATGCTACAATAATATTATGGGTTGGGATCAAATATTTTCTAACCTAATTGATATTTTTTATTCTAATCTATGATTTTTTTTTTCTAACCCTTGAAGAAAAAAATTCTTTAACAGCCTCCATTTAAGATTCATAGAAAGACAATGCACAGATCCTGAAAATCAAAGTGTTGCACCAATATGACAGAAGCTTGGATGGTGTTGGAGGCGAAATCTAGGCCTTGCTTCAGACTCTGATCTGTAGATTCACACATCTTGGTTCATCTCCCTGTGTTCTCTGTGGAAACAAGACAGGAGGAAAAGGACTTCCATTTAATTTAATTTAATTTCATTTCATTTCATTTCATTTCATTTCACCACAGAACTAATACCTCAAATAAAGATGGCTCATGGCATGGTATAGACCTAATTTTTCCACTGATCCTACAGGAAGTTTTAGGCAACCACTTTCATTCTAGGAATCTCAGCTGATGTAAAATGTATTTAATCAAGAAGGACAAGTAAATCAAAATACGGATACAGATATTTCGTGCAAGTTCTCTCCATCAATTATAAAATAAAATTAGAATATAAACAAGCAGCAGTGGGAATACCAGTGGCAATGATTTTCCCATTTGAGTCCCAGATACCTTGTTATGAACCCAACCATTTTTTTAAAAACTCTCAAAGTATAAACATTACGTAATCCTCATGCTCTTTTTGTCTGGATTCCTCTATAAAAAGTGGCATGCAAAAAGTGTAAGTGAAAATTTTTAGACAGATAAAATTATACACTGCATCATTGGTAAGAGCTACTTATATGGATTAAGGGCAGAAACTTAAAAGTTATTTTCAGATGGAAAAAAATACATATTTTAATAATGTTTGGTGTGGCTTTTATAGTTCATAAAGTGAGGTCTGTCAGACAAAAATCTGGCTTATCCTGACAGATCTCACTTCAACAGCAGGACATTTACTGTCAGCTGGGAGATGTCAGAGCAGTGTTAACCCCGTGGTACCCAAATGACAGCAAGGCAGCTTGTCCTGTTTGGGTTATCTGATGGGTTAACATACAACAGATAAGCTCTTGTGGGGGATGAGATACCCCGTGACGGTGTTCACAGGGGTCTCAGGATGAGGGAAGAGATGAGGATCTGACTCCATGTTTCAGAAGGCTTGATTTATTATTTTATGATATATATTACATTAAAACTATACTAAAAGAATAGAAGGAAGGATTTCATCAGAAGGCTGGCTAAGAATAGAATAGGAAAGAATGATAACAAAGGTTTGTGGCTCAGACTCTCTGTCTGAGCCAGCTGACTGTGATTGGCCATTAATTAGAAACAACCAGCATGGGCCAATCACAGATGCACCTGTTGCATTCCACAGCAGCAGATAATCAATGTTTACATTTTGTTCCTGAGGCCTCTCAGCTTCTCAGGAGGAAAAATCCTAAGGAAAGGATTTTTCATAAAAGATGTCTGCGACAATACCCTGCTACACTTTTGAACAAATCCAAGAGGAGGTTGTTCATGCAGCAGCCCTTGGATGGTTCAGGACAGGACAGGATGTGAAATATGTGATTTACACTGTAGCCAGGGAGAATGGTCCTTCCTGGTCCTTCTTTCCTGGGGTCTGGGGCAAAAAGTACCCATGGAGACTTGAGAGCAGCACCTAGGGTTCTGGAGTTGGGGGTACAAAGGATGCTGAATGACACTGTCTGCCATAACTACCATGGAAAAAGTGTACAGACTGCTCCAGATAAACCAGTCACAGGCTCCTGATGCAGCAACCAGCTGGCACCACACCAGCCCTCCTGCCCTGGAAGGGCTCTAAGATGGATAAAAACCAGTCATGGACTGAATGAACTTGTGGTGTTGATACGTTCCTAGGAAGAGGTGAGAGATGAGAATCTGACTCCATGTTCTCAGAAGGCTGATTTATTATTTTATGATATTATATTAAAAGAAATGCTAGACTAAAATTATACTAAAAAAAGAGAAGGGATATATCATTCACAAGAATGATAATGAAAGCTCATGACTGACTCCTCAGGTTCTGATACAGCTGATGGTGATTGGTCATTAATTAAAAATAATTCACGTTTGGATAAACAATCTCCAGACCACATTCCAGAGCAGCAAAACATGGAGAAGCTGAGTCTTCTCATCTTCCCAGGAGAAGATATCATGCTGAAGGGATTTATCAGAAAATATCATGGTGACATGAACTCAAGAGCCATCTTGGGGGGAAAGCTATTGACTGTGGAAATGTTACCTGTGATTGCGTCTATATGTATATATAAATATAGCCAGAAGGTGTAGAATTTGGGATTGATTGTGTCTATATGTAGATATAAATATAGCCAGAAGGTATAGAATTTGGGATTGATTGTGTCTATATGTATATATAAATATAGCCAGAAGGTATAGAATTTGGGATTGATTGTGTCTATATGTATATATAAATATCGCTAGAAGGTATAGAATTTGGGCATGAAGCAAATAGAGTAGAATAAGGGGTGGGTAGTGTCAGATTCCGGCCACTATGGGGTTATTTTTTGCAGTAGCCAGAAGGGATGTGCTTAGGCACAGAGGGTATTTCACACAACATCTGGTCAGTTTTTGGGGACAGGTGGTTGAGCATGATGAAAGGAGAAGTTGTGTAGCATCAGATCCCCCTGGTATGGATACTGTAGCTGTTATTGTTGGTTTGCTTATTCCATTGCTTCTTCCAGTAAACTGTTCTTATTTCAAGCTGTAATCCTTGACTTTTGGAGTGCTTTGGTGCAAACATAAATTGGGGAATACCATTCCTAAACCACAACAGCTATCTAACCTTGCACTAAATTCTGTCATATTTTACAAGTATCATACAGTTGCAATCAACAAAAAAACCCAAAAAACCAAAAAAAACAACAAACAAACCACCAAAAAACAAAAATTCCAAAAAACCCCAAAGAAAACCATAGAACAAATCAGCACCTTCAAGAAAGAAAAAAATCCTTAAGCTTTTCCAAAATGTATCTTGTTAATTTCAACACATTACATTGCTACATCATTTAAAGGCTCTAGTTCAGCAGGACACAATTAACTCACTGAGGACTTACCTAGTTTTGCAAAAAACTAATTTACAGTTGATAAAGTCTGAGAACCTAGACATTCTAAGCTTTCACTTATGGATGACTGATATACCCATTTAAAAAAAAAAGAAAAAAATGCTTATCTTTCTGGTTTTATGCTGTTTATTTGTGGGTTTGTTGAGGTTCTTTTTTGGATCTGGGTTTTTAAAAATATTCTTCAAGCTCCCAAGCTAGAATAAAATAAGTGTCAGTTTCTGCTACCTGCAGTGGTGGTGTTACATCACGAGCACAAAGCCATCACACTGCCTGACACCATTCATAACAAGGGTAGTCTGTGCTGAGGGGCCCTAGAGTGAATCTGAGGGTTGTGTCAGGCCTGCATTAACCTACACTGACAACTGCATGTAGGAAGCTGGGGAAATATCTGATTACACCTGGCTCAGCCACAGACAGAGCCACATTGCTCAGGCATTAGCTTTTATAAATAATTAAACCCGTAAAAATTGTTCTTTATTACCCCCAAAAAATAGTCAGTTTAGTATCCTTTCTGAAATTGCACACTATAATATTTTGCCTTCAAAACAGCTGAAGAAAAAAAGAAACATCCTATTCTCATTTACATTCCAAAAAGAAAAACAACGGGGTGCTCTGCTCACCCCAGATTTCCTGAGCACAAGCCATTCTTCATTTAAACTAACCTTAAGAAATTATTATGGGGAAATATTACTACCCTTCTGAATAATAAGAAATGAAAAAAATATTTTTTCAGCATAGAATACATTTTGTGCTTGATAAATATGCAGCATTAGCAACTACAAAGTCATTACATGTTTTATTGTTTATGAAAGCTCAGGATCGAAGGCAGTCTCAAAATGACAAAGGAATCTGTTGAAAACCTTTCAAAAAGCAAAAGTAGTGCCAGGTGCTTCTATCCATCTTACAACTGATAAGGATGGTATTGTAACCAGTGACCCAGTTGCTAAATTAGTCTTTAGAGTAAAATGCATTTATAATCAGTTAGAAGCCAAATTCTATGAGGGGAATTAATTATCCTTTATTAAGAAAGGATTGATGCCTTGACTCTTCATTTCTGGAGCCTATTCTTTTTTATCAAGGCTATTCCTTTTCACACAGAGGTTTATGTGAGCATTTTCATCCTGGGATAGTATTTTTCAAAAAATGTGCAAACATTAGCAGTCCACAGAACAATGCATCACGGAAAGAGCAAGACTTGGTTGAGCTGCACCCATCTGAGAGGAGAACAGACCAAGCATCTCCGTTAAATGACTAAACGCCCAAAGACATCTCCCATTTTTGCCCATTTCCAAAGTGCCTCAGCCCAAATCCCAGTGGCTTAATGATGAGGCAAAGCTGATTCTGTCGCTATAGGACACAAAAGAACACAAGCTAAACACCGTTCTCAAGGTGAAGGAAAAAAAGGGAAGTTTATTTTCTGACTCCAACATTTATAGTTTTCTAAAAGTGACGGTGGATTGGAGGATGACAGTGGCACCTCTCCAATGCCACTGGTAGAACCAATAGTCCATCAACTCTCTCCTCCTCCATAAAGGAAGGCAAAACAATGAGTTATTTACAGAAAGTGTGTGAGAAAGTTCACTACAAGAATATCAATATCAGAAGGCTTAGAAAATCTTAAAAAACCAGGGTGACTATACTTTTTGTTACCTCCAAGCTCTGTAATTCCCTTTCAAGGGAATTTCAAATTCAAGCCAATTTCAGGGCTGCACGTCTGACCCCAGCAAGATCAGGGCCAGGCTGTGGCTGGAGCTCACTGCAGCTGGGTCCCACCAGCCTGTCAGCCCCCATCTCTTTTCCTTCTGTCCTGGTTTAGGGCAAATTTGGGAGAGAATCTCCAAAGGGAGCCCCTCCAGAAAGCAAACCCACACGGCCGCTCCCTCCAACCGGGTCGGGAAGGATTCCTCTGAGAGAAGTGGAAAGAACCTGTTTATTTAACAGGCACAGCACCCCCCAGCACACAGAATGAACAATACTGGATGACACCCTTCTGTCACTGCTCTGAAAAAGATGACAAATTCAGAAAGTCTCTCCTGGGGGTGGTCGCTCTGTTATCAGTCCCTCCGGCGCTGCTGCCCAGAGTAGGCCCCGCTAGGCCGCAGGGTGCGAACTCTCGGTGTTCCCAGGCCCCAGGCCAGAGCAGGCTCGAGTTGGTTCAAAAAAGAAAAGGAGAAACAGTCCAGGAAGAAATTTGGACTGTTTAGCTAAACTAGCTAATGAGCAGAAGCAAGAGCAAGCAGAAGCAAGAGCGAGAGAGCAAAGCGGAAAGCAACAGCAAAAAGCAAAAGCAGCACCATGTACTGCCCCGTATCTGCGTCCCGCCAGGCTGATAAGAAAACCCAAACAAAACTTCCACTCTTCAGAGCCAGTCTTAAAGGCACAGAACATGATATCCAGCATAAACAGAACACATGAATGGGGATACAAGCACCATAATGCCACCCTTCTAGCCAGCTCTTTCCTTGCCGTGGATCCATGAGGTAACCTGGAATATGTGTCCGGGTGGAGCAGTGTGCCAGCTCCTGACCCTGGAAGTGCACAGCATGCAGCTGTTTCCAGGTTGCACCAGGGATGAGGCTAAAGCAGGGTAAACTTCTCCCCCCAGTGCAGTTACCAGACTGTGAAAGCAGTCTGCTGTACTGGAACCTGATTTCAGGAGTATTTCTGAATTTTATCCAGCGGCTATTTAATAGCATACATAAGCAGTTCTGAAAGAGCCTATTTCTCAAAATCAAACCTGTCGTTTGTGGCCAAGATCTCCCTTTTGCTAACTCGGAAAGTCATCTTCTGCCTGATGCCTCTCTTGGCCTCACAAACACTGCACTGCTCCCTGCTTGCTTGTTGGTAAGGATGGAAGTTTGACAAGAAAGTCTCACAGATATGTATGTTTAGCAGAAAGATTTTTGAAGGTAGAATCTGAAGAAGGAATAGAAATGAAAGCAAGTTTTGATATACAGGAAAAGAATTGCTGAGCCAGACTTACTGGCTAACCAAGAAGGCAAAGGGTGTGTTAGTTAGAAGGGGTTTTTATGGCTTAGAGCGAGGGATAAACCCACCTCAAACAAGAAGATGCTTTTACCAAGCAGAAAGAGAGCACAGGCAAACAAGTCAGCAAAGTTGCAAGTAGAAAAAAGGTCTCAGAATTTTCCACTGCAAGAAAACTGAAAAACAACTTCTAGCTTAAACTGTAATGTACTAACTTTGAGTGATTGGAGAATAGTAACATGAATATAGTAATTAGAGTAGTTATGACAGGCTATAGATAAAAGTTAAGGTATAGATTGGTTCTACTGTATTAAGATGCTCAGCAAAGAAAACCAAAGGGTCTCCAGGCCTGCCTGCAGCTGGAGCTGACAGCTGTAGGCACAGGCTCTGTTGCCCAGGACCCTGGACTGCTGCAAAGCCTTGGATGTAATAAACTGCATTTTGGAGAGCCCCCTGGAGTCTGGAATCCCTCTTTTCAACTCCTGCACTTGCTGAGGACAAGGTAGCTTCTGCAGTAACAAGCATTCACTGCTTAGCAGCTGTCACTGTCCCCCAGGGCAGGTGAAAGTCTCACCTGTGAGTATCTTGTCTGGAACAATGAGCCCAGACCCCAACAAAGAAATGCAAAACTTTCTGGGGAGAACTTTCACCCCAGGAAAATCTAAAGAATTACTCTGTACAACATCAGCATATTCTGATCAAAGTAGTCCTGAATCTGCACTTCTTCCTTACACAAATAGTTTAATTGTTTCCTGTGTTAAAATCTCCCCATGAATGAAAAGTGAAAAAATCAGGGCAAAATGACTCCAGGAATATACAAATCCAGCAACTGAATCCAACAGAAAAACTGTTTTCATAAGCCTGTCAATGCCAGCCTGCAAATTGTTGTTTAAATGTTAGGATATACAGGAGTTACTTTGCTGCTTCTCCACTTTCTTTGTAAAATAAGTCCACAAATAATCTCCACTGTGATGCTTAAAGGCAGTTTATCTCCCACCCATATACTAGTTCTTTGATAGCATTTTGTCACACCCTTCAAAAAGGCTGTTTGTGCTTGATATATGCAAATCCTAAATTGTTGGCTTCATTCATGTCACCTGCTTGGGAAGTGTATGAAGTGTTGCATTCAAAAATGGAATATAGGCATACATTTTCAGCAGCTGACTAGAATAAAAAGACACCAAAATTACTTTCTTACACAATATTCTACAAACACCAAGCAGTGTTAAGTCCTGATGTTCTCCTACGTATAATTTACTGAAGTGTTAACTAACAACAACAGCTGGATCATTTCAAGTCAAGTGTTTGTATAAAGAAGTTACACAGGTATGCTGAGAACATAACTATCTCCATTTATTCCACTTTTAGGGAGTCTCATAGCACCCCACTGATTTCTTTGAAGCATAAGGAAAAAACAGCAATTATTACATACTTCGATAAGTCACACAGGATTTCACATTTGGACATTATATGTATTTATAAAAATATTGTATACCAATACATGCACATTAAAGGATAAAACATCTATTCTAAATTTTAATACATATATATATTTCATTCTAAAATGTAGAATTAAAAAGAAGTCAAAACCAGAAACAGTTCCTAACTCTTCACACTCAGGATTTTTGCTGTTCTTTCAGTGTCCAGTGTTCTGTGTGTCCTCTGTCCTTTTCCACAGTTTAGCTCAGAAAAATATATTATAGCTGAATTGAAAGAGAAATATAGCTTCATTAATACTTACTATCCAACTGTAAGCTTAATTCTTTTGTAGAAGTGAGTTTTGGTTTTCCCCTTAGTTTGTTTCAAATACTAGCATTCAAGTTCCCTTTACCTATCAAAGGGGCAGAAACAAAGGGGCAGAAAATACAACTTGCAGAGAGGTTGCTACATTTGCATGAAATGCAACTGAAAATATGAAATAGACTACAGAATCCTACAACCCCAAAACAGCAAAGGGTAATTCAAAATTTAGTTGTCCGAGGAGAAAACAGCACAATATTGTTGAACAGGATAAATGCCACAAAAGGGTGTAAAACTTTCAAATGAGCAAGTTCATTCCACCACAATATACAACTATAAAAATCTGGGAATTAATTATTTGCAAAGATATTAATCTCTGTGACATACCTTACAGATAAATCTTTAGACCTTGTGAAGTCGCCAATGTAGTAAGCAGTTTCCTGCATATGGACACTAAAACATACCAGCTAGATTTAGTTGTGTCATTCTTTAGAGCAAGGAGGGATCTCAAAGCAGATTGAGGTGTGCTTTTACTCTACAATTTCAGTTATTGACTAGCCCTCTGGCTCATAGCAGCCTGTATTCTTCCAGGGGAAATCAGGTCCTGGCCACATGCTGCTCAACATTCAGAACACTGAAAATGGAACTGAAAAAGTGGAAATGTAAGTTGCTGTACTCAGTGATCTTCAGTGACAGCTGACCCAGAATTCCTTGGATGCCTTTTGTTTCAATATCTGGTGAGATAAAAGATCATCACATCCTGCTGCTGATGCTGTCTCCATCAGCATCTTGATTCTGTGTGTGTTAGGAAGAGCCACTGGCAGAAACCCAGCACACTGCAGGTGGATGAATTATCTTCAAAACTCACCTCCACACAAGTGGCACTGGACTCTGTTCATATACCATATTTAAAATGTAATTAAAATCATGACACACCATCAAGCCCAATTACAAGAGGGTTTTCAACTTGTCAGACCACAAACCCAACAGGCAAACCTGGCAACTTGGTGTAGGGCACAACTCACTGTAAATTCTGGTTTACACAAGTGGACATCTGTTTGCTTATTCCCATAACAAGGAAGATACAGCATTCCTGAGCAGTGTATTGGAGAAGTTTGCACAAGCCTTAAGCTGTTCCAAAGGTATCATAAGCCCCCTGCACTTGCACTCTGTTTTTCTGCACCTTTTGATGTGAGTCAACACAAGAAGGGTTTGCACGCAGAGTTAAGCACTGCGGTGACTTGGGGGGTTTGGTGCCTCACTAGATGCCTTGCTCTGAGAGAATCCTGATCTGCTTGCCAAGGCTGCCCTTCTGGATACTAGGAGAGCATTCACAAATAAAATAAAGAATTCATAGAGCAGACTGCAGGTACAGAGAGATGGGAACCTCTGGCAGGACGAAATTGGCAGCTTTCTTGCCACAGCAGAGCTACTCTGAAAAATCAAACACACACAAAAAGCTACATCACTGAAAATGTCACACTCAGTATGTTTGATCATGGACTGCAAATTAACATTAATGCTTCTGGATTCCTACATAAACAAATCTAAACCCCTTCTTAACAAGAACAGGCGCAATACTCCAGAAGGGAGGTGTATGTAGGAAACAAAAGGGAAGCAAGACTTATATTCATGCTTAGAAGAGCCACATACTATTAAAGGCTTAGCAAGTGCTACAGTCAGTGTGTTGTCACATATTTGTGGTAGACTAACATGGGAAGAAATAGCAGCAATTTATCCTTAATGATACGAAAAGAATATAACCTGCCTAAAAGCAGAGTCACTGTAGTAAACTTCAACAAAAGCAAAACAAGACAAACAAAAAACTAAACACACAAAAAACCTAAAAACAAAATAAAACAAACAAACCAAAAAGCAAAATAAAACCCAGAAATGTTATTGTGATTCACTTTGACTTCACAGAGAATTCTAATCACAGTATCATATACGCAGTCACACTTCAATCAATTCCCACACGACTCATGGTGGGCATTTAAGGGCACTGAGTAATTGGCATAAAGGTAAAAAGAAATTAAATTAAAGGAAAAATAGAACACACAAACACACAACTCCTCCTCACGCACCCCTCAATCCCCCTGCTGAAGGCAGATCCCAGAAGTGAAATAAAACTATTATGTTTAGACTCAAAGCCTCCAATGTATCAGAACTTTGTGAACTCACTTGGTAAGGTTCAAAGCATAGGTCAGCTGACAGGCCTCCCTGGTACATTGAGAATAAAGAGACCCATTAAATAAGACAAAAGACAGTTCCAAGACACAGTTCCAGCACGCATCATTTTGAGTGCACACTGTTCCCTAAACCTAATTGCCTGAAAAAAGCAATAATGTGTTGAGATAGCCGTTGCAGGGCCATGTAGCAACCTCACCATCCTGAGCCACCTCCAAAAATCCTGCAGCAGCAGCAGCAGCAGAGGGGAGACAAGGACCAGCAGAGTCAGCAATCAATCCTTCAGGCTGGCATGATGTACTCTTGCAATAATGGGGAGCATAAAAAGACTTTTTTTGCACACTAATGGCCTACCTCTGGGCACACATATGCCCATTTATTTAACAGCTGGATGGTAACATGATAAGCCAGACTGTATAATTTATTGAAGGTAAGTAAGACAAGTGGAGAGTTCTAAGGGGATGTAAGCTCACTACTGTTAGCTTGGAGAGTTTGGTGACAAAAATTTATTTCTGTGAAATTTGGAGGTAATTAGGTTTTTTCGTTTTGTAATCTGACCTGGTGGCTAAGACAGTTTTTTCATGGGACTTTACCTCAGCTGCTTAAGACTTGTTTAAACCAGTTTAAGGGCTGGTTAAAAGGAAAATTAAGTAAACTCCTTCACTTATGTATGACTGTGTTCACAGGGGCCGCAGGTTGAGGGAAGAGATGAGGATCTGACTCCGTGTTTCAGAAGGCTTGATTCATTATTTTATGATATATGTTACATTAAAACTATACTAAAAGAATAGAAGAAAGGGTTTCATCAGAAGGCTGGCTAAGAATAGAATAGGAGGAAATGATAACAAAGGTTTGTGGCTCGGCTCTCTGTCTGAGCCAGCTGACTGTGACTGGCCATTAATTAGAAACAACCAACATGGGCCAATCACAGATGCACCTGTTGCATTCCACAGCAGCAGATAATCAATGTTTACATTTTGTTCCTGAGGCCTCTCAGCTTTTCAGGAGGAAAAATCCTAAGGAAAGGATTTTCCATAAAAGATGTCTGCGACACTTATGGATCCAAATGAAATGGCATTGGTATGACAGTAAATGCGTTACTGTCATACTGGCCTAACTCCAGTATTTGAAACCACAGATTGTTGTAAATGAAGATTTTATAGCTATGGATATTAACATATACCCCATGTAATCACTCACTCCTGTACACAAAGGCTAGAACAGGAATGCCCTGACTGCCCCAATACTGCAGGTGCTGATGGCATCTTTCCTTAAGCTTTATATTTGAATTCTGGATCACTTAGTAGTGTATAATAGCTTTTTTAGCCATTTCCAAACCAAACTTTTTAAGCCAAATATGAGGTTTTTTTTCTTATCAGGTAATAACTCACTTTCTAGTCTAGAAGTTAAAAGGATTTTTATGTTTTCATTCTCATTTTAATATATATATTATATACTTAGTCAACACATCATGCAGATGAAGAAATTGGGCCTGATAGTGGGAATCCAGGATTTCCATACCAGTTTGTGAAATGTTCACTGTGCACACTCCATTTACTTTAGGGGACTGAAATCACATCATTGGCCCCAGATACGTGATGAGGTAAGGAAGGTAACAGCTGAAATAACTCTGGGATAGCTTAAAACCTTGAAAATATCCTGCAGTTTATATATATATATATGTATAGTATCTATGAGACAAAGACTACACACTTATCTCAGTACTAACTGATTTCCATTGAACTGAGTAGTAATTGGATCATTTAAAAGCTTAATTTAAAGAAATTCAATTAAAAATACATATTTCTTTTGTATGAACTATTAAAATAACACAACTTTATAATATAATGATTTTATAGTCATAATAGATAGTCTAATAATTTTTTTTATATTTTTCTAATACAAATGATTTTGAAATTGTATGTGCTTTTTTGTTTCACTTAGTTAATAACAAATCCCGGTGTAATTGAAGCATTTGGGGGGTCTCAACAATCAAATGTAATAAAGAAAGTTAAGTATGTGTGATACAGAAAGTCCCTTATGCATTTGTACTTTCTCTGTGCTTGAAGCAGTATTTAATTATGAGTTTGTTTACTTAATAGTTGATATAGGAGCAATAGATTTTAAAATACCCTTCTCTCCCTACTGCTTTCTGTATTCCAGTTACAATCGAATACAACCAGCAGGAATCTTGTGACACATCCATAAGCAAATTTGGATATTTCAGCAGTACTTAAAAAAGCTGATATGCATGTTATGGAAATCTTGCTACATGTGAGGGATAACCTATGGGACTGCTAATAGAAAATGGCATCTTTCATTGCTCCATTGCCAGCTCAGCTCTCTGAGTTACCAGTGGCTGTAAGTTGTTACCATCAGCTGAAAACTATGTGACTTTTGGTGGGGTTTGTCTGGTCTCCAATGGGCAAATGCTCTTGTAGCAAAAACACCCACATTTGGCAACTAATATGCACAGACTTTGCTAGCCTTGCCACAGAGGATCAAGAACTTCACTCTCCTGCTTTCTCTCATTCTAAAGATTTTTTTTTTTCTCCATATCAGGGTTAGGCCACAGTTGTAAATATGACAAGTTATTCTGTAGATCCCTATGGACTTATCTTCTCTCTGAATAAATCATAGAAATGAATATCCAGGGTTCTCAATCTGTTCTATATAACCACCAAATTCATTAATTATATGCAAAGAAAGAGACCTAAATGGTGCTTCCGTGTCAGAAGTTAAAAAATAAAAAAAGCAAAGTTTCGTACATTAATTTCATTGCTAAAATTGTAAGTCATTTATCAAGTCTTACTTAGTTTCAGAGAGTTGCTCTTCCCTGCATTTAAGCATCAATAACTGAAACCTTGAGCAGCTCTATTTCTTAGGCTTTGTTCTTTCTCTACCCTTTTTTTTAAACCCATTTTTCACAAAGAGGTTGCAAAGGAAAACTACCTTGTGCCCTGATTTTTGAAGCAACACATATTTGTTTCCCAATTAGAAACAGGCAATTTAATAATAACTGTAATATTAAAGCCTTTTTTTCTTTACCTTAGGCTCACACCCCAAAAACTGAATTAAGTTGCTGGTGCTAACACTGAGACTTTGTTCCAACATGCTGTCATGCTACACCCACTGGCAAAAGATGATTTTAAGCAACCTCAGTTATGTATCATGAGTGGGCACAGAGGAGAATGCTGACTGTTAAGTGGGCAGGTCTCCCAGTGTGTTAATTTAAAAGATAAGAATATGAAATACAAAAATATGAAATACAAAAGGTCTATTCTAGCTCCTTCAAAAAGCAAGCTTGAAAAATGTACATTGCATTTTTTTATTAGTTGAGGGCAAACCATTTTTTTTTTTATACAGGTCTTTGATGCATAGCCTAATGCAGGCCTCAGCAAAAAGATAGCAAATCTTAGAATTTATTATTGTCAATAGTCTGCATGACCTTTACTTTAACTGCATCTTGGCTGTCAGTAATAATCCAAGGCTGCACTTTCAATGATAGAATGAGAGATTTTGCATATTGAGTCTCCAGGTCTCCTTGAGAGCGTTCAGAAATCACACTCATTTATTCCTATTGGCAGGGCAAGGTCTGTTAAGAAAGCTCATTCTTCTTTACTTGAAGATGAAGAGTGGAGAAACTCCATTTTTGCCCTGAATCAAGTACTAAACACTGCAGTTTTCTCAAATAAATCAACAATGAGGCTTCTAGGACCAGGGTCTGAAATCTTTTCTCATTCAGGGCACCTGTTCTCTAATGGTTCTCTTCACCTTTGCAACGTACAATTTTAGTAGTAGATCAAATAGCACTTTAACACAGACCTGGGGATTTTACTTTCTAACCTTTCTTCATTTGTGGTTTGTTTTACCTGACAGGTTAGAGGGTTTGCAAGTTCAGAAGGAATCTGGCAAGGACAGGATTGCAAGGGCAATAATAATAAATAACGGGCTTGCCCTCTCCCTAGAGATGTTTTTAAAACCAAAATTTACTTAAGCTCAATAAGACATATATGTAGCTGTGTAATGAAATAAAAGTGTCTCAGGCTAGGTGCAGATTACCCCAGGTAGTGCTTAAACTGCCTGGACCAGTCAAAACCAGCCTGAACTTACAGGTGTCCTGGCATGACAGTACATACAACTGGTATGGCCTTCCAGTGTAATAGTCCTGTTCAACAAGTCTGTAAATACCTTCAGGAGATACTGTGGGACACAAAGAAAGAAGGAAACACTGTTTTCCTACAGTGTCTGTAATAAAGATGGCATCTGAATCTCATCTCTTCAATTCCTCCCCCCATAAGGCCACCCTCACCAAGGTTTTGTATTTCTGGCACATTCTAGGAGATCGTTCCTGATCTCCACAGGAGCTCTCTTCAGATCCATGAAAAGATGTCGCAGACATCTTTTATGGAAAATCCTTTCCTTAGGATTTTTCCTCCTGAGAAGCTGAGAGGCCTCAGGAACAAAATGTAAACATTGATTATTTGCTGCTGTGGAATGCAACAGGTGCATCTGTGATTGGCCCATGTTGGTTGTTTCTAATTAATGGCCAATCACAGTCAGCTGGCTCAGACAGAGAGTCTGAGCCACAAACCTTTGTTATCATTCTTTCCTATTCTATTCTTGGCCAGCCTTCTGAGGAAATACTTTCTTCTATTCTTTGAGTGTAGTTTTAATGTAATATATATGATAAAATAATGAATCAAGCCTTCTGAAACACAGAGTCAGATCCTCGTCTCTTCCCTCATCCTATGACCCCTGTGCACACGGTCACAAGAAGAATTAAGGCAGGTGAAGGAGGTGATTCACCCTCAGAGACAGCAGTACCATCCCAAGAAGAGTGCCTAGATTTAAGGTCCAGCAAAGGCAGGTGGCTGTTCCCCTGCAGAGTGATCTACTGCAGCCCATAGGGTTCTGCAGGCACTCCATGATCTGTAAACATAAGCTTAGTCCCATACTTCACAATTTGGCGTGAATTAATTCTTCCACTAGGGTATATAAAAAACCAGCCCCAACTCTTGTCCTTTCATCACCATTTTATGGCAATTTATCACAAGAGGAATTCCAAGGAAACAGCAGGCAGGGGATGCTCCAGCTGCCTGGGTCTGTCACAGCCATATTTCCAGTGAGATTGTGACAACACTTTCCCCAAAAAAGTTTATTCAGAAAAGGTGTAGTTTCAGGTCAACTGATGCTATTTACTAATTCATTTAGCCCATTGGTCCAGTGAATGTGTATCCATCTATATAAAGTGGCACACTGTCAACAGGAGAGACAGATAACAAGTCCTACAGGCACAGCAAATGTTTTCCTTCACTCTACTTAAAATACAGAACCTTATAAGACATTTGTTTGGTTTGCCATTCTGAGTCTGGATACAGAGTCTGCAAGACAAAATTGACTCTATTTCATACACAGAAAACATGCTGTGTACTCCATAAGAAAGACAAAGATGGCATTATTATCTCATGTTCTATCCTCTATAAAATTGGGTTGTAATTAGAACAGAATAATTCCTTAAAACAACCTTTTTGTCCTTCTCCTTTGTATCTTAATATGATTTAAAAAGCCTATTTTGTATCACAGGGTTTGAAATTACCACAATATGCACAAACTGAAGTCTTGCACAACTTTCTTATTTTACTCTCCAGCCAGCCACAAAACGTTTGAGAGTAAAAATAAAAATAAAAACAAATCTAAAACAAAACAAAAATCCCACAAATAATTGATTCTTGCTTGGACACACGACTGCTGGCAGAAATCCTTGTGTGCTTCCACACCTTCCTCCAGCTTCTTTGTTTGGCTTTCAAGAAGATTCTTGCCAAATCTGTCTCACTGACAGAGCTCTTACATAACTCTCTGCAGGTATGCTTAACTATGGCATCTGGCATGTGGATTGTGAGGAATCAACCAGGTTCCACCACGTGCTTTCTGCTGGCACTGTGGCACCTTGAAAAAAAATTATTTGGAGAAATCCAAAAGAATTCTGTGATGCTGAAAACTCCAAGAACATCCCCACAGAACAGCATCAGCGTAACAGGCTGGAACAGCTTCCTCCATTCAGTGAATGATCAGCTTGCCTCTGGTTCTTTAAAGAATTGATCCTTTTGAGTCCACCACACTGTTCTGCATGCCTGAAGTATTTTAGTCATTGCTGTGATCTGCACCAGCCATGCACTTACATAAACAGTACAGGGAATCACAGGATTTTCTAGAATCCTGTAAAAACCTTCAAATCTCTTTCTCTTTTCCTGTATGAGATGGTGTGATTTTAACCAGTTTGGACTTACAGAGTACGTGCAGGAAGTTCACAGGGTAAAAACTCTTTTTATTCCAAGCCACATTTTACCTCTTTTTCCACATGGCCTGAATGATGGAACATATTAATTCTATAACAGAACATTTTTTCTGGTCTACATGTAGAGTCATGTCAGTAATAAAAATGTATGAATACACCAGAAAATATCGTTAGAATGTCAAATTATTTTGCCAATGGCCTGATGATCTCTTCAGAAGTTTATTGAAGTTATTCTTGGTGGCAGTGGGTTGGTTGTTTCCCCTCCTTGCAGCAAAGTGGAAAACCTGATGATGCAGTGTGTATAGTATCTGCTGCAGACAATATTTAATATTTTTGTCAGAGTATTTCATCACTTGACCAGAAGTTTCCAAAACAAACGTGCATGTTGATTCTTTATTCCCATTTCAACCCTTTTGTGTTTAAATGCACTACATGTCCCCAGGGTTTCCCATTCATACAGGCTGGTTTTTTTTTTCAAGGGTCATCAAGATCCTGAGCCCATAAATCCTGCAGCAGAGAAGGACAAATATGACTCAGTAATCCACTTTACAATCGTGCTGTCCCAAAGATAAACTCTGATCACCACTGCAAAACACATTTAAATCCCCTAGCATTGCCAATGCTTCAGTGTTTTCATTACCAGGTTGCATTAGAACAGAGATAAAATGCAATAAAACTTGCCTTATACTCCTTTGTGAGCGGTCATTTTATTTATTAGAGAATGTAAAGAGATCAGGAGGGGAAGGAGATGGTCCAAGCACCCCATTTTCAACAAGCCCTGACCACAGTAATCATAATTTCCAGATTTATATCACTCCTGTAGCAGGGCACAGCTACCTGTTGTTGGCAGCCTGAGATGCCAGAGGTGAAGCTCATCAATCAGATGAGAATGGACTCTAAGAGATGATAAACCAAACACCAAGACACAGCCAGTCAAAGAATTGAAAGAAATAAGTTAATCTTTGGGAAGTACAGTTAAAGAGTGATTTGTTCTGCAGTGGCTGGACTCTGTTGAGAAAATCTGCAGGTAATTGCCTTTCTTGCTTTCTGTAATTCTTCTCTTTCACCTCCTTTTCTGCTTTCTTCCTTGCTCTCTTCTTTGATAAGTGAATTTTCATTTTGATTACCAACATTTGACCTCATTTGTGTCTCAGATTTGCTCTGAGTATATTCAAATCATCCTCCTCTCTGTTCATACTTTAAGATACATTCCTGGATTAGGATGAATTTAAGGTTATTTTTATTCAATTTCAAGCAATTTCTATGGTAAGATAGAGGGTTTCATTAGAATGTTGGCTTGGGTTTCCTTAGGATTTGTACATATTTTGCGCAAAATATTAAAATAAAAATTAATGTTTTAAGGTAGAGTTTGGACTTTTTTTTTAGGTCCTTTGATGCTCAACAGGACCTTTCCCACCACTTTTCACTGAGTGCTAGGCTGAGGTGCAAAAGGAGTTTGGAGAGAAGACCACAGTATTCAGTTAAAAATTAAAAATAAATGGCTCATACACCTTAAACCTGGATTCAGGTTGGCTGGACGCCCTCTTGTTGGATGGCAAAATCCTTGGAAGCTTTCCCTGCCTCTGGATGAAGGCTTTGCCTCATAAAGAACACAGGACATGCAACTCAAAACAGCTGCTGGTGGTGGAGCAGCCCCTGTGAGGGAATGTGTGGTGCCATGGCTCCCATGCATAATGAGTAATTCCGGATGTAATTCCAGGCCATTAATGTCCCAGGGCCTGGCACCACTTAATGCCCCTAAATGGCCCATTTGAGGTTGGAAAATCCCAGTGAGGCTGTTCTGACAAAGCCCACATGGAGAATCCATGCGAGTGTCCTGTGATTGTCCAAGAATCACAGAATGGTTTGGGTTGGAAGCAACCCTAGAGGTTATCTAGTCCAACCCCCCTGAAATCAGCAAAGTCACTTTCCAATAAACAAGCGGTTCAGAGGCCCATCACGTTGCCAAAAGCTGTTTGGGGATAAAAAAAAAATCCTAATCCTTTTTTCTCCATAACTGAATCCTCCCCCTGATTAATGGTAAGGCTGCAGGTGTGGGAATCACCTGGTTCTGGGTCATGAAAGTCAGGCTTGAAGAGTTCAGGGTGTGTGACTAACTCAGTTGCAAAGGAGATGGCTGAGGCCTCCTGCAGCATAACTTAAACCCATCTTTTTTGTAGGGGAGGGGAAGATTTAGGAAGAAAGGGAAGACAAAGCCTTTCTTCTTACAAAGCGAGTTGGCTTTTTTTTAAAAATGTGATTTTCAGCCACCAATGAATTTTTTCTTATCTTAATTCCTTAAAAAAGTAAAAAAGAAAGAGTCAGGCGACTAAAATTTATAGACTGTACTAATCCTTCGAGTACAGATCCACTCTTTTGAAAGCCATAAATACAGAGTTAAAGAACCACAGGAAATTAGTTCTCTGAGTTATGTTAATTGCTTCCAACCCTCCAGTATCTATCTACACAAGGAAGGAACACAATTTGAAGGAGACATCATAACATATCATGGTTAAAAAAAACATTGTGCCTAATGTTTTTTCTTGTGAATTAAAAGAGGTTTGAACCACTTAAGAGGAAAAAAAAAAGCAAGAGCACGTCTGAAACATGGCACAAAGTATGCACACAGTAAAAACAATTGATTGGAATGCTCTGCTATCTGTCACTTTAAATCCCTCTCTAGAGCAGCAGCAAGGGAGTGAAACCCAAAAAAAAAGCAGCTACAGAGAAAGGGAGAAAGAAAACAACACACTGTGATTACAGTTCTGAATTCGTGGATTAGAAAAGGAACATTTCAGTATTAATAGGCTGTCCTCAAGCAGAATGAAAATAGGTAAGTAAATGACATTAGGAGAAAAACATTTTGGTAACCATATTTTAAAAGTATAAGTCTCACAGTGTAACCAAAAATATAAGCAAGAACATTGTCAGAATTTAAAGCAGAATAAGTCTGTTATGTTAAATGCTTGGATTTGTCAAATTAACTCTTTATCTGATGCAAAAGAGAAATAAGGGTCATTAATGTGCTATTCAACTCTGAATGCTGAGGTTTGATTACTGGCCTTTCCCCACCTATACCTCAAGTATTTTATGGGTTTTTATGAGCAGTTTTTGTTGTACACAACAACAGATTGTTGATCCAAAGTTTTCCCTTGCTTAAAACAAGAAAAGCATCGTTTAGCTCAATCAATGTGAATTCTGACTTTTCTTAGCTCCAATTCAAATGTCCCTGTCCTGCAATGCACCTGCATTCAGCTCAGCACTGGGGCTGAACCAGGATAATGATCAGGAATCAGGACAGCATAGAATCACTGAGGTTGCATGTAGAGATGACCATACTCTCTCTAGAAAACCACTGAATAGGCTACACTGGGACACTGAGAAACCTGGTAGATATGTGCATTGATTTACAAATGACTCTTTGTAAGAGGTAATCAAAATATTATTTTTTTTTTAAGAGAGAAGGTGTTGAATTTCCTAAACTTCTTATTAAAAAAAAAAAAAAGTAAGAGGCTATGCAAATCACCTTATATCTGAAAATACATGAAGAAACTGATTCCTATCACTGAAATAATAATTAATTATTAATTTCATCTAGCCCAAGAAAGCAAAGCTATCTTTCTTCTTTTCCATATCAAAAAGACAAATGGCTTGGAGATTTGGATCACACACAGATTCTGCCTTGCAATATACATTCAAGGTTAATTTGAAAGCCAGCTACAGAGGATTTTCTTAGACAAATCTATATAGAAAGCTTTCAAAACAGGTTTTTAGGGCTCCCTTGTCATGACTACAGGGCCTGCACAGGTCAGCCAATGGAAATACAGCCAGGTGACTATGGCAGTGTGAGAAATTCATCTCCATTTTATTACATAAAATAAATGATAGGAATGGAAAAATGTGCAGTCCTGCAGAGAGTAGAACTGAAACCTAAATCTCTGTGCTAGTTTCAAATTTGTATAGCCGTGATGAATAGGAGACAGTCTGGCATGTCAGGGTTTTCTGTATGACTGATAATGTTAAGAGATACTTCCTCATGGCTGCCTACGCAGGAACATTCTGCTTTAAAAGAAAAATAACGTCTTTCATTTGCATATTCCTCTAATCTTAAAGTTGAAATAACTTAAATGGAATTTTGATGGAACTTCACATTTGTTATTTGCCATACAAAAAGCATTCATGAAGCAATTACACGAAGGTCTAGAAAGTGGGCTTTTTCTTCTCTAGCAGAAGACTAAAACTTAAATATTTCTCTTTTTTTCCGGTACTCTGTCCCTTCTTGTCCTGATTTACATTGCGACCAGAATGACATGCCAACATTCTGATCAATGGCAGTCCTCCTTCCTGATACTGGCCCAATTTTTGGTAGTCCTTATCTGACAGAAAAATCACTGCTGTCACAGCTGAGCTTCAGGACTCCTGTAACATAGAGATTACTTACTGAAATAATACTTAAAAGAACAATGTCCTAAATCAAAACAAGTGTTTGTAGGCTGCAATATATTCAATCTGGGGTACAGCATTTTTGCTTTGCTGTCTGCATTCTCAGTGAGTTCTTCAAAATTGTTCTTAGGTTTGAGGTTCTTTTTGTTTGGTTGGTTTTTGTTTATTTTCTCTGATGGTTTTCTTTTCAGTGGCTTCATGAAAACAGTATTTCATTGCTAACACCTTTTTGTTTAACTTTGGTTAAATATTTCATATTTTAAATATAGCATGTTTATAATTATTTTTCGGTTCTGAATTGAAACAAATGTAGCTGAATGCATTATTCAAGAACAACATCTGATCTTATTTAATATCATGTAACGCTTTGCTTGTTCTTGCTCTTTTTTTTTTTTTGTGTAGAGGCAATATAGTATGCTTGCCAAATGTGTACAAGTACATTTCTCCCAAACAAGCTGTTCAGAAATGTTATTAGCCTAAATATCTTGTCCTGAATTTTTTAAAGCCTGTTTCTTCTGAGTCAATCATTTTTTTTTTGTGCATCACTTATAGTAAGCTATTTCAGTAACGTCTCTGCAATAGGATGTACCAAAATATAATAAAGTTAACCTGCTAAGTTAGTTGCATTATCTTCCCCCCTTGATTTCCATGCTGCTCACTGAGCTTGCTTGAATCTCTCTCTTAAATATCTCTAGGGTCTGACAACCAAATGTTTTCAAGTAGCTGGATGCCTAGGGATTTATGGTTGTGTGACTTTCCAAGAGTATTTAGGTGTATACAGCAGCTCCAATGACAAGCACCAAGAATCACACAATTATGTCCTCCTGAAAATTCCATAAGGCGCCTTTTTACTTCCTTGAGAACTAAATTTCTTAGTTTGTCTTGTACAAGTTGTGATCCTGGCAGTAAAGCCATACTAAGCTTTCACCAGCACAGATCTGTGCAGCCCCAAGAGGGGTTATGGCAGGTGGGTTTGTCTCAAAACAAGCTGTCCTCCCTTCTGGGAAGAGCCTACATTTCTCCTACTGAAAAAGTCAGCTTTGTGCATACAGAGAACACAAAACTGAGTGCTTCTCTACTCTCCATCTCCAGATCCTTAGCGCTGACTCATCCCTTTTCTCTCTCCTTTCTGTTTCAACCAGAGCCTTTTCTGCATTCAGTGGGCAATTGCTGCTTCATCCTTGAGTCACTGTTGGAGATGTTCTTCCTCACTAGCAATAATTTTCAGCACACTCTTTGCCCTAGGAAGCATATGTATAATTTCATGTTAGATGCTAAGCTCCCTAGACTATACAGGCTCTTATTTTGTCTCCAGAAAAATGCCCTTTTTTGTGTTTTTTAATACCTCGTGGCCCTGTAAATACAGGTGACAATACAATGCAGAGGTTCAATATTAAGAACAGTGGTAGCATACTGGTAAAATTTTACATTTCTAAGTGTGATCAAAGGATCACTTTTTTTTTTCTTTTTATTTTTCTTTTTTTTTTTTTTTTGTGAAGAGAAGCTACTATGCCAAAAGCTTCTGTAAATACACAGAATATGCTTTCTTTCCTGGCCTTTTGTATTTTCCTGGCCTTTTGTATCAGGATGATTCTCCCTGGCAAATTTAAAGCCTACTGTAAATGCAGATCATTTGTTTTCCCTTTGTAAGGATGGGAGCTGTATGTTTGTCCACGAGGCTAAATGCTGGCCTGTACAAATTGTTCAAGTAAAAAAAAAAATCCATGGGTCTGAATATCATGAGCCTGGAACATCTGTGGCCATATCTGAAGCTAATTTTTTTAATTAGGTGAAATAGCAAGTGGGATGTGAAGCCAAGTAACCTTCCTCTACATATCATAATGCTTTATAGGCAATTTTACATCCTGTGTGCTGTTCTTTCCTCTCCATTGATAGTGATTTGGACTGGCTGTGGGATGCAATGTACAAATAAACATGCAGTCACAATACACAGGGTGTAAATCTGCTTATAAAAGCTGCTGATGAAAGAGGTATCTAAGTTAACCCTTCTTATCCAGCTCATGTGAATAACCTGTTGGTGGGAAGTGCACCTCACAACACCCATGGTGCCTAAATAATGTAGTCACAACCACATTTCTGTTTGAATTTTCTCCCAGATAAATGACCAGGTAAGTAATACAGTGAGGGAACTGTTCTGGTAAAACAGATTATGTTTTTAAATAATTCTGAAGTTGTTACTTGCTTCACTTAACAAGCAATCTGCTGTGAAATGTTAAGACCTTAAAGTTGGGTTAATTAGGTGTGTAGATCACACAACACAGAAAAAACAGCTCGATGTGTTTACTTCTGAGTCTCAGATTTATGCTCTGTGTAGTAGTCACTTGATGCTGAAATGTTGACTTGATGATTATTTCCCACCATTATAGCACTATTTGTTTTTCTCAGTATTTCTTCCTGTAAACTAATTTGGTACAGTGTTTGGAGAAGATAGACACAAAAGAAGTGCAAACACAGTAAAGCTAAGTTGTTTAAATTTAGAGCTGGCTCGAAAACTTTCATTTTTCTTTCATTAGGAAAAATGATGGTTTGTAGAAAACAAAAATTATTCATTCAATTCAGTCACCTACTAATTATTCATTCATTTCAATTACCTACTAAGGAAAGAATAAGAAAGGTTTTATAAGCTGTTAAAATACCGTACATTTTAAAGTGAAAAGGCTCTGTGCAGGTCAAGCGCTCCTCTAATGTTTTCAATTAAAACACAGTCAACCTATAATTAAGAAATAAAAGTAAAGAATTTAAAAATATTTCTAAAATCACACCAACTTAAACTGATCTGATTGAACCCATGAAATTTTTAATTTAAAAAAATTAAAACAAACAGTTATCAACTTTGACCAGTTCTAGGTATGAAGGAATAAAAAATATCAAGAAACGAGTCATATGATAGAAGAATGTGTGTCTTGCATACAGCTCTTCCAAAAGATCCTGATGGTGTTTATAAATTGGAGCAAACAGGGAGTGGTTCAAGGTCTGACTCAAGCTTTGCATCAAACTTTCTATTTGGCTGTCTTCCTATTTGCTGCACAGAGAATTTTTTACTCAGGTGTCTGCAGTTCTGTATCCCAAGCACCCAGTTTTGTCTAATTTTGCTTCTCCTTTTTCACTAATAAACTTCCTTGCTTTAGAAAAACAGATTCAGGAGCTGTCTTTTCAGTCCCTTTGTGCTGTAACCCAGAAACAAGTATTCCAGAGAGTGTGCATCTGAGCTGGTGCATCTGCACTACAGCTGGGCTCTACATTTCCATGCCTCCTTCCAACACGTGGGGAGAGCTGGGACTGCAGAGCAGAAATCCAACATGGCTATTTTCCAGTGGCACCATGCCCAGGACCTGACAACACTAAGCTGCTTGGCAGAGGCTTCCAATTTCATTGGAGTCAGGCCTGGCCTTAAAATCAGGGAGCTGATCACATATCTCTACCATCTCACTGGCTCCAAGACTTAGTCATGGCAAAAGAGAATGTGACATCCCCTTTTTCCATGAGTCTGATCAATCATGATTAACTCTGCTAATTAGGCTTGGGCTGCAGAGCTGTAACGCTGGTGTAAATGATCAGAACCAGACCCATCAGCCATTTTGGTCCTAATTTTCTTTTGCACAAATGTAATTTCACATTGCTTATTTAACATGCTGCTCTCTATGCTGTCAAAAAATGAAAAGTGTCCTAGCATATGAGAGATGTAAAGCTGACTGGAATTAAAAAGTAAATAAATTTAAAAAAACCCCCTCCCAAGTCTAAGAAATAAATCTTGCAAATCTTTACTCTATGGGATTTCTTGCTTGTACAGTGTTTAGAGTAATTTGTGTAGACAATAATTTGCAGGCTGAAACCCCATTGCTTCAACCTCTCGTTCTGATCAGGGGAGGGAGCAAAGCATTTCTGTGATGAAAGTGCTCATCATTTGGACAAAACAGGCAACAACAACAACAACAAAAAAGTGAAAAATTCCTTGATGTTATTGATGTCTTCTATTTTATTTAAGTATATTGTGCTCTCACAGTAAATACACATATATACCCTAATTTACTTAGGATGTTGTAATCAGTCAAAGAAACCCACGTGATGAATTTCTTATGCAAAGAGCATTCCTCAGAGTTAAACAGGGAGAGTCACTGGTTTTGTTTGCTAAGATTACAAGTAAAGAAGCACATGGCAAAATTAGCAGTCAGCAGATGTTATTAAGGGCATCCATTGACTACAATTAGACTACAGAACACAATCAGATGGATACAATTCTAGGCATCTGAAGCATGTACATGATTAAGGGTCTCCTGCTAAGGAGTTTACCTTATGGACTTCTTCATGGGAAGCAAACACTACAAATTAGAGATATTTTGAAGGTCATTAATAAATCAGTGAATAATACAGAATGTTAATCTGCAATCTGTTGTCCTAGCTGCTGTCTTATTCGTTCTACACAAAGAGCAATGCTGGTGATTTTCTTACCACTCTTTCAATGCCAATGTTTCCACTGAATTGCCTGGATTTTCTTTGGGAAGTCATTATTCCTCTTCTGGTAAGAGGATAATCCTGTAAAAACAAAGCTTTGTACTGCTGAATTAATATGAAACAAGAAATAAATGTGGGCTGAGATGACTGGTGCATAATGGTCATTGGGGGCTAAATTAAATGATAGCCAACAGACATGATAGTGGTGGATTTCTGTTTTTGCAAGGTGAAAAAATAACTATACCAATAGGAAAGTCTGTATTCCTCAGAAACAACTGCATTCTTTGACAAAGTGTAATTATGGAAATAGCCAAGGGTGTCAGGAATGTTCAGAATAACTGAAGGGCACCATGAAACAAAAAATGCTTTTCTTTCATAGCTTGGAAGTTTTTATGGGTAGGTCAGCTAACTTCAACAGTCCCACTGTTAAAGACTTGTTTTCTTGGTTTATCTCCAATAGAAATAGTAGAAATCCTGTAAATTTTCAAATGGAAAATTTGCTTTCTCACTTCTCTTCTACCTTTGATGCATGTTGGCGGTGTTGCAATTTTCATAAGTCAAATTCTAATGGATTATGATGCACAAACAACCCCCATGCATATTGGATATAAACAATATAAAAACAAAGATAAAAAATTTAGTGAACATACTCAGAATGTTTTGGGACAGGCTGGAAGAAAATTAAAAAGAAAAGAAGGAATGGAAAGGATGAAATTTTCACTTCTTTTGGTCATTCTGCTCATTCCAAAATGTGTTTTCATGTGAATTTCACAAAGCTGTTTTTTTATTGATGTAGATTACTTTTTTCATGAATCATTCAAAACCTGCCTTCTGAAGAACAGGATATGCATATTTTAATGCATACAATGAATTGTATCTTATATTAGAATAGCAAATTCTTTCAGTTTTTCTCTCTGCCAATGTTAAAAAGGGGAAAGCCATATGACTAATTATATTAACAGAAAAATGAGAAACTAATAAAACTGACTAAATAAAATGCAGTTAGGAATTTGTTTTGTTCGGATCTCAGTAACTTCTGCAGATTTTAATATGCTATTCTCCATTAATGAAAATGTTTAAATAAGAGAAAAGGGTACTAATCCCACAAATAAGAACCCAAGACTGAGTTTGAGTATTTCCTCACATTCTTTTTTTTTCCCCCTCTTTCCTATTTCTGCATTTTATCACCATGGTAAGAATTTTAATTCTGGAAATGAAGCACAAGAATAATCAGCAAAACTGCTGCTATTTTTGATCTGGTAATAGATTTCCTATGTGGACAAGCCATATATGATCTGATTCAGCAACCCTGAGTGACACAGTTTTCACATCCTTAATTCCATCAACATTAGCAGAGCTGCTCCTGCACATAAGAGTTAATCATATAAAAGGTACAAAACTGTCCTGTAATTCTTTTGTATCCCTTTTTCCTGGTTTCTTCATCTAATAGGGATATGGCTACTTTAAATGTGTCCCATTTTTAATAGACTGGATGTTTGACAGAAGTGCATTTTTGTCAGTATTTTGTTTCATAAAATGGAACAATGGGTTGTGACATTTATGGGTTTAGAATTTTTGTTTAAGAACAGTGTAGATAGCACAAAAAAATGATTACGCTGATTTCCAACTTTCTGGAATTAAATAGCTGTGATTGCCTCAAACCCTTAGTTCTGTTCAAGTTCCCTCAGAACTATTATCTCATTTTGCTTCAGGAAACAAAATTGTACTATATTAAGAAAGCAAAGTCGTGTCTCTTCCTTTTATAACAACACTTCCTTAATCTCTTGTTTGTGAATGTAAAATGTAGCTTTCCAAAATTAAAAAAAAAAATCATTATGGTTCACGTTTTTCAGTTACTTGACTTTTCTAACATGAAAAATAAACCTACCTGCAAAATACCTTCAGAAATAAAAACCCTGCATGTACAGTATGAAACAAAAAGATAAAAGATCTCTCAAGGGTAAGGTAGCTGAAAGCCATCATGGGATCACTTCAGGTTTTTTGTTTTCTTATATTTTGAAAGTGTGACATTTTGAAAGGAATGGCAGTGAATGAACTATCAGATAAAGGGATGACTTCACCATTAAATGAGTGTAGTCATTGTATTGAGAAAAAGAAAGCTTTTTTTTTTTCTCTTTTTTTTTTTTTTTAATGTGCATAATCTTTGTTATTTAAAGAACCTTGTTAAATTTTGGAAGTTAAGTGCAGTGCTTCCCCATTTTCTACCTGTTCTTGGGAACTGGCCAGCCACAATTTGGAAAGATTTTAAATACAGTAAAATGAAAAAGTGCCTATTTCTTTTAAAATGCTTCTATTCTTTTTTGTTATACATTATACATCAGAGTGATATTTGAAGGCAGATTTATTACACACCCTGGCAGAATGCTTTGTACATTTATAATGCAAAGCTTTTATCTAAAGTTCAGAGCATTATTTTAGAACGAAGGTGCATTGTATCTGTGAGACAAGTTCTATTCCTATTGAAAGGTGGCCATAGGAATTGAAAATGTGTGGTAGAACTGATAGTCAAGGAAGAGCTGAAAATGAAATCTGTATCTTTTTGCTTACTGTAGTGTTGCTTTTTCAGCTTTAGTCTCCTGATCTAATTGAAGATGTTCCTGCTCATTGCAGGGGGCTGGACTAGATGACCTTTAAAGGTCCCTTCCAACCCAAAATTGTTCTATAACAATCAAGTCTAACTGCTTGGTCTGGGAGTTATACATAATTTAATACAGTAAAACTAATTTATATTGTAGGCAAATATTGAATCTGTTAGAATTTGGAAATCATAGAATATCCTGAGATGGAAGGAACCCACAAGGATCATTAAAGTCCAGTTCCCAGCTCTGCACAGGACAGCCCCAAGAATCACAGTAAAATGGTCTTTAAAATATTTAAACTCATTCTGGTTGAAATTATTTCCTAATAATGCCCTTAGCAGATGAAAAATTGCCATTGTAAGGAAAGGGTTCTGTTCATGAGAGGAGACTAAGGGTTTTTTATTCCCATATTGACAATTAGAGACTGGAATTTCCAGAAATAAAAGCATTTGTACAATCAATCTCCATAATTTAAAACAGCAGGAAGTTTGCCACCATTTGGCTTTGAAAATGGCATCTAATCTGCCTTCTTTCACACCTGAATTTCCAAATATTGCTTGTCACTCTGTGTTTTTATTTCCTGATGTTCTTTTGAAGCAGTTCATAAAAAGAGTTTTGCATCTGAGCCCTTCACTCTGTGCCCACAGTCACTGCTAAGTACAGCAGCCAGACCACTGGCTTAGGGCTTGGAGTGCAGGATGCTTTTAGGGGGTTTATTGTCTTGTACTTCTGCTGGGAATTCAGCACTAAATTGAGAGGCCCAAACTGGGTTCTCAGAGCTCACCAGCAATTTCAGTCTGCAAAGGAATAAACACAGCACTGATGGAGTCAGAGCCTGCTGAGTAAAATGTGTGCAGCTAAAGGGTTAAAAATGTTTTGATTAAACTTAGCCATCTTTAATAAGTTAATGTTACCTTGCCAGATAATTCTTGAATGCTATTAAATCTGAAATTTTCTATGAATAATATTTCTTGAGGCAAAGCAAAAAGTATGTTCAAAAGGTATTTTTTCCACTAACACATTTAAATAGAAGTCACCTTTTTCTTTGTGTACTTCATGACCACTTGACACTTCTTTAGAAAGTCATCCCTGTCCACAAAGAGATATAAAACATTTGTGTTAAAGCCAAATACAATGATCCTAATCTATGTTAAGGCATTTATTACTGGAACTAAAAAAATTATCAGTATTTCATGGAGTGATTATTGCAATGGGACTATTTGTGAAGTCACAAATGGCTTGGTATTTAAGTACCCTAATTTGAATTTCCTGGCTGACCATCTTCTATACCAAAAACTGTGATAAGATTCCATGAATGTGAAATTCTGTAGGACACAAATGTATTCTCTTTTTTCCTGTCTCTGTCAGGCCAGCTGTCTTCTGTCAGGCCATACTGATGAGACAGGCAGGGGAATGCCCACCTTGGAAATACTTCTGAGAGATCCTCACAGCTTCTGTTTTAGATTAGGTTTTGAATTTCTTATTCAAAGCCGTGGAGTGGTATCAGCATTTGGAGAGTTTATCATACAGGCCATATGGCATGGAAAATTAGTAAATTTTAAAAAGCTGGGGAGTGTTGTCTGAGGTGTTACCGGAGTACACAGTTTGGACTTTAGCATTAAAAGAGTTGTAATAAACCTAAGTACTGACATATTTGTATAAAAAAAGCAGGTATATGAGATCACCAGTTTGTTCTGCACTCACAGCCATAGTGAACTCAACAATTGGAACTCCAAGCCAGGCAACTTCAACCAGGAATACTGTCAAGTGCTTTGTCAGTGAGTGCGATCAACTAGTAGGAAAAAAATAACTGGAGCTGTGATAATTCCTTGTCATAGTACAAGAATTACAGTCATCCTGAAGGAAATGTAACCCAAACATCACTTGATGGACCTGTTGCCTCTGTAATGTAAAAGAGATGGCTGAGATGGGCAGAGCTAAGCTTCCTACCACCTCCATGGATACTGGTGTCTTACTTTCCTGTTGATTTAGCCATAATGGATTTCATTATTTTAGTAGAAGAAATTCTTTCATTTTACTTAATGAAGATGGATAGATATATGCTCCTCTTTGTGCTCCTAAACATACATGTTTTAGTGTTAAAGCCATTGCTATATGCACACTTATTAGCATATTTCCATATTTAGTGTAGTACTTGGGACATAAACTAGTGTCCATGTTTTAGGTTTGTTCTTCTTTGCTAATTTAAAAAAGAAATCCAGTGGAAGATCATAACACATGCAGTGATGTCAGATCCATTACTCCTCCACAGAGTCCTCTTTAAGGGACTGAAAAGAATTTCTGTTTTTTGTCACACACACCAATGTAATACATTTCACATCAGAAAAACAAATATTCATCCTTCAGTAGTGCACTTATGTCCTTAATAAGGTTTCATACTTGATTTGAAACTTTCAAAACTCTATGTGATACAGATGGTTCAAATCCCGTTGATAGTTCAATGTCTGGTTAGCTCTCAAGTAGACCAAAGACCTGGTAATTAATGTCCTGAGAGACCTGAAAAAGCCTATGCACATATTTCTGAAAACACTCATATTTGCTGTCAGTGTTCAAACACTTTCAGGAAACTGGACTGTGATTTTGAGCATATGTTTCTTGTTCCCTCCTCAGTAATCAGACCCGCCAAGGACCACATGCTGGCTTGGAGTGAGGGCTAGAAGGTAAAGCCCTGGTTAAAGATTATAGTTGAGATGCAGTTTGATCCACTGATGGGTCTTCATATCTGTTGCTCAGATAGATTTAGAAATAGAGAGGGATTTACAAAGAGAAATAATCAAATCCTTCATAAATGGAATGAAAATTTCCATCCAATTGGCTGATTTTGCAGCATCTATGTACACAGTACAACTACTTACATTTTAAATATAGAAAAAGTCAAAAGACTGCAGATCTAATAGTCAAAACTGCTCAGATTGGTTTTAGTCATTACATGATATATATGTTGTGTGTATGGATCTGTAGAGGGGCTCATCACTGTAAGCAGAGAAAAACATTTTTACCTTTTAGCCCCTTCCCTTCTTCCCCACACCAGGCATTGCCTTTAGCCTCACAGCTCTTTGTGATACAAACCACGGAAAGTCAGAACAACTATTTCCATAACTTGCAATTTCCAACAAAAACAATGGCAAGGCTACCACACAGCATGGCAAGGATCAAACAGCATCTGTCATGAACAGGATCACAACTAATGGCAGCGAGAGAGAAATGGAGAAATAGAGAACAGCTCCATTTACATCCACAGTCTGAACCTTCCAATCCAACAGAAGGCATGTTTTGCAGACAAACACAGAATGCCTTCCAGGATGCTCTGCAGAATCCAGTCATGCTGACAAAAAATGTTTATAGAACAGTGATCTAGTAGAGAAATGTTTACAGTACTTTGCAGAACAGGAAAAAAGAAAGTCTTTCCACAAAGACTGCAGACTTTCACACCTTGACATGCACACACGGATCAGTAAGATTTGCAATAGGCAAAGTCTACAATGTCAAAATTTCAAAGTCCCTGTGCTGTGCAGCTTGCTCACTGGGAGACTTGTAGGGCCCAGGATCAGATTCACAGAGAGCAGTTTAGGTCCCCATTCCCAGAACTTCCCATTCAGGTTCATTTATCTTTCATGAAAATGAATAATTAAATCTCCATGTTACTAGCACATAATCTCCTTCAAAAGGTACCAGTCACTAGCCCATGGGTCAGATCAGTCTTTCACTTCATAATATATTAAGGCAATAACAATAGGTCAACATTCAATATCAAACAAAATTATTTATCTATAATTTTTCCTGGTTTTCCTATCCTAAAACCTGATGGCAACCATTTATGCCCAGATTATAAACTCTATCTTCATCTATGCCTTTTCTTATCATAATATATTAAAGTGAAAAATGCAGTCTGTAAGTAAGAAGTATGGTATGAAATTTCACAAGTCCTTATCATTTTGTGTCATTATTCCTGTCATTGTATATTTCTCTCTTTTTGTTGCAGGAATATATTTTTTTTAGTGTGGGGTTTTTTTCTTCACCTTTTCTTATTCTCTTTGATGACTGAAAGTATTCTGCTGTCAAAAATATAAAAAATAGTTTGCGGTCTTTTCAAAATGTTGATTTATATTCAAACCTACTATTTTCTTTTCTGTTTATCTCCCTCTTTGTTTTTCAGTCATTGAAAGGTTTGAGATTTAAGGTGCATGTATGCACTTTTGAAATTAATATAACTGAACAGAGCATACCCTGATCTTTTGCCTGAAATTTGGTAAAGTTTGTGCTATTGACACTTCATATCATGTCTTTGTTCTTGTCCTTAGAGGATAACACTTCCCTTATCTTCCCAAAATACAAATTTACTTCTGTACTTCCAGGTATATTTGTTTCATTTTGCTTTACTCTTGCTTGAAAATAAATCCCCTTAAAATTCTTTGTGAGGGAGAACTCAGAGGAAGCCCAGCTGGTTGGCAGCTGTGAGCCAGGGAAGCCTTTGATTCTCAGAATTAAGGACAATCTGATTTCCTTTGCTACACACGCAAGAAGCTTTGGGCTCACAAAGAAAATGTAGAATGAAAGAAATGAAGGAAGCAAATAAGCAAGCTTTCAAGCATAGGAAGTTTCTGGTGAAGTAAACATTTGGCTATTTCTTGGCTCACTAAGCTAAATGCAAAGGAGGTAAATTAAGTGAGGAAGAAACTTGCACCTCAGTCCTGTAAGTAGGCAGCCAAGGTTCTGGACTGAAATGGAAGGCAAATGAGCTTCAGATAGAAGCCTGTGCAACATTATTCCACTTGCACACCAGTCAATGTCTATTAGATTTGAATAAACATTCTTTGAAATGTGTTCATTTTAGCTATTTCATTGATAGGTACAATTTTTTTATAATAATTTAAAAATAAAAATCAAATGCTAAGATCTGCCAACAAAGGGTTACATTATTAAAATATTAGAACAATCTAGAACCTGAATATCTCAACTAATCCTTACTTTCAGCAACTGAGGTACTTCTAAACCATAGTGAATTTTGCTGTAGTCTGAGATCCTACATGGAGCCAGGTGGAGGAATACAGGAGCAAATTATCTGCAGATGGAAACAGAGAATGGATTTGTCTACATATGAAAATTAGCCAAATTTACAGCATCTCTAGAATACTTATCTTTGTAATAATGAATGCAAAAGAATGTGTTGAATATTCAAAATGGGTAAACATGTAATTATACTACAAATTCTGGCAAACAGTTTTGGAGATTTTAAAGATTCACGTACCAGAAACAGGACCACATGAAGCCTTGATATTTCACTTTAGAGTACTCTTCCAAACATTTCTTCAAACCATAGAGAAATACATGAAGAAATGCAAGAACAGATCAGAGTAACGATAAGGACAGTATTGATAAGGACAGCAGGTGAAACAAGGCACTAAGACCAAAAAATACTCAGCATCACAGTTCAGTGTTTATACAGTAGAAGGCACCATGAAAGTAAGGAGAAAAATGTCTGGATTCTGAAGGGTGGGCAGGAACCTGAAGTCACAAAGAAAAAAATTCCCATGATCTCAGATTAGCATTTTAATAGAATAAGAAACATGTTCCAAAGGACAGATTGTGTAGATGACACGCTCCACTTTGAAAAATGAAAATGCTTTGCAATTACAGAACACAGAGTTTTATTATCAGCCATCGAAGAAGAAACAAAGTCTGCACAGAATATTCATCAGCACACCTGTTGCATCTATTACTATTATTAGCTCTGTAAGAGTGGCTTCCATTAAGAAAAACAAGGCTAATTACCATTTAAGCAGCATTCACTACATGTGAATGGAGAGATCCTGAGTTACTCATCCAGCACAAAATACTCACTGGTGGTGTTGAGTTTTAACATGCAAAGCTAGAAAAACCATCCAATGACTTCACAAACTGTCTTGTACTTGAGACTTTGTGGGTACCAATCCAGCCCCATCATGTCCCTAGTGAATAATGAACCAGAAAATGGAACAAAGCCTTCATATGGAGGTCTGTCTTGACATAATTCCATACACAGTGATATTTACATTTGTCTGTGAATGATATTTAGCCTGTTGGACAAAGTGGTTTTCACATAGAGACCACATCCAAGACCATATAATCAATGTGAAAATTCTGTAACAGATGTCAGTCAGGGAAAAGAAGCTATGTGGAAATAGAATCGATGGAGTTGATGGAAATTGAAGCATTTTTGCTAGCATGAAGACAGTTTTGTGTTTTAAAAGATTTTGGCTTAGCATTCAAAATACATGAGGGACCTGTGAAGACATATGTGAGTCAATATACATAAAGAAACAACACAGACTTTATGTTTAGAGATAAGAAGAAACAGAGAAACTGAACTTGGAAAACTCTGAAAGACTTTTTTTCTCCTCACTTTTGATCACTGTGGCAAATAATTATGTAAATCTGAAGAATTCTGCAGAGAACAATAACTGGAGAACTGGCATCTAGAAACTGAAGGCATGGGCTTTCCATTTACAGTGCAGACACACATGCCAGAAGATGTTTTATATGCATAGGATAACTTCCAGTATTAGATGCTAATTTAAGACACATTCTCCTGACTGGCCCTAAAAAAAGGGGTAACATAATTTAAGGATAAAAGTGCAGCAGAATTAACAAATAATTCTCATGTAGGAAGCCAAACAAAGAAATTCAGAACTGATATATTGTTGTTTTCTTCTCTTTTATCCTTTCATTTAAAGTGGCTAAAGAGGGCTTTCTTTAGCACCTTCTTTTCTTGGTTTTGCTCCCTTTGTTTGATCCTTGGCTTTTGCTGAGTATCGACACATTTCTCCATTCCTTCCCTAGCTCACAGTATATGCATCCCCATGCTTCCCTGCAGAAAACACTTTAAAGACATAAACAATGGTATTGTTGTCAATATGCAAAAAGATAATGGTTATTCACCTTGATCACATGAGTAATCACAATGACTACTAAATCAAATTGCATAAACAAAGCTTGGCTCAATCTCTCATTGCTGATGGCTTGATCTTTATCATATCAGACAATACCTAAGATGTCTAAGCTGGGAGAGCTACTAAAATTGTATAAACTGTGTAAGAGCATGAATGGAGAGAATATAAATAACCATCTTTAGTGTATTAGAAGAATGGGATCTTGAAAATGCTCGAGAGAGTTTGCAATATTTCATTGCAGGCAGTTTTGGCCTGTTCAGAAGATTTAGCTATAGACCTTAAAAGAAAACTATTTTCCATTTGTCTAAAAGCCAGAGATGCTGGTGTTTTAATCAAATATTTTTTGTGTCAGTGGCCTTAATATGAAATATGCTTTATGCTCAGCTACCTTCTTGGTTTAGAACCTATCATTACTTGTAGTTAGCAGGGCTGCCTCCAGTTATGCATCCAATTGTACCTGATATTCAAAGAATCCTGTTGCTGCCTTCCCAAAGTTCCTGCCTTTAACCATCCCTAATTTTTACTAGCTATAGAAGTATTATAAAGGTTTATGAGTCTCAAATCACAAGTGTATTTGAAATAAGAATCCTTTTTTTGCATCTTCTCCTGTAATATTCACTCTTTGCCTCTCTATGTCTGGGACTACTTAGGGACCAGCAGCTTTCATAGGAATCTTACTTCAGTGCAGGAAGGATCTTCAGTAAAAAAGCCCTTCCATTTTTGGTGTCTTGTTAAATAAAAAAAATGAAATGGCAGCTCATAACCTGGGTTTCTGAATCCAGCAGAGTACCAGCAGAGGTTAAGGAATAGCCAAACTGAAGACCTGACCATCTAGCAAAACACAACAATTAATTTAGTACAGTGTTTTCACTGTCACTGTTGGGTTTTCTTTCAAGTGTATTTAAGCAAAAAATAGCATGCAACAGAGATTTCAGAAATACAAATTTTATTGAGATTTATTTTGTAGAAAATTTTAGTACAAGAGATTAAATACAAAGTCTTGTCAAGTGAAAGCCTGTGAAACTGAGTTCCAATCACTGAGCAAAGTCTGATGGAATTGCTAATTAGATCACACATTTCTCCTTAGCTGTAGAACAAGGAATCACACTAATGACTCCACTTTTCATCTGCAGAATAAGTTTTCAATCCCTTTTGTAACTGGTTAATACAGTACGAGGTGCAACTTCCTACTGATGCTGAACAGAAACATTTATGTATTTATAAGCTAATATATGCCTGGGGAATAAAAAGGCTCCAACTTTTATTTTTCCAATATTTATCATCCACTGAAAAACAGATGGTAGGAGGTGAGCCAGGTTATCTCAGACTTCTTGTGATGGGTTCAGTGGCAGAAACCCAAACAGCCTGGTACGCAGCAGAATACCTATCCCACTGGCAGCCAGGTTTTGGGATTTTTTTTTTTTTTTCACTTAACTCCTTTTTTTCTGCTTGGAGCCAATCCAGCCCAGTTCAGCTCTTCTGTTCCTCTTACTGAGGAACCAGTATTGATTTCCCATTTAAACCAATCTTGCGTGAGCCCACCGCTGCCTCCCTCGCTCTGAATGCGGGCAGCACTGGAGGAAACCAGTTGCAGCATTTCCAACAGGCAAAATTGCTCCTTCGGGCTGGATGTGAGCTGAGTTGCAAATTAGAAAAATAAAAAAGTGAAAATGGCAGAATAGATAGGCTTTCTTTTCAAGTCTGGTACACATTCAGCGCTGCCTTCCTAGAAAGGATTCTCAGAAAACAGGGAATTTGCTTGTTAGAGCGAAAGGAGAAGATTCTTATTATAGGCTTCAGTGCAGTTGTCAGCCAAGATAAAAAATCCTTATACCAAAGTGGTCTTAGAACAGTGAAGCAATGAGGGCTTTCAAGAAAAAATCAAAATTGTTGGGTTTTTTTATGAAAGTGTGAAGATCTGTTATAACTGTCTTTACTGAGTGTTTATGGATTTAAGCTGAAGACTGCAGTGATGCTTGGGATTCTCAGGCTCTGTATCATGAAGGTTTTGCTACCCAGATTCTGAGTTTTCAGCAGGCATCCATTGAGATCAGAGGGAAAAAAAAATATATCTCCAGCATGGATATTTTTAGGGACTAGCAGTGAAGTTTTCCCACATGCTTTACAGAATAAATAATGCTAATAACAGCGATGCAAACTTTCCAAAGTCACTCGGCAATGACCCTCAAATATCAAGATGCAGTTGCTGAAAATTGGAACACCGTTTGGTAGAAAATTAGCAGTAATACTTCCTGAAGTATAAAATAGAACTCAAACAAAATTTTGAATTGGGGATTGAAAGTCAGAGGGAGGATATTTGACCCTTACGCAAAATTACCAAGCTACCCTAAAAATGATACTTTTAAAGTTCTCACTTAAAAATGGCTTCACAGCTCTCTGACCTAATTCACTCACTCTCTGTTCTTAGCTGTTCACAGTCTCTAAAACGGGAATCTATATCTGGAGTTTGTCAGGGACAAATTGTTGGAAGCTCTTGCATGGAAACAGGATACTTCCTTCTTTTCCTGGCATATCTGCAAAACACTTAAGGGTAACTATCCCCAGGCACTGCTGTTCCTGATTTTGGTGGAGAAACAAGCCACCAAACCCAGGTCATGACTGCTCCTGCCCCACATAAACACCAGCGGTGCAGGGAGATTGGTCCACTGTGATTAATAAAGACTGAAAGAACAATCTGCAGCAGCCTGATGGATGGAGCAATTTCAAATTGTACCACGTGGATGTAAGGAACCAAAACCAGCAGCAGCTTCCTGACCTGGCCTTTCAGGCTGTTTGCAGCCTTATGAACAAAGGTGTGAGCTGCTTCTACACAGAGATTTTGACTAATGGGGAGAAAAGACCTGTTTTGATTGGTTTTGGGGTTTTTTTTTTCCCTATACAGAAAGCAACTGGCAAAATGGAGTCCATTAGGATATTATGAAGCTTAGATGTCAGCAGCTACATTTTTTAGTTAAATGTTCTTTGTCAGAACTTTATGCAGGAAGATTTCCCACGAGAAAGAAACTGAGAGTTAGGTGGATTATTTTCATGTAGTGGAATCAATAACCTGAGTTTCCTTGGTGAGTGGTCAGAAGAGCCAAGGTACCCACACCAGGGAATAATTAGCAGCCTAAGCTGCTGGTTTGATTGATGAGGCTGCTGAGTGATTATTTCTTCAATTTTCCCCAAGTTCAATTCTCATAGACTAGGGTCAGTGAAAAGAGAAGTTAATTTTATATTATCAGGTACTGATACTCAGATTCTTTCTGTATTTATTAATATATCTTATTTGCATTTTCAAAGAGTGATCTGGAGGCACCGCTGAGAAGGTAAAAAAGACTTTAGAGGGATTTTTTGTGGGAGTTTTGCTGAATTTGTGGCAGCTGGTAGACTTCAGGAAGAATGACAGAACAAGTTCTGCCTAGCAGAAAAAGCACGAGGAGGAGGCAGTAGTAATATTTGGAGAGAGTGAGAAACTTGTGGAAGGAGAGATGAACATCAGAGCTTTATTTGAGATATTGTGCCCAGTGAGAGAGAGGAACAGGAGCAAATGTCAGCAGGAACAAACCAACCTTTTGCTTTTTAATGTAGTCATAAAAAACTTACATGTGGATAAGGAATATTTTAAACAGTGTCTCAGATAGGAAATGTCATTCACATCTACTGGGAAAAAAAAAAGAAAAAAACAGAAAAAAACCAACCAACATAAAAAAACCCTGCTGCCTGGGGCTATGCTAATTCTTTAATGTGATGGCATTCCTTTTCTGTGAGCTCTGTAAGCTTTCCAGGCTGCCAAGCATGCTTGGTGCCCCTGCCTTCAAGCACTATTCCTGCAAGGTTCCTGAGTATATTTTCATTTTAATGGGTTCTTAAGTCAAGCATCTCTGGCAAAGCTTCCTAAAAAAATGAGTGAGAGCTCATGCAAGGGACAATGACATTCTTTAATATTTACCACACTAAAAATAGCTTTTAAAAACAATACATGGCATACTGAATGTTCTCCTTGTTCCAAAATGGTTGTTTTTAACAGCATTTGACGGATTCAGAGTGCTCCTGCTAAGTACTGTTAAGATATTTTTCTCTATATATTCCTTCAGTACTAAAGAGCAAATTGTTTAATATGTAATCTTGAGTAAATGTTTCCCCAGTTAAATTCACTCCCTCTTTCTGATAAGCTTTATTCCTGCCTGAGTATTTCTCTCTTTTTAATATTTTCAGCAGGCTGGATTTATGAGCCTATGAAAGCAAAGAATAGGAATCCTCATCTTCTGAAGCCAGCTGCACCAGTGAGCTTAGTGAATATCTGGCCAAGTCCTGAATGGTGAGCATATAAAGGGTCATGAGGAACATGACATGTTTCTCATGAGAAACGAAATGAGACAAAGCCACCTTCATTTCCCAAAAATTGAAGGAGTACCAGCTCTGTGCAAAAAGAGAGAGAAGGCAGAAGAAGAAAATTAAGGAGAGTGAACCCACAGTTTGTTTCATTTTCCATTCTAACATCACTCCAACTCTAAAGAATGACAGTATAAATGATCAAACAACTGTTTGCTAATGCATTATAGATAGTCATACACAATATGGCAGCTTTATCCTTGTATATTTACCCACCATGAATACAAAATATACTAAGAGTGACAGGTAATGTAGCCAAAGCTTCTACTCTCTGTAAGCATCTGTGTACAATGAATTATAAATGAGAGTCTTGTGTCCAAAGGTAGCAAGTAATGTAGATAATGCCATCTGAGTAAATGAATAAATGTGAAACAGATGCTTTTTGCATTCAGGGCACACAGGTACAGCCAGGAAGCCACCAGTACAGATTATGGATGCTGGTGAGACAGCTGTTGTCTGCATCCAGTGCCAGGTGCATTCCTACCTGGGCTGCATGGAGACAGTCAAAAAGGCCTTTCTCTCAGTCCTTTTTAACAAGTTTCTAGATGGATGAGGTATCTTCTTATGGAGATTCCTCAGGTAATTGAATTTCCTCAAGGCTTTCCTAAAAAAAAAAAAAAAGAAATTGGCTACATTATTAAGAGAGTTCTGTGTAAGAGGTGGTGAAATTAATAATTTACTTTAAAACAGCCATAAAATAGTTTTTCTTTGCTTTTTATACAAGTCTCTTTCAGTCTGCCATTATTTTTCATATCAACAAATATTTTACCTCAAAATGAGATTGCATGTCTTAAAAAATTACTGCTAGAAAAGCATTAAGAACTTTTTTATTTTCCTTATATGTAAATTTACTTATTTTATAAGCTAAGAGACAGGAGCTTGGACTCCAGCTAGGGAATTAGAGCATTCTTCTTGTCAGTACAGACAGCTCCCTTGATACCTAAAAGGCAGGTTGAACTCCCCAGATAAAATATTAAACCTAACAGTCCTGACAGTTTTTACCTGTGAGATACAGCCACTGCTATTCTTTAAGTTCAGAGAAGTTCATAAGTTTATATTGCTCTTGCATCTGCTCCTTTTGTGCCTAGCACTAGAGCTGTGCTCTGTCCATTTTCATGTGTGCCAAAGAAAAACTTCTGTCCTTTTCACTTGGAAGCAAAAAAGGGTCTCAGACCCATTTCCCCGAAGATTTGTCATTCATGAGTTACTTGTGGCATGTAGGATTGGTAAAACAGTGGTCACCAAGTGTGGAATGAAATTCTATCCCAATGTAATTTTAAGAAGAAAATGAGCAATTGCAGTAATAAATATGTTTCTTGTTTAGCCTGAGTACCTTGAACTATAAAAAAACTCTCAAAAGGAAAAATTTCTAGTACCAGTAAATATCTGTGCCTCTTTTACAATGTAATTTCACTGCCTCTCTTGCATAACTGAAAATTTCAGAGATTAGAAAGTATAATCAGAGATTCATGTAAAGTTTTGGAAGAGCCTGACAGATAACATACAGCTTCTCAGAACTTACTGAAATGGTATTTCAGCCCTTAAGAGTATTTTTTACAAAATTACCAAGGCAGTCATTGCAGTGATTTTACAGCATTCCCTCAGAAGTAAGATATATTTCTTGCACACCAAATAACCCAAATTCTTCAAAATTTTTGACATATGTGTGGTCAGTCAGGAAGGGAGTTTGCCTGCCATTGTCAGATTTGGAATTAATTTTGAGAACCAATCCAGATTAATATAGACAATATCCTAAGAGGAATTCTGCATTTAAAAAGCTGTAATGGACAATTGAGCTTTGTAAGGCAAAAACAAAGATTGAAATCAGAAATATAGGTCCCACTCTCTACTTTTTTTTTTTTTTTGTTTAATTTGCTCCTGTGCAAAGTCAGCATAAGACACAACCATTGTTCCAATTTGATATGTCTACATCCCAGTTTTTCACTCTGTTTGCAGAAGTGGAAATGGCAGTACACCTCCTTTGGGTGAGAAACAGTAAAATAGATGCAATCCAACAGGGACAGCCACACCATTCACTGTCCATTGAATACCTATTGCTGCCATTGAGACATCCCAATATTTTTAACCTTGGAAATAAAGCAACTCCTTACAAGTTACAGGTTTTGACTCAAAAAGCAAGGAAAAATCAAACTATGCAACTGTGAAAGCCATAATTCTGCTTTCCAAACAGCATGGGTTTTTTTAGAGTTATGGAATTTTAACCACAGAAATGTCAATAATCCACAGGTGGCTTGTTCCTATTTTCCTCATGTCCTTTCTTTCAGCGAGTTGCCCTTGCATTTATTTCAATGTAAAAGTTGAGGGGGAAAAAAAGGAACTGTGGAGATTTTTAAAAAGTTTGAGGAGTAATTTACAAAAGTGATAGTTTCTGGTAATGAAGGTTGCTACCTTTGCCCAGGTCTCTCAGTATGATAAATTTTTTTCAGAATGTTAATTACTGAATAATCAGATTACCTTGAAAATGAAACCTGAAATATTATATTTTGAAATTATATCAGACCTGCAGTACAGTCAAATCAACAATTACACTAAAAGATCATATGCAGTCTTCTCTTTAGAATGATACTCTATTATCTCAAGAGAATTAGAGAAATATCTATGATGCATTACCAATATGGAAGTACTCATCCCATTGGCCTCTATTATCCAAAAGGAAATGAGAAAACACTTCCATTACATTTTGCAGTGATCCATGCCTTTCTCTTTTGAAGTCAATAAACTATATCTTCCACTGTAGCAATTTGTGCATGTGTGCAAAAATGACCTTTTGCAGTTTGGCTGCTGGGACGTGCTGGGAGAGGTGACACAGGAATTGTAAAAAGAGACGCAAACCAGTTTGTACTGCCAGACGTGTCTGTCCTGGCTTGGCTATATGATGCTTTTATCCCCAATTGTCTGTTCTGTTTATGCTGAATAATAAGTTTTGCACCTTTAAGCCTTGTTGCAGAGAGTGAAGGGGGCAGAGAAGAAGCTGCAGTTTGTTTTCAGACACTGCACTCACTCCTCCACATTCCTGCTCCTGCACTGTGCTGTCTGCGGATGGACAGACAGCAGGACAGAGCTCTCCTTTGCTTTTAGTTAGTTTAGCTAGCTGAGGCAAAGAAGTTCCCTGGACTGTGGTTTTTCCCTTTTCTTTGGAGCTGTTTAACCTGCTCTGGCCTGAACAGCCAGGGGAGCACCGGCAGCTGCACCTGTGGCCACCGGGCTGGGCCTGGCCTGCGACATTCCCAGCACTGAGGGCCTGATCAGAGCCTGAGGGAGCTGAGGGGACTTTCTGAGTTTGTCATCTCTTTTGGAGCGGCAAGGGGCTTTATTGTTTAATATTGTTTAGGGTTTATTGTTTATTAAACAGGTTTTTTCCACTTTGCTCCAAGGAGGTATTTTCTCCCGGACCGGCTGGGGCTGCGGCGAGGCCCCGATTGGATCTGCTTTTCTAGAGGAGCTCCTTTGGAGAGATTCTCTCCCAAATTTGCTCTGAAGCAGGACAGTGTCCTGCCATGGAGCCATCAAACGAGGCCTGCAAAGCCTCAGTCACCGCTAATTCAGTTTAATTGAGGCTGATGCTCAAAGTGTAGAAACATGTTGTGAAGAGCAGGTCCCCTGATGTGGACTCCCGGCCTCTGTGGGGAGCAGGGTCCCCTCTATCCCATCATATCACTGCACAGAGCCTGTTGGAAAAACACCTCAAAACGAACACGGATCCATGGAAGAGAGGGCATCATCTGGGGGGGCACTCAACACTCACTGCCTCTTCAAAGGCAAAAAAAAAAAAAAAAAAAAAAACTTCAGAAAAAAGTACTTTGAAACTGGTGAAATAATCTTCTGAATAAAGCACCAGTGGGGAATACCCACAGTCGCTTGAGGCGACGGCATGCTGCTCGGTCGTATCAACACAAAAATACATTTGGCCTGCGGCAATGCTGAGGGCAAACATATCCCAGATGGGCTAGAGAGGCCCTAATACCTTCAGAGATGAAAATTTAATTAGATGAAATGTCACTGCAGTGAACAAAAGATTGCTTTAGTGATTTTTCGTCATTGTTTTACTACAAGTGAAGTTAGTTTTACGTGGTAGGACTAGGCTTAAGTACAGGAATGTTCTTAAGCGCTGGCATGGAATGGATATGAAAGGAAAACGGATGTTGAAGGTCAGAGAAATCATCTGCACTTGAGCAGTGATCAAAAGGAGTTGCACCGTCAAATATTGGCAGAGAGCAATTTTTTTAATTGCTTCAGTGATGGTAAAAGGTGATGAAGGTGCTGCTTTCAAGCCCCTAAGGTGGAAAAAACTGACCTTATTTTGTTTGATTGGGTGAGGAGTTTTTGTTGTTTTGCTGTTATTCTGGCTTTTGTGAGATTTCAAGGATGATAAAAGCTTGGGGTCCTCTCTGAAACACACAGTCATCTCTGAAAGCTGAGATTGCTCACTGCCTCCTTCCCTCTTTGATAATCCACTGCACATTATTAATTCTGATTCTTGCACGAGACAGGGAAGAAACAATACAGGACTTGTTGCAGCACAATCACAGGGTAATCAACTCCCTTAAATGAAAATACGTGAGCTCTCGCATGTGTTCTGAAAAGCTGTTTGGGAATAAATTGAGAGAAAATAAGACAGAGCACGATCATAATATACAATATAAAGACATTATAGGAAGTCTGTCAAACTACAGCATTTTCTGCATTTGGATTTTACCTCTCCAGATTGTAAGGCTTGAGGTTTTAGTATGTTGATTTTCAGATCTTTTTCCCATTCAGCCTTCATTCTACAATTTACTGGTGCCCCTTTATCAAAACAAAATAATCACCTTAATTGGAAGAATGCACATCATGATTTTCCCATCATAGTGCTAAAATAGTGCTTCTTATAGAATTCTTTTTATTGCTCTTATGTAATAAGAATTATTTACTATTATATGTTATAAAAATAAAAAACAGAAATTAGTAATTATCATCAAATATCATCACAGAGGTCATATGAGTTTCAGTCAGTCTTTAAGGAGGGTCTCTACATGTAGACAACTGGCAGGGAGATTAATTAAATTGGGACACAATCTAAGTAAAAAAATAGGAAAGCATGACACAAGTATAATTACATACAAATTACATATTGATCAGTATGCTCACTCAGTTAATAAAAGACAATTAATTAAGTTAATAGATTTTTTTTTTTAGATAAAAGCCCTCCTATTATATTATATTTTTGGTCTTTTCTAGATCCCTCAGAATTATCCTCATGTTGTTGTGGTTTGTTCTCCTGACTCAGATACAACTATGCATAGATGGATTATTTTTGTGTAGCAGGTACTGTGGAACTTGAGGTCTGCTGAAGAAACCTTCACACTGATTTTAGCAAAGTTTGGATCAGGTATCTGGAGAACCTAATTTACCTTACTAAGTTTACTGGAAACATGTGCCTTAATTTCAGCTGATTGATTTTGGTCTCTCTTTGTGCTATTACTGGTTATCACCTGTTACTCACACTTCTATATTTAAATCCAAATAATCTCCCTAGATTTTCACTGCCTAGAGGCTCTGTAGTTTGTCTAGCAGTAAGAACTGGCTTTGTTCTCCTACACTTTGTTCTTCCTCTTTCCTCCTTTCTTTCTTTCTTCTTCTTTCTTTCTTTCTTTCTTTCTTCTTTCTTTCTTTCTTTCTTTCTTTCTTTCTTTCTTTCTTTCTTTCTCTTTCTTTCTTTCTTTCTTTTCTTTCTTTCTTTCTTTCTTTCTTTCTTTCTTTCTTTCTTTCTTTCTTTCTTTCTTTCTTTCTTTCTTTCTTTCTTTCTTTCTTTCTTTCTTTCTTTCTCTTTCCTTTCTTTCTTTTCTTTCTTTCTTTCTTCCTTCCTTCCTTCCCTTCCCTTCCTCTCCTTCTTCCTTCCTTCCTTCCTTCCTTCCTTCCTTCCTTTCTTTTCTTCCTTCCTTCCTTCCTTCCTTCCCTTCCTTTCCTTCCTTCCTTCCTTCCTTCCTTTCCTTCCTTCCTTCCTTCCTTCCTTCCTTCCTTCCTTCCTTCCTTCCTTCCTTCCTTCCTTCCTCCGCCACTTCTTCCTTCCTTCCCGCCACTCTTCCTTCCTTCCGCCACTTCCTTCCTTCTTCCTTCCCGCCCACTTCCTTCCTTCCTTCCTTCCCTTCCCGCCACTTCCTTCCTTCCTTCCTTCCGCCACTTCCTTCCTTCCGCCACTTCCTTCCTTCCGCCACTTCCTTCCTTCCGCCACTTCCTTCCGCCACTTCCTTCGCCACTTCCTTCCTCCTTCCTTCCTTCCTTCCTTCCTTCCTTCCTTCCTTCCTTCCTTCTCCTTCCTTCCTTCCTTCCTTCCTTCCTTACCTTCCTTCCTTTTCCTTCCTTCCTTCCTTCCTTCCTTCCTTCCTTCCTTCCTTCCGCCACTTCCTTCCTTCCGCCACTTCCTTCCTTCCGCCACTTCCTTCCTTCCTTCCTTCCTTCCTTCCTTCCTTCCTTCCTTCCATTCCTTCCGCCACTTCCTTCCTTCCGCGCCACTTCCTTCCCTTCCGCCACTTCCTTCCTTCCTTCCTTCCTTCCTTCCTTCCTTCCTTCCTTCCTTCCTTCCTTCCTTCCTTCCTTCCTTCCTTCCTTCCTTCCTCCTTCCTTCCTTCCCTTCCTTCCTTCCTTCCTTCCTTCCTTCCTTCCTTCCTTCCTTCCTTCCTTCCTTCCTTCCTTCCTTTCCTTCCTTCCTTCCTTCCTTCCTTCCTTCCTTCCTTCCTTCCTTCCTTCCTTCCTTCCTTCCTTCCTTCCTTCCTTCCTTCCTCTCCTTCCCTCCTTCCCTCCTTCCCTCCTTCCTCTCCCCTCCCTCCCTCCCTCCTTCCTGCCTTTCTCTCTCTCTCTTCCTTTCTCTCTCTTTTTAGCAGATACAGCTCTACACAAAGTTTAATCATGCGCAGAAATTTGTTAGATTGATGCTCAAAAGACCTGCCCAAAGAGCAGGCTCTAAACACATTATTGTTTGAAACCTGCAACAGAGAGTCCAACCAGCCTCTGATTAGGCAATGTGCCATACTAAGCAGGTATTAATGAATCTTGGCAAACCAAGTATGAGAAATCAGTTTGCTTGCCATCCTTTCTGTGTTACAGATGGTTATCTGGAAAACAGTACCACAAACAACAGAAATAGACCAATAATGTAAAAAAAAAGCCTCCCTTTTTTTTTATTTTCAGGTTCACAGACTATCAGCTTAAGACTGCACAGGTATATATTATTTTATAATTCAAGATGAGCAAGTACATCAACATCCAAACGCATCCAATTGTGTGACACTGAAGAAACCAGTACTTTGCTTCATGGGGACTCTGATTGTATTACTTGATATTATGGACTTCTGGGTGATCAACACAAATTTCCATCTAGAAGCTGGAATCACAAATTTCTTCTGTATCTGTCTATCAACACCCATAAAAATGGAAGTACTGAGATCAGTCATGCTGAGAGAAGCAAATAAATAGATGTTTAAAGAATATACCACTAAACTAGGTTAACATTGCAGAGATTCTGAAGAGGCATTAAAAACACAGAAAATGAAACAGACATGTATTTTTGCTATTCTAGCCTTACCAAAAGACTAGATAATAAACTTGATTTTCATCTGATCAATTGCTAATAAATCCATCATCAGCTAAAAGACAAATCTGAAGGGAAACTAAGTCTCAGTATGTCACCTTCTTCCTCCACTGATTATCAACAGAGTAGATCATCCACTAACTACACAGTGATTATAAACTGAGGTCAGTGTAGCACCTGAGCAAGCTCGTTGAGGGCAAGCAAACCTCCTTAATCAGGTGTGGGTGACACCCTCTGAGAGACACTGAAATGTAAACAATGGGTAGAAAATATCTCTGTGTATCCCATATGTTAATTTCCTAATGCATTTCTTACTAATTATTTTTCTGTAGAAAAAACCTTGATGGAGTTATTTTCCAAACAACTGGACTAGAACAGAGAAAAAAAAAAGAAAAGCCTGAGAACAAAACAAAAAATTCATATAAAGCTAAAGGGTGGACTCCTTAGTAAGAAAAAATAATTCAGAGATGCAAAATATTTTTATGTTTTTTTTTACGTAAGTGTGGAGCTAACTTGCATCATTTTTTCAAAATATTCCGATGACTTATGCACCTCATTGAACCATTTTGTGATGCTCCTACTCACAGTGAGCAGCACCTCACTTCAAAGTATTTGATCTGAATTCATTAAGAGCACCAATGGTGGTAGGTAAACAGGAAATCTCTACAAAATATCACTGAATGAGTGAAATTTCTCACATTATGTACAAAGCAGGAAAGAGGTGAAAGCCTGGGGCAATAGTTTGCGATTCAACGTGAACAAGAATTTTATAATCCTGCCATAAGGGCCATATCCTAAAAAACCTTGTGAGTGCCAAAACCAGGATGTTTGAGATCTTTTTGGCATGTAAGTCTTCACTCTGAATTAAACCCACTCACCATACTGCATAAGTCTGAAGGTAATAAAGTTCACTAGGTGCCTCTCATCTACATTTTTCACAAGACAAAATCTATCTTTTCTAAAAAAAAAAAATACAGGAATGACATTTTTCCCCCCTCTCATTCTTAGAGAGGAAGCTATTGAGAGTCCTAGCATAAACTACAATGTGTTCTAACCTGGTGTACAATTCCTTCAGCATTGTAAAATTTTAATTTTGCTCTTAATTTTTCTTCTTTTCATTCCTGAGTATGTCCATCCCAGGTGTATTTTTATTACATTGACTTTATTCCCTTTATATGAAAGGGAAAAAAAGAGTTAAAAGAAGAAATACACACACTAATCTGCAATGAATGTCTGCAATGTATTAATTTTGGCTTTTATGGACTTTCAACTGGATAATTTTAAGCATTCAAGAAGTAAAAGCTTTTCATCATGAGAAGACACTCAAAAACAGGGGCTATGGACTCAGGAAGGTTTCCTTGTTTGTTTCATCTGCCACTTCAGAGGAGCAGAGCCTTCTGTGGTGAATGAGAGGAGGAAAGATATTACATGCAGCAGACAACTTGCTTATTTTGGTATTATATAAGAGAATCCCATATGTTTTTCTAATATATCATCTTCCTTGGTTTTTTAGGTTGGTTTCTAGATTCTAACCACGAGGTGAAGATTTTTGCTTTATGTATTTACAGCTCAAAATTTGTACATCCAGAGAAACCTGGAAAAGTCCAGTTTCTGGTACTGTTTCCTAGGAGTAAAGAACAAAACCATCTAATGAAGGACAGAACTGTTTTAAATATGAATAGTGATTAAATCTGATCCTAAGAGAAAAGGTTTATAACAAATCCTACTGGAATAATTTCCTCATGAATCCTGTAATATGAAATTCACCTGCAACCCAAGCACTGACACTGCGGTCTGGACTGGAGGAACATAAACCCAGCTATGCCAAATTAATACCAGAGACCAAAATAACTTCTAACAGCTAAATCAGAGGACTGAG
>CM077466.1:60883761-61110488 GCA_039654755.1 Calcarius lapponicus | reverse complement strand
TATTTAAAGAGATTGCCTTTTATTTTGCATGTTTTAGGGGGAAAATTGCTAATCTTTAAGTGATGTATGATTTTTATTACTAGTTTTGATTATAGGTTTTTAAAATGAGAGACCTTTCTTACTATTTTTTAAGAGAGATTTGGAGGGAAAATATTATGTCTTTTTAAAAGAAAATGCAGTCTTAACTTTTTTGGGTTAGAGGTATCTTATATTCCTTTTTCCACTGTTGAAAAGGTCATTAAAAAAGCCAACAAAGGAAAAAAAATCTTTAATTATCTTAAATGTGAAAGTGGTCTTATATTTTGTTTGAAAAATATGGGGTGATAAACTTAGATTCTCTGTGAGAACCAGAGCAGATTGGATTTTTATGCAAAGGATTTTTTTTTTTTTTTTGTTCCTTTTGCCTTGTTGAGGATGAGTATGTCAGCAGACCATTTTGACCAGTCAAAGCTGATTATTACATTCAAATTCTGCATAAACATGTGCAAGTTAAGATTGCAATATTAAATTAGATGCTTGAAGAAAACTGATGCAGAAGAAGGGCTTGAGCTTTATATTTAGCACCTAACATTTGTGAGTCTTCATGCTTGATGAACTTACATGAGGTTTTGAAATGTAGCAAATCTCTTCCCAAAATTAAGTTATGCTTTTTATAAATGTCATTCTAGCAAGGAGCAAAAGCAACTAACATAATTTATTTTCCCTATTTCATCACAGGAGAAGATTTTTCTTCATTGAATTTTTATCTGTGCTAAAGAGCTTTCTTTTTTTAAGTGACTCAGTACCCCAGTTTTATTGTGCAGATAAAGGAGTTTGGTTTGTGCAGCAAAAGCATTATTCATTTTATTTTAGATGTAATTTTAAAATATGGGCTGTATGTTAATATAGCCTATCTCATTCTAAGTGACACATAAAGCAGGCTTATCTTGACTTAGCTTTTCAATGGTGCAACACTGTGTGCCTGCTTTCTTCATTCTTATACCAGTAGCATGCTGGACCCATTTTCTTTACATCATCTGATAGATACTCTTTTTTTTTTTCTCCCTCTTCCTAATTCATTGTTTAATGTTAAATAATGTGGTCTGGTATTTTCTCCCCACATCTTTTATGCATTATTTCTCACTTTCAAAAGGTTATATGGTCTGATTATTTTAATTTATTTCTCATGTGCTAAATATGGATTGGTCCTGAACTTTAGGCTGCTAAAATTTTGGACTAGAACTTTGCATTTTAAAGAAAGTTGCTAGGGAGTGACACTAAGTAGTTGAGACACTCACTTAAAATAAGGTTAGATTAATGGAAAATTAGAGTTTTCCTGAATAGAAATGAGCAGAAACAGAAGGGTTTTTACAGAGATTTGTAACCATATAGATTCTAATACTTTTTCAAATAGTAGAATGTAATATGTAGGCAATTCATTGAATGCTATGAAAAAAAAAGATTTTTCATCATCTTATTTGCTCATCTAATTAAAATTAAATTGCTGTGGGATATCTGAGGATTCTATAGAAATGCCAAAAATAAAATCAGAACTGCAAGAGAAATTAAGATCAATCATTGTGTGTTCCTCCTACCACAGAAATTATGTGCTATATGTGATCACTAGTCAAACAGCCTAATAAACTTCACTTACTGCTTTATAACCCTGGAATTTTATTAAGAATGTGTAATATATCTTGAGATATGTAAGGCATGTTTAATATGTACACACTCACACCTTTTAATGAGATGAAACTTCTTAGCCATCCATTTTTATTTGTTATTTAAAGTGGTAGGGACTGCTGAATTTAATGGAGGTTAAATAAAAAATCCCTAATGCCTTAGTCAAACTTTGCCAGTCCTGGAGATGAAGAATTGATTTAAGTTGTGTTTGCTATAGACACAGATAAACTCCATAAAGGGCACATTTTCATATTCCTACCTATGAATAAATTATTTTAAGGAGAACAAATGATTTAGACTGTTATCTCTTGCTGGGCATCTGTGATCATTGTGGGACATAATGAGCTCTTTCTCATGCAGGCTGTACACTGAGGCATCACAGAAGACCACAGCAAGGAATTTGGGACTCATATTCTGATGTGCTAGAAATATGAATGCTGCTTCTTTGAGGGGCTCCTCTAAACACGTATAAGATTCACTAAACAGCATTAAACTGAATTTGGGCATCACCTTTAAAAAAAATTTTTGGGCCATAGTTTTAATTTCCTATCATTGCACTTTTATTAACAAATTTTGAATGCCTTTGAGTTGGTAGGTTTTCTTGGATGAATGGTTACCTTTTTTTTTTTTTTTTATCTAAATGTACTATATGAGAACAGTCAAATGTTCTTTTGTGTGTGCTTCTGGGTTGCAGTTTAAGCTCTTTTCTGACAACAGAGAGAGAGTTTTGTGACATAGCATTATACTTTGCAATGAAATATACCAAGATCTCCCATAACAGATTAGAAGAAAGGCTTATGTAGACCAATTTTCATGTTTACCCAGAGAACAATTAAGGGAAAAAAAATGAAAGGAGGGCATCCTAAAAGTGATCTTTCCTCTTTTGCAGTCCTTTTCAGTTTCTTTCTAGTCTTTTCCCCTCTCACCTGCCTTTGTGCCAGCAGAGAGCACAGGATCCCTGCATTTGCTCTGTGGATCTGAGAAAGGGCTCAGACCTGGTGGAGTGAGAAGCCAAGTGTTGCTGCAGTTGATGTACTATGAGATAGCACAGCACACATGTGAGTTTCACATTCTCAGCAATGGGTCTGTTTACCTAGTTCTGTCAGGCCCATGCGGATAAAGGTTTATTGCTGTAAATCCTAAAATGGGGGATTTGCTTGATTTGCAGAGCACATGGCTGGTAAATTTTACAAGTAGTCTTGACAAGAAGAGAATAAGTGTTAAATAAATGGAAAACTGATAATAGTTTACAAATATTTTAGCTCAGTTCAGTTCTTCAGCAATATGGTGATACATATTCAGTTCTTCAGCTCTCATGGTTTGCTTTTTCCCTCTCCTACATGTACCCCCCAGCTTCCCAAACTCTTCCTCTTTCTCAACATCTGAGCAGAAAACCATTTGAAAGACAGCTTTCAGCATGTCTGCATGCTGCTGTGTGAGTCAGGGAGGATGGAAGGCATATTGCTCCAACTGTACCAGTTTAAAATTGAGTGCACATGACAAGAAATCACGGGTGCAGAGGTCTGGGAGAGATTTCATAAAAAGTTATCAAGATTTATGTCACCTTAGATCAATGTATTTTATTACATCTGTTCTGAGCAAGGATGTTTTTTTGCATCCACACCATTTTGATGAAGAGGCACCTGAATACCCACAGCAGAAGCTATTGGGTGAGAAAGAACATGAAATTTGACTTGGAGTGTTTGACTCATCCCAAAGCACACATCTTTGAGCTGAAGAGTCTCATTCATGGGAATGACTTGCTCTTTCCCTCTCTATACTCCCTGGATGTTTCAGCTTTATCCTAGGGTAATGGAGTAGAGAAAACTGGTGACAGGCACAACTGTGGGATTTTGTCTAGTTGTTGTTTAATTCATACATAAATAGCTGCCAAAGTTACATAGCTGTGAAGATGTCCATCTGGTTACAAAATTGGTGATTATCCTGCTACCAGTTGTTGAGCTTGATCTAAGTACATTTGTGTTGTTCCTATTAATTTTCTTTATTTCTAGAAGGCTAAGGTGATATTAGCATTTAAATTAAAAAATATTTTGATTTTTCTGATTCCTTTTATTTACTGTTCTATGGACCCATTTAAAACTACTAAATTGTTTTTCCTCATTTGGTCTGTAAATTTCCTGAACCAACTTTTATTCACATAATGCTTTCGGCCCTTTACACACCAGACCCATTGCCCTCAAAATGCTGAACCTTCATCAAGAAGCACTTTCCCAAAGTGGAAATAACTTTGTCATTAGAAAAAGGGGAATTGTGTTTCTGAAACAATTCTTCGTTTAATCTTCAAGATTATCAGCACCTTTCATCCTTATGTATCCATTTGATTTCTGGCTGGAATCTTCAATTATATTCTCCTGAAAAGAAATGAAAGAAGTGCCTGGCTCAATGTTGAGTTTGGGTTGCTTACCCAAACTTTGAATAATTACCTAACTTTTAGGTGCATGTAACCCTTCCAAAGAGGGTGCCAAAAATGAAAATAAAAAGCACCTTCAAGCAAAGATGATTATAACATTAACATGACAATAATTCATCTTAGCAATTAGAAGAATTCTAATCACTGCCTCTACTTTGTTGAAAGATAGGAAATGTGATTCTTTGTTTTTGGTTGTAGTTTGCTCTCCTGTAACAAGCACTCCATTTTTGGATATATTTCAGTCAGCTTTTGGTTGCAGAGCCTAATGTTCTCCTAGTCAGAACATAAAGATGCAGCTGTTCCATGTCCTGGGCTTAAATATGAAAGCTCAGCTTGATATATTGCTTTAAACGTGACAAGAAAATTAAAACTCAAAAAGCTTGACATGCACAAAAGCTTTAGAAAGAGCTGTAGAAAGAATAAAAAATATAATATAATTGGTATAGGCCTATATAGCTAAGTTATCCCTAAAGCTGGTCTACACTTTAAAAATACATGGAGTACACATCAGGCATCTCTTTGCAAATCTATATGATGCTGTAAAACAAGATATTATTCCACAATATTTTGGCTAGATTTTCCTTGCACAGAACCTGATGATTGCATTGTTGAATTACATAAAAGGGTTACTATCAGGTCTACATAATCATTTGCACCACAAAATAATTCTACACCACAAAATGCATTTCAAAGTCATTTTCTTGAACAATGTTAGATTAGAGGATCAGAGCTGCTCAGCAAGTCCCAGTCATTCTTATGCCTCACATTCCCACATCAAAAACAGGTTGGGGAGTGTCTTGTGTGGGCTTTTTTTCTTTTCAGTTTTGCTTTGAACACTTGAGGTGAAAACCTTGTCCTTTTGAGAAGTCATCATCAGGAGTTAATCCAGCATTGAAAATAGAGTCTACGAAGTATTGGATCCCAACAGACTAGGGATTTGTGTCTCCCTCACAAGCCAGTTTCTTCAGCTTTTGTAGATTGGGTATATATAACTTTTTAAAATTCTTTCTTTCTCTTTCTTTCTCTTTCTTTCTTTCTTTCTTTCTTTCTTGTTCTTTCTTTCTTTCTTTCTTTCTTTCTTTCTTTCTTTCTTTCTTTCTTCTTCTTTTTCTTTCTTTCTTTCTCTTCTTTCTTTCTCTTTCTTTTTTCTTTCTTTCTTTTCTTTCTTTCTTCTTCTTTCTTTCTTTTCATTTCTTTCTTTCTTTCTTTCTCTATTCTTTCTTTCTTTCTTTTCTTTCTTTCTTTCTTTCTTTCTTTCTTTCTTGTCTTTCTTTCTTTCTTTCTTTTCTTTTCTTTCTTTCTTTCTTTCTTTCTTTCTTTCTTTCTTCTCTTTCCTTTCTTCCCTTCCCTTCCTCCTCCTTCCTTCCTTCCTTCCTTCCTTCCTTCCTTCCTTCCTTCCGCCACTTCCTCCCTTCCGCCACTTCCTCCCCTTCTTCCTTCCTCCCTCCCTTCCTTCCTTCCTTCCTCACAGAAGTGTTAAACATGTTCTGTTTTCTATTTTCCCTATTTTCCTTGTCTGAAACACGATGACTATGATATCTAAAGAAAATAAATATTAAAGGGAAAACAAGTACATTTAAAAGGGATATATACACAAAGGGCAGACACATCAGATTTATCACAAGCTCCTAATTATGATGAATTGCAAAATGTTGTCAGACTGTGCTTGTCAGCATGAGCTTGCTTTGCTATCATAAAGTCTTAATGCAATATCAGTTTGGTGAGTTATAGCCTGGGTATTTTCATTGTTTAAAGCATGGTACCCATGAGCAGGAATGCTTCATTTATACTCAGGCTTGCAAGGTACCATTAGATTAGCCATGGCCTTGTGTAAGTGCACACTCTCCTGTTGTGGTAATTTGGGAAAGCATGGCCTTGGATTTGCTCTTTGCGTTGAATGAAACTGATGCCTTGTGAAGAGCTGACCTAGAACAGAGACTAGAATGGAGTTGAAGAATAAAAGTAGGGGTTTATTAGCACAAGAACCCAGCCAGGGCTACACCCAAGATGAACCAACATGGTCACAAAATGGAAGACCAGTCATGTGTTCTCACACTTTTGTAAAGTTCTGGTCCATTTGCACACTGGAGTTTATTGCCCAAATACAGCTTTGGATTATGAAGTCCCATCCTTCTTGTTTTTCTCTCTTCATTCTGCCATTGTTTGTGCTCTTCTTGGGCCTGAGATCTGGATAGCTGTCCTTGGTCCCCAGCTAGAGAAGGAATTGTTCTGTCTACCTCCTCTGTGAAGAGAGGTCACCAATCCCCAAATATGAAGCTTGGACCTACACACTAAAGCAGCACACAATCTGAAAAAATATAGAAGCTAAAACCCTTATAAAAGCTAAAACCTGAGGCATCAAAACCAGTTGGAGCAAACCAAATGGCTTCCTTTTGAAAAGGATAAATTAAACTAGGCCTTCAGTTGTACTCTAGGGGTGGTGAGTTTCAAAGGCCCTACAAAAACAGGTGATGGAAGGGCTACAAAGTTTGGGATCTGATGGGTGTGTCTTCTGCTGATAGCAATCATGGTTGATAGTGATTTGCCAGGCAGCTCAGAGAATAATTATGCACAAGAAGGGGAATGAATAAGTTGGCTCTGAAGTGTTTCTTCTACAGGAAGAAAAAATGCTGGTTTGTGTAAAGTTGCATATGTTGGTTGTACCTGCAGTATGCCCTGTAAATTTTGGGCAGATTAGGATAAAAAAATGAGTAATAATTAAAAGTTAAATGAAAAACAAATGCATCGTTTTATCTCATGCTACATCTAGTAATGAGACAACTTGTACAGTATTAACCCCCTTGACAGAGGGGTACTTCTGAGCTCTATCTACCTTTATATTTGACTAATGTTTTCATTATTTTTCTCCTTCTTTTGGATATGAGTGAAAAGTGAAAGGATTTCTTTTCCTGAATCATTGTATCGAGGACCTGGAGTTACCATAAAATTGTTTTCTGCAGCTCTCTCACATGACAGCAGAAAGTTTTTGTCCAAACAGATCTTTTGAATTTCTGGTTGAGAATGCAAAAACCTCCTTCCAATCCAGCCAATTTTATCTTAACAGTCAAGAAAAAATAAACCACAGTAAAAGAATTCCATTGGCACCTCCAGGTTTGATTAAAGCAAGGCACACATGATGCATCCCCAAATGCAGAGCTACTGTACTCCCAAAAAACGAAAATTATTAGACAGAATAATAGGGAAATCAGACAGAAAGAAAAAAAAAGATAGAATAAAAACAGAGCTTGCATTACTTGCTGAAGATGCGAAAAAAACTTTCTGCAGAGAACTGCAGAGAGCTCATTGCATGGCTGGCAATCCAGCCAAGGAAAATACAAAATTTCTGAGAGTTTACTACTATAGAAAGACAATTAAAAAAATAGAGGATGAGGAAACCATTATAGGAATAAAAAAAAAAAAAAAAGAGCTTTTTCTTGATGTCTTCTGTCCTTTTCTTTTTTCTTTGTCACAAAGCAGGTTGCCTCTATTTCTGAAAGCCATGGTGGAAAAGCACAGAAAGCACCACTACAGACACAACATTTTCTTTGACTGATATTCTTTCTCATATCATGAGAAGTCAGGTTTTCCCAATGAAAAAATGCCTCAAACCCTTCATGAGCTTATGGTTATGGAAATGGAGCCACAAGAGAACAATTTGGACTCAAAATGATGAGAAATTTGTCAGGAAGCACAGATAAATCTTACTGCTGCTGAGGATGCCACTTGATATTATCAGCCTTGTAACATCTGTGCTTGTTTTACATTGAAACAAGCTCTTTCCCCTCTCTCACTTTTTGCAATGTGTTTAATTATTATAGCGAATATTAACTTAGGTGTGTTCATTGTCTTCTCTTATGGCTTATTTTTTCTCCTTGCCATTTCATCTGATTATTGCTGCTTGAGTTCTGCTTTTCCCATGATGCCAGATCCTTATTAGCTGTCAATGTTTATTTCTAGAGCAAAAACTGTCTGTGTATTTTATTTACATGTTTTGACCTTACTGAATAAGTAGTGCCAAATAAAAATGTATTTTTTTTATGGAAGAGATCATCAATAGTGACAACATGGATAGGATTTTTTTTTTCCTAAACCCATATCTTTTTTCTTTTGGCCTACTTATGAAAAGGATTAATGTCTGTTTATAAGCCTACTCAAACATAATAATAACATTTTTCAGTACCATAAGCCACATAAAATTCCAAACCAAGTATAACTGTATCACCAAATAAAAAATGAAAACAACCCAATTTTCACAGAAGTTCATATGACACTTCTGATGAATCTATTATTACATTTAGATCTATAGAAAAAAAATCCCAAACAACTGCACACTCTCCTTGTCCCCTTAGATTAAAAAAATCTCAAGGGTTCTATGTGCAAAAGAGCAAATGAGATTATGGAAAATGTACCTGTCATGTTCTCTTTGATAAACATCATAATCTTGTTTTAGTAATATATTAATACACAAAATACCTATTGTTCCTATTGCTATGAATTTTGTTTGAGTGAGACTAGAATATTGTGATAAAAAAATGTAGGTTTTTTAAGAAAATAAACCAGAAAAAAGCTGTCTTTACAGTAATGGAAAACCATTTTTGTATGCACAGCAAAAATCCATTTTTCTCCATATGTTTTACACGTGGATTTTAAGAAATCTTTATCTAAATATACTGTAGAGAATCTAGTTTCTAAAGTAAAGACCAGGACTGGTATATTTGTGTAAATACTTGGCTATTATTTGTTTTGTAATATAAGTTACTTCAGAGGATTTGTTCTCATCGATTTTTGTCATGTACAAAGTAGTATTTACATTGATAAGGAATGGTGAAATATGCTACAATCAATTTTCCCAACTCTAGAACCAGCCTATTTAGCAAAATATTTTCATGTCTTCACAGAACTTATTTGCCACTAATAAGCAGAAGCATAAATAGGTGTTTAAGGGAGGCAGCTGCTTCCTAAAAATATTCCGTAGCAAGAGAAACCTGCTCCAATATAATCACAGAAAAGAGGAACTCTCAGCATCGGGGGCAACATCTTTGTGAATGTTCTCTTGGTCTTTCAGGTCCCAGATGCCTCCATTTCCCCCCTATTCCCCACATGGAAATTTGATTTTGCTTGAATACAACTGGTATTATTATTTATATTATAATGAGTTCCTTTTCGGTCCCATATTTGTCGTCTCCTTAAGTAATTCTGTTGGTCCTGCTGTCCATTTTCAGTTTTATGGCCTTAGCATCCTGAAGACTTTTCTTCATAAGCTATCAAAATGCTAGATACACTCAGGAAAAAGGTTAGCATCTTTGCTTGTCTTTCTTCTGCTCACCTTAGTTGTCTTTGCCTGTTTAATACAAGACATCAGTGAGTGTGGAAGAAATGGGTAAGGCCTGCCTGTGGGTTCCAAATGGCTTCTAAAATCTTGGTAAGTCCTCTCCCCCTCTCTCTCTCTCTCCCTCCTTTAAATCACTGAATTTATGGGTAGACAGGAGAGCTGACATTCCTAAGGGAAAAATTTTGAGGAGAAATTGTCTTCGCAGACATTTGTGGCATATGGGGGAAAACTGAATTTCTCCCTATGCTTTCTTGTAAAAGAGGGTGCTGGTGAGGGGCAGAAGAAAGTGAATTTTAGGCCAAGCCTTGACAAGAGTGCAGGATCTTGGCGAATTTGGTTGGAGCATGCTGTGTGTTAGCAACAAAAAGGCAATTTTTCTCTCTGTCATTCTTATAGTTTTTATTTAATCATATTTTATGCAGCACTTTAGTCTAGGCTTTCTTGACATCATTGCAAGGATTAATGGCAAAAGAAAGGACATTAAAATGCAAAAAAAAATAACCAAGAAGAAAAAATCTCTTAAAAATTAAGGTAGAAAATATAGTAGTAACTGTAAGAAAAAGAGGTGGCAAGGGACTTTTTTTGGTGTATGGAAAGACCCCCCAAAAACTTTCTATTGCTGCTGTCACGCTGTCTTGTGCATGGGAGTGAAGAGTAGCAAAAATAATACTCCTTGAAGTGCTCCATTTTTGTTTTCCAATTTTGAAAGCACTTTCTGGTTTTTCTGTTGTCATTTCTAAGTAATAACTGCTTACAAGGAACACTTCTCAGCCATAGATATCAAGGCACTTAAAATAGACATTAGTTTTTCCTTATAATATATGTGAGCAACCTGAGAAGCAGGGAAAGTGACAATTCTCTCCTAAAGTGACCTGCAGAGTCAGTGCTGGAACCAAGAAGAAAATCAACCCATCTGCTGGAAAACATCTATTGAAAGAAAAAACAAAATATGAGGGGAAATGGGATTGGAAAGGTAGGAAATTTTTGTCAGTCTTCTAAAGAAAATTAAGGAGGGGGCCACAATTCAGAAAATCAAATACCTTTTGAAGGTTTGGACAGGAACCACCTCTTCTTTCAGAATTTGTAAAGCATCCAGCTCAGCAGTCTTCCTCCACCCACACAATCCTTTGGGGACATTTGGGGACCAATTCCAAGTGGCATTGTTGTCAACTTCAGCTGTGCTGTTTTGAAAGGTTCAAGTCATTTTTGAAAGTAATAGTGTATTTAATAGAGGAACTTTGGAAAAACCCTGAGCACCATGAAAAATTAAGTAGGTTTTTTAGAGACTGGTGGATGGCTGCCAAAATATTTGGTATTCTTGAAAGTTTTAAATTTTTATTTGATGTGTCTTTTGGTGGACGATAGGCAATAGCAGTGCCTGACTTGGATCTCAGCAAAACTTTAAAATGGGAGTAATTGATTAGCTTTCAATAATAATCAAAAATGAATGTCTTTGTTGGAAGTTCTTGAGTGCTCAGGATGCCCCTTGTTTTTGTGATGAGTGAATGGTCCCAGACATTTGTGTGACCAGGACTGTCAGTGTAGGAAGGCAAATAGGCTTATTAGAGATTTAAACTAGGAAAGGAAGGATCCCTGAGAATTGAGGGATGACATCTGAGAGCTCACTTATCCGTAGTATAAAGAGCCAGTACAACATTTTGCCATGACAACTGTATGTGATTTAAAACAGAAAAAATAAATATTAATGCATCAGCAATGCAAAAATTGTGGGGTTTTTGTCACGTCAGATAATGAAATTGATGCCCAGAAGCTGAAAAAAAAATGTAAAAGAGCTTAAGACAACATTATAAAAATACAACTAACTGTCTATATAATCTTTAAATTACAATTATAAATAATAAGTAAGGCATAATCAGTTTGACTAGAACTAATAGCAAATGCACAGTGTACGCTGCTGGTGGATAAAAATTCAGAAGTAGCCTCAGAGTGGAATTGTTCCAGAAGGGAAGGACAGAAACAATTTGCTCTGTCTTTCAGTTCTAATGGAGTTTGGTTAAAACTGGAGTATCAGTTAAGTGGCTGCCTGCTAATGCATAATTTATGGAGAGTAAAAGATCCATGTAATTTAATTGAATTCATATTGCAAGGCTCTTGCCACGCAAACCAATAATTCTTCATAAACCCCCCCTCCAACTTTCTTCTCCAGAAAGTTGCTTCTTCCTCTCCTGCCAGAAGAATGGCTGGTGTATCCTGCAGCACATTTTTCAGCCATTCAGGTTGACCTCTCCCCCATTTTGGGGTGCAGAATGTGTGGCAGGAAAGGGGGATGGCACTTCTTGGGGGTACACTAAGGAAGCAAAGAGAGAAGAGGAGGAAAACAACAGGCTCAGGACCAGCCCTGATGGGGCAATTTTGGAAAGAGAGCCCTGATGTGTTACATTGACCCACACTGTCTTTTCATAATACAATATCTTCAGCTGAAGGAAAAAAAAAAAAAGGAATTTTAGAAAGTCTCCCTTTGGGGTTTTTAGACCAGCTCAGCCTTTGGTTGCTTCTTTAGGATGGCAGTGGGACAAAGAGAAGCCAGTCCCTGTTCAGACATTGTGATGAATGAAGGATCTGAGCTGAGCAGTCTCACTTGAACGAGCTGGAGTGAGATAAATCCTTGCATATCCCATGATTTCCTTCTTGCTGAGAAACTGTTGTGGGTCAGTCTCTTGCCTATAACTCAGCAAGATTGCATCTTTGCTCTGGGTGAAAAGAGCATCTGCAACATCGAGATACTATGTGCTGTAGTTAGGTAAGCATATTATTGATTCTATCTTTTTTTTAAAAAAATATTATTATCTTCTAGTCTGGTGTTAGATCTGCAAAGAAAAAATTGGGTAACAGTTTATCATCTATGTGATTTTTCCTCTTCAGTTCCCTTTTAATTCCCCCACACTTTGAGGGTATTATATATTTAATCTTAGAGCCAATAAAAACTTCTTTTAATGCTGAATTTTTCTCCAGTAATTTAAGAATTGACTTTAAGTAGCACCACTTATAGCAAAGGAGAATATATAATGCACTTAGAGAAAAAATTCCCAGTGGGTCCATGAGCAAGTTCCTTGTTTATTTTTTGTCCTGAATTGAAGCCTCTAAAAACTGTGAAATCAGTCTACTGTACCTAAGCGGGTAAGGAAGCACATTTCATTCCCTTCTGTATAATTTACAGATGTGCAGATTTGAAAACCTGAAAACACCTAGACTATAAAACACAGGCCGTTAATATTTCACAAAGCTATTGGTCCATGGAAGTTGTACTCAGGTGGAAGGGTATACATAGAGATATGAAGCCATCAAATAATGTGAAATTCACTGGTGACTTGGTCCTTACTGACTAGATATTCATTAACCTATTCCAGGGCTGAAATTTGTTCATTTTACTTTGCAGCAACTAAGCCTTGCAATATTTAAAAAAATACTATAAAATGTGTCAGTATGCTTTACCTTGGAATATGTATTACACTTCTGGCAGCTTTTTCTATGGAAAGATTTAACTCCTGAGTTGGTGGATTTTATTATCTTTGTGACAAATTTTGACAAGTGGATTGTTCTCAAGTGGGCTGGCCTACATTTTTTTTTTTTCATAATCAGAGTAAAAATTACACCAGGGTGTTTTGAATGTGCCCAAAGATATCCCCCTTGCTTTTCAATCTAGAACCATGAACCAGAAACATGTGCTGCTGGCATCAGACATTTGGCTATTGCCCTCTGAAGGTGAAGGCTAATTGTTTGTTATGTTACAGAATTCAAACCCTTGAAAACCTAGAAAAAGATGAGGGCAATTTTGAATTGGTAATAGAAACTTACTATTCCTAGAAATTTACCCATACACACCACACCAGCCCATTAAATTAATAATTTTATTAAAGGTTCAGAAATGTTGTGATCTTGAAATGCCATCACTCTTTTTCCCCTTACCTCTTTTTCAAGACAAACATTAAATTCAATACACACAAGTCTACAGAAAAAGCTCTTTGGAGAAACTCAACTTTTTATTTAGAGGAAAGTCACACCTATTATGCATTGCAAGTTCAGTTCCAAAAGGAACACTACTGTTCCCAGCACTAGACAGCATCAGCACACTCAAGACATGTTTTAAGAAGGATAACTTCCTATTTTCAATTGCACCAGAAGATGGCAATAGTAATTTTTAATAATCAATAGCAATAATAATTTCACCAAAGTCAGTGAGAGTTCATGAGGAAAGGAGGTTGCAAGATGGTTTCATACTCTTTGGGTTAACTTGCATCTCTACTTTCCAACTTCAATCAAAATTTGAGATGGGTTTAAATATAACTATTCAAGGCAATTTATATTTATTCTGTTTTTAAAAGTACAGTGAAATGGAATATTTGGAAACTGGAGTACTTAAATCAGCATTAGCTTCAGAATACTCTGCTTCCATCACTGGTGTGTCATCTTGCTATGACGTGCCCCTGAAGGTGAGGGTAACAAAGCTTGTGTTAATAGATCCCTTGGGGCTGAACAGAGGAAAATAACACAGATTAACTCGTGTCTATACATATATGTAGGGTTTATTTTGGAACAGTTTGATTGCAGAGGAAGGCAGATATACAGCCATCTAGGTTGTTACCTATAGAAATGAAAAAAGATATAAAAGTATAGAGATATTGCTCAGGAAAATACATAAGGAAAAGCAAAAGAAAAGCGGAAAGATGTCACCACCCATGGATGTGCAAGGACTTAAAGAATGCAGTTAACTTTCTCAAAACACTGCTAAAGAAGGAGCTTCCCAAGGGATAAACCACCACAACAGGAATTTGATATAAGCACAGACAGCGCAGCAGGAAGAGATAATTCCAGGCTTAAGAGAGGTGGAGGTTCAGTTAGCATCTGGACAAAAAGTTCCCACCGTGGCGAACTGTGGGAAAGGAAGGAAGTGCTTGTACACATACCTTCTCAAGTTATGGGAATGGCATCCATGCCCCAGGAAAACCACTCCAGGACCCCCACCACTGAGCAGGCCAGGGTGAAAAAGGACCAGTGGGATGCCACAGGGATCCACGTGAGGGTGATATCTTTTGATATCTCTCCTGTCTCAGGTTAGAAATGTGGGATGTGGCTGGGGGTGTGTGTTCTACTGCCATCTGTTAGAACCAGGTGGGGCAGTTGCCTTCTGTTAATTGGGCCACCTGTTAAAACCAGGCTGGGCAGTTTGCTTTATCTCTTCCACAACCAATCCTCCCTCTGGGAAATATCTTCTGTTATGGGCCTTTGAGTGTCCCTGCATGGCTGATAAAATTCCATCATCCATTGGGAGATGCTCCACCCAGGGGGAGGAGCCCAGCATTCCTACCTGGGTATAATCTGAGATTTGGAACACCACAGGCAGCCTTTCCCACTGGATTCCCAGAGGAGGATCCTTTTTTCAGTGGATTCCCAGAGGAAGACCAGGCCCATCTACACCACCACTGGATCTTCAGAGGAAAACTCCACCCTTGTACAGGATCCCAGCTCCAACAGAACCACACCTGTCACTGCAGGAGGGCTGAGCCACCAGTGAATGGGACTGCTGCCAACACCCTGACCCACAGGGTGCCAGGTTGTACTCTCACTCTGTCAGTGGGGATCTTTTGTACTATTACATTTGTATTTTTAATTTTCCTATTATTATTGGAAAATTATTCATGTTCCCATATCTTTGTTTGAGAGCTCCTGAATTTCGAAATCATAGCACCAACTTCAATGGGTTAATACACATTCAGGTTCAGGTGGGAATGCCCAGGTACCTCCCCTGGCAGGGAAGGTTTTTTTGCACTGTGGATTACGTGCAGTCCTCTGGTAGAAGGCCTCAGAAATGAGTCTGGGGGTGCGTCAGGGGTCTTTGATGGTTTGTGACCCCTTCTGAGACATGGCTGCTGTTTCTCACATCAGTGTGATTGAGCCAGCTATTCCCCATTAGAAGGGATGAAAACCCTCAAACCTACATGTGTATGACCTGATACCTCTCCTGGAGGAAATTTTACACCTGAGCCAGTTGTGCAAGGGAGGATGATAAAAAGCAGCATCCCAGCTCCTCAGGAGATGTTTCTTATTGTCCTTCTCCCTTATCTGGCTCAAAACCCAGCTTGTTGCTAAACAAAGGTTGGTTTGTCATGGTCACCACACATCAAAATCTCCTCCTCCCCTTTGGTTGGTGGTGCAAACCTGGCCTCAGCAAGGCACCCAGATGATTTTGCAAATGGCTGATTGTCTTGAGTCATTACCCTTCAACATTTCTCACACAACTGCCTCTTTGCTTTTATTTTATTCATCCTTATTTTCAGGAAAGTCATAGAACCAAAGTCAAAACAAATGCAAAAATCCACCTTAATTACTGCAGATGCTAGAACAGGTAGAACCACAGCAAACTTCAGGCAATTTATTAGTCCGTGTAAGAGCATGTGAAAGATCATCTTGACATTTCAAAAATGGTTCATAAATTCTACTGCACATGTTGTGATTTCTGACTGAGCCCTTGCTAGTTCTTAGTTTACTCTACTGTGTGCTGGAGTGACTTCCAGTCCTGATACACAAATATCAGGTAGCAGCACAAGTGGTTCCTCTACTTCCCTAAGGTGCAATTACTGCGATTGACGTTGGCTTGCTCAACAGCAACATCACTAAATTTTTTGGTTTTGCTGACAGTTTCTTAATCTGGCATCCTGAGCAATCCTAAAGTGCTGAGCACATCTTCTAATATGTAAATATATATGTATTTATATAAAATATATAAATGTTAATTTTATCAAAACCATAGCTCAGGGTGTCTTTCAACATTAAAAAAATTGCTGGGCAGCAATATTGGGTTAAAATATTTCATCCCCACACATTGCTCCTGCCCAAAGTCATACTGTGAAGAGAACTGATCTGAGATCCAACTAAACTATTTTCTTCTTAAGGGGAAAAAAAATGACAAGTGTGTTGCTGGATGGCTGAATTCCTCATCTGCTGTGGTTGAGGGCTGCCCACAGAAGTGGTTGTTTCTCATATGTAGGAACAAGAACTGTACTGCTTAACGTTCTGAAGCCCAGATCATATAAATAGAAATGAGATGTTTGTTCCTGCAGGCTCATACCTCTGTCTGCGCTGGGGCAGCTCATGCTGAGCCCCATCACTGCTGTTCTGATGCCTCTTTACAGCCATGGCGACCCCTCAAGTCCAAGAAGACATTTCAGCTGGTGAATTAAGGCACCAATCTGCATCAGGGCACCAATCTCCATTCTCTAGATTTATTTTCTGTTATGGAGGCGTCAGTAATGAAAAAAAAGGTTTGTGCACTATATCTCAGGCAGGTGCAAGCAGATTTGCCTGTGCCAGAAGCTGATTTGTGTCATGTGAGCACAGCCAAGGGCATAGTAAACCCATGCTACCAAGCAAAGCTGAGAGGCAGAGCACAGATGTCTGAATTTGGTGCCTTATGAAATTTATGGTCAGCAGGCAATGTGTCTGGGACCTCTCCACATCTGCCCAGGTCTGAGCTTGCATCAACACTGTCATCCAGGTAGTCAGCACAGTGGGTAGGGCATAGGGTCATTCGATAGGAAAACCCTGACTAAAGTCAGCCATGAATTTTAAAATTTAATTGAAATTGCTTACAGATGTTTTAGGGTAGACTTTTTCTCAATTATTTAACCAATGCTATAAGAGCATGCTACTGAGAAGAACCTCTTTGATCTGGGCTGTGTACAAACAGCCAGTTTCTTTGCATCAACACTTCCCTAAGCCTGCCTGCAAATCAGACATTCAAATATTCAAGATCACAGCAGACTGTAAAATAAAGATGTTTTAGAATGTACTGTATATTTCCACGGGGACTTCGCATAATCAAAGTGCAAGTGCTGGCCCAACAATTTGACTTAAGAGCTGGGAAGGGGGAGAGGGAGAGAGGAGAGGTATTGGTGTCAGCAGGGGGTTCATAATCTGAATAAACTTTGAAATGGAAACTGTATGGAAAAGCTCTGTACCTTAAGGGCAGAACAGCTTTATTGTATCAAGTAGTTTATTTGGTTTGTTATGGCTCTCTCTGCAGAACAAAATTACCAGTGTCTGCTGGCTAAATGGAAAACACTCGGATCATAAAAATATCAAATGAATCTCTTTGGCAACCACTAAAAATCTACACACGTTTATGTAACTGTTATTTTTCTTCCTGTTATATACTGTCTGGAAATATAGCCTGAAGCTTCCTTAGATCTCTTGGAAACAACTAGCATTCAGATCCTTGCTGCAAAAATACATTGCTTAGGTTAATGTTTATTAAGTTCTTTGAAGGTTTTTATTCACTCCTTCATAATGATTTTTGTATTAGAAGAGCTCCACTTATTCATAGCAAACACAGATGTTGACAGGAAAGCCCTAACATCTGCTTTCCAGTGGCCATCAAGCTTTTGTGAATCAGTAAATATGGAACAGATTGTGAATTTGTTTTGAATGCTTTAAAGTGGGAGTATTTAATACCTGCCTCAGAGCTTTTGGGTCCCAGAGAAAAAGTGAGCTGCTAATGAATTTCTGGTTGTTTAGAAGGCTTAAAAAGCAGCACAAGGCAGCCTGCAAATGTGGGGTTTCCCAACTTCTGAAATTGAACATTTGTATAGTTTCTATATAAAGGAAAAAGCCAACCAAAGAGATTCATTTCTGCTAACAGAATCAGAGGAGGTCTTTTCTACAAGGTGATAGATGTGTATCTTTCTTGCATAGGTCATGTGTCCCCAGAAGAAACCAAACCTTTGCTGCAATTTGTCTTTCATCTTTTTTGTTTAGTACTATTGCTTCCCAACAGAAACAAAACTGTTATGTGACTTACAGATATGGTCTTGCCTTTTGTCTAGACAAAATAATAAGCCAAACAGAGCAGAATCATGTTAGACACCCACTGATTTTATTTAGGTCAGTGACAATATGGCTCTAAATTTAAAAGAAACTACTTTGTGGGGTTTTTTTTCTCTACAGACTTGCTTCAATTGATTTAAAAGCTCCAAATGATTAATATACCTACTAAAAATAATTTTCTGGTTTATATCTATTACCAGATTTTCTAGCCACTTGGAGTCCCTTCCATAGAAGTTGTTTCAGTGGTTGCAATAATCCTGGTTTTTAATCTCATGCTCTTTCAGTTACCCTTGGCTTTTCCACAAGAAGTTCCTCTTTCACCAAAGGAATTTCCTCAAAGCTGTAAATTTTATATTTAGAAATCATGTGCTAGAAAGGTCTAGACTGATGGGACAGCTACATTAATTTTGGGATGTGGAAGATATTTATCCTTAGAGAAGAAAGAAGAATATGAGTGTCCCACTTTGAAGTGATTTGAAATCCCAGTTCTATACGAAGATGTTCACTGGTGCTTACACAACCTCACAACTTTCCACTTAGGGAAGTTGCTTGCAATGTGATGTCAAATTCTGAAACAGCACTTTTGATCAAGTGCCAGCATCTCAGCACCCATGCCTTTCTGCAGTTAATGTGTATTGTCCAATTCTTCTGCACACTAGTGTCACTTTTCCCAAATAACTACTTATTTTTGACCTGCAAGAGGGCTCATTGAGGCTTAGGACAAAACTTCCCATCAGTGTTGATCAAGAAGATGATGGTTGAGAAGCCAGGTAGCACCTGTCCTCACACACCCCAATAACCTTACAATAACTCATCAAATTCGTGAGGACTCTGATGCTTTTGCCATTTTGATTAGAAAACTTTATGAGGAGTAGGCATTTCAATTTTTAGTTTGGGAGTGCAGTTGGAGAGGGGTTCTGGGAGGATTAGTGAGCTGGAGATCAAAAGTGTGTTCTGTCACTGAAAATGGAGCCATGTGCTGCATCTGAAAGGCAATCAAACCCACTCTGTCTGCTGTCCTCTGAAAGACAGAGGATCCCTTCAGAGCTCTGCCTCTTTGGAGAGAAAATGCCTTCTCCCTGGCTCTTGCATGCTTTGTTCTGGCTTTTGTGATCTTCATTCTCTGTGTTCCCTCAAAAAATATCTCTGTTTCTGTGATTTATAGATCAAAATGCATTCTCTGATCTAGCTGGCTCTTGATCCCTTAACTGCTTTGAAAACTTGAATTAAGGTTTTCAGCTTGTGTAAGAACGTGCCTGGATGCCAGTGGAAGCTTTTCAGCATAAGCTTCATTTTCTACTCAACCCAAAGCCCTGGAAGGAGGAAGTCAGTCACAGAGTCACCATCAGGATCTGTAAGTAACTCTGAAATTTGGACTTACCCAACAATTATCAAAATAGAGCACAGGATTATGAAGCCATGTGCCAGTTTAGCTGTGCCTTCATCCAGGAGAAACACATTTCTAGAAAGGTATGGGTGGTGAAAAGCATTTTTGGAAAACACTGCCATTCAAAGTGTAATTTTGCTTCACTTCAAGTGGCAGATTTTGCTGGCATTGGAGGAAAAGGTGGATATCATTAGGAGTTTTTCTGCTATCTAACATGATTTTGGTCTTTTCTCAGTTCTGTGTGTTCATTCACAAGCTAAGAGGTCTTCTGTTTTGAAGAAGATTGAAAGATTGCTTTAGCTGAAAATAAATGGTGTATAGCAGTATGTTACTGGAGCACTGCTGACAGCTAAACCAACCTGTCTTGTGTCCTCTGCCACAGGTCCAAAAAGAAGATGATCAATAATGTAATATCTCTCTCCTTTGAAGCCTCTGATTCTTTTTTTTTTTTTTTTTGTTTTGCTTTTTATGAAAATTTTACTAACCAAGATTTTGTTACTCTAATAATTTGTAACAACATTTCTATGTAAAAATGGGAAACCCATTTTTTTTTGGTTGTATCTTATGCAATTGAGGTTCAGTTTCATTAGCAATTAGGTCCAGTTTCATTAGCCTACTTCCAGAAAAAAAAAAAGCCTAGTCTTTGGACCTGAATGTAAATATGATATCCAGAGATATTTCACATTTATTATTTATTCAGTGCACAACAATAATTCCAATACCTTAAACTGCAGTAATATCAGTGCAGTTCAGCTTAATTTTCTCTTGGCTCCCTCCCCTTTTTCTATTTGAAAACTAGAAAGGGATAAAGTGGGGCAATTGCATTCTGTAGAAAATTGCCTTGCTGATTCCATATTTACAGCCTTTATTAACCTGACAGGGAAGAGTGGAATAGCCAGCAAATCAAGGACAGGGTTGAAAATGTCAAAGTTGTGGAGCATAATGCCATCATTACCAAAGTACATCAGGTATTATTAAAAGTTTGATAGTTCCCTCTTATGACAAGTACAGTAATGAGAACAGAAAATACACAAAATTAATTTATTTTTATGCCAAAAATAATAATGAGGTGAGATTATTACATCCAATTTGCAATCTCAAACTTGTCATTTCCCAATGGACTGGACCAGTAATTTTAGTAGCTTAATTAAATCAGTGGTAATAATTCCTCCTCCCTTCCCCCATCTGTTCAGAAGAGAGAAAATTTAATGGAAAGGGAAGAAGATTTCCACAATAAAAATTGTCTTTAGATTTGCACTCAGGGATTAAGCAGTTTATTATATAACTTTTTTGCTCTCGAACGCTGTTGTTTCAGAACTTGTGAGTTAATATTTGGAAAAGACCTCAAGAATTGTTTTTACAGGTTTACACCTTCCTGAAGGTGAATTACTTATGCTGGATGGGAAAACTTTACAACTTTATTGTTTCTATAAACACTATATGTATATGTCTTATTTTCCTAGAAATAACACTAGAACAGTTTTCCTGTACATAAATATTTCAGGATGTGATCAAATGATACTCTTTGGCCTTAATATCTGTTCGTATTGTAGACTTCTTGGTGCAGAATAATTGAAAGGTTAATAAAGTAACTGGCATCCACTTAAAAATAATACTCAACAGCACTACACAAGCCTCCAGTAATTAGTATTTTAATTAGTCACTTAGTTGCACCCGTATTTCATTGCATTTCTACCCTGATATGTCCTGTAAAACTGAAGTGTCTATTTTATGTCTCCAATAACCATTAATTACAAATTAGGCCATCTCAGTGCTTAAGGGTTACAAGAGAAGACAATTTAATTCCATCTCAGATTTTTTGAAACCTATATGAAGCTTAAAACTTTATTCTATTAGCATCCTCTCCATTCGATTGTTGCTCATCAATTTAATAAATTTTTTTTTTCATTAAGTTGTTCCAATCAACATCAACTTCTGAGTATAAAACCTAATTTGCAAGGTCTCTTAGGTTTTCTTTTAGCCATTTGGATATCCTAATTATTAGATAGATATTTATATCTGATGGCTTTTTCTCTTACATTCAGCTTCTCTTAGAAGATGGACACAGGGTTAATGGAAGCAACCTTAAAAGACTAAAGTGCTTGGTCACGCTGCTTAAGTAGTAGGTGGCAAAAAGTAATTTATCTAATATTATATCATCATCTACTGTGGATATTTCTAATGAGAATCCTTACCAACTTGTCTCGTTGCCATTAGATACGTAGTAAAAAATCTGGAGGAAAATATGTGGACTTGCTACTGAGAAAATGTGTAAATGGCCTTAAGGCTGATTGAACAGTAATTAATTATGAAGATAGCTTATATATATATATAGAAAGGTCTAATCTGGGTTTTTTGTGGTTTTTTTTTTTAATTTTTTTGTTTTGAAGGGCCAAATGCAAGTTTGCAAGATTGAGAACAAAGAATTTTGGGCAGTCCCTTCAAGTTGTGAGATGATATCCTGGGAATACCACTTGGAGAAGGAACTGTGGTCACAACCAAGTAAGAGGCAGCTGTGTCCCAGCTGCCAGAGGTGTGTTGCATCTATGGGAAGATATCTGAGCTTTGGGTGGAGGAGACAGACTAAACTTCTGCAAAAACACTGAGGGTCTTTCCAGCCAAAATCATTAGGCCATCAAGAGTTGCATCTTTGGCATGCAGCTGCCAAAGGCACCCAGATAAACAGAGACAAATCAGATCCCTGAGAGTTTCTAGCTGGAGGTGCAAGGCAGTAGTAATAATAAGTAGTAGTAATAATAATAATAGTGATTAATAATAACAAAAGTAACTTGGTGTTGCTGGCTTTGTAAAACTTTACTCATAAGAAACTCCACAGGCTCTCCATGGAGTGCCTGGGGTTCAGTGTTTCTGCCCTGCCTCCCCCTTACCCATCTGCAACATCTTTTACCCCTCCTGGTGCTGTCACTGTAGGTGTTTTCATTCTCATTTTGTTCTCATTTACATAAGCCTGCTGTCATTTCTCCCCTTTAATTGTTGTTAAACAGCCTCCTCTTACACTGCATGTACTGCACACAGAGATTTTCATCTGACATTCTACTTGCCATTCACAAAACTCCCACAGTAACTTGTAAATACTAGATAAATGCTGAATCCTTCTGTGAAATCCAGTGTTTGGAGTTGGAGCTTTAACTTGTAATTTTTTAAAATAAATTCATGTGAACACATAAATAACAACACAGGTTGTGCGACTACACCAGGAGTTAAGTGAAAAAATAAGCTTTCACTTATCCATAACCTTCTATTTTCCTGGAAGAAGTTGTTTCTATATTATAAATAAATTTTGTATCAATATTTTTATTATGACAGGGATGAATGGGAGAGGGAGGTAAAGTCTACTCTAAGCAGATGGTTGTCAAAAACTGCACATAGAAATAGAGAATGTAAAAAGAAATAAGAGGAGATGTTCCCCCATTTTGTAGTCATATCACAAATAGTGAGTAAAAGTTACATTATAGACAAAAGGAAAATGGTAAAAAACTCAGTAATGCCTGAAATGAAAAAGGAAAGCAGCAAAGTTGCTGAAAAGTATTTTGTAAACTAAGTTGTGTGGTTACCCTAAGACCTTTAATAGTCAATGCTGATAGGACTGGAAACAACAAAAACAATCAAAATAATCAGAACTATATTTGTTGATTGATAATATCATATTTGAGATATTGAAAGGAAAATTAATTTCTACAAAAAGAATTTTATGTCCTTGCTTCTTGAGAAATCAAATGTATGTTATGGATGCAGAGGCAAGCTAAGGTTATGATAAGTAAATTTATCAGATAAGCTGCTATCATCTGGTTGCATTTGATTGTGGGTGAAAATCTAAATGTTCACTTGGTCATTTCTTTCCAGCTAGAGAATTCTTAGTCTATTCCCTGGAAAATCATAGTTTGGAACAGTGTTTTCATATTTATTTAAAGGAATTTCTACATAAGAGACACGGACTATTTGTTATGTAATGAAAAATTGCACAGGTTCAACAGAATGTTGAACTACTGGACTGGTATGTATCTAACACTCTTTTAAAAACAGTGTTTGACTGCTTTGCAACATTCATCTGTACAAAAGTGCCTGTATATTGTTTCACTGATGAAACATGGGAGAGCAATTCCTCAATGGGAGTTTTTACAGGCAGATTAGGACTGCACAAGTGGCTCTTGGTGAAACTGCAGAATCTGTTTTCTTGTTTGGGTTATGGGGTTACCTAACCTCACACTCAGCAGAATTTACTGAACTGGCAGAATAAAAAAGGGCTGCAGCATGAATCCACTTGAGTGCCTTTGAACTGTGTTAAATTGAGGGTCTTCACTGACTTTGATCATACATATATATAATATATAGTATTATTGTGGTTTTTACATAAAGAATAGACATAATGTATTGCTATAGTAACAATGATAATTCCAATGTATGAAAACTCTACAAAATCAAAGGAAAATGAGGGTGTTTTTTTCTCTTGGATCATTTGTATTTGAATTTAATTTTGAAGGGTAGCATTTCCTCATTCCTTCTGGAGAAAAGTGCTTTAAATCCAAGGTCTGTTTCCAACCAGCACTTCAATTACCGATGCTTCTTATGCAAGAAGTAGAGAGGCATCACTTTTGTACAAAAAGGTATTGCTGTTCTAAACTCAAAGGTTAATTTGAGTACTGAAAACGTGTACACTGCTTTGGCAGTTTAACAGGTACTTTGAGCCCTTGTAAATTGGTTTATACTAGCAAGGATAAAAATTACAAGGGTTACTAATCTTCGTGCTGAAATCATTAAGCTAATTACCACCAACTGTTTTATTATCCAAGCATATTAAGGGAAATGTAGTTGCATCCTGGAGCAATGAGCAAAACCTGAGTAGGTATGTGCCAGCCTGTGCTTTAAATGACGTGCTGAAAAAGGCAGAATGAAGCTTGTGCATGGGCCTGACACAACTTTCCCACTGGAAAACTTAGACAGTGTATATATATCAAGTGGAATATTATCTCTGCAAGCAGGTCCATTATTTCTCACAATATAACCACATCAGAGCTCCTTTTCTGGTATTTTTTTACTAATTATTGTGCTCCCTCTCATTTGGTTTACATCTCCTCCTCGCATCAGATAAGGCTATTATGTGTTATTATTTTTTCAAGTCAAAACTCCACACTTGCAAAATCTATTTGTAACACTGTAATTTGAGTCTTCCAGAGGAAATGAACAAATCTTGGATGATTCTCTTTTTTAATTAACGCTGTGAGTAGGGTTTTGATTTCCTTCCTTTTGTGTTTCACACAGAAAATATTTCCCATTCTCCCAAAAGGAAAGTGCAAATGCTTCCAAGAAGTCTTCCTAGGCTGTTGTAGAATTCTGAAAATGTACAAAAATTATTCTGAAAGAATGGGTTTGCTGTGCTAATCTTTACACCAAATATATGCCACTACCTTTCCCAGCACAGTTTGGCAAAATAGGTTCACAACCACATAAAAATAGTTTCTGGACTTTTTTCTTTTATAATTAATAACACACAGGAAAAAAAAAAAGAAGTAACCTGAATTTCCCAAAAGATATTTTAATTTTTTTTAAAACAACAAGAAAGCCTTTAGTGAATAAAAGTAAACATTTGTTTCAGTAATGGGATAAAAGTTGTTAATAAGTAACATTAATTTTCAGTTGTTGTATTATTTCAATATTTTTATATTAAAGGCCAGGTGGTGATGGGAAGCTTCTCAGGTAAAATTTAGCAATAAAACCACACTAGGCAAAGTGAACATCATGAGGAAAAAAAATTCAGGCTTAATATGTAGCCTTGTACATATTTAAATATTTCCTTTGGGTGTTGGGCACTTGTAATCAGGACAAATATTCTGCATAGAAGGGGATTAGAGGAGGGAATTAGAGGAGAATAGTGAAAAAGCAAATAATAACAAAGAAAACTTTTAACAGTTTAGAATAATTGGAAAAGGGATGATTTTACTTTTCTGTTCATGTTTCCTGCTTACAGGGAAGTGCTTCCCAAAGCAGAAGGATGCACTGCACAGAAGAGCAGCAGACTTGTTTTAACAGCCCAGCACGTCTCCTCTCAGCCCCATGCCTCAGATGCTCTTAGCTCCCCAGGGATGAATCACAAAAATGAAAGGCAAATACTCTGTGGGAAAACAATGAACTAAATCAGTACAAATAAAAGATATAATTCCGGGAAGTTTTTGTTGGTTTGGGTGAGTCAAACTTGTACACGAGACTCAAATTTCTTCTTTTCCTAGCATGCCCTCAGGTGGCTGCCACAGTGATTTCTTCCCAGGGTGTTGTGATGTTGCTTTACAACATCTGGAAAAAGAAGGCATACACCAATACAATATTCTTATAATGCAGATGTTTTCAACATTATTATATCATAACCAGACTGTTAAATTTTTTCCTCTCCTTTCCCCCATACATTTCCTCTGCATGTCAGAAGAAATCTTTTTTATGGGAAGCCCCACAATTGTATTAAAGGCTCTCTCAGCCCATGAAGCTGTCAAACCCAGGATGATTATGCCAAAAAAATCTTTTGTACACACTGTCGTACCCTTAACTGGTGTAAATTGACTTAGCCTCATTGACTTTAATGGCACTATATTTGCAAAACACTTATGTCAACTCTGAATCTGAACCACTGTACTAAACCCATTACAATGTGAGATAACTGCCCAGGGACTATATTTACACTTTAGATGTTCCTGTGTAAATGCACAGGGAAAACATTTCCAGGAAGCTCTACATTTAACCATTAAATGACATCCAATTACTCTGTATTTCATTAAAATTACCTTTTCAAAGAATTAATGAGAGGAAAATAAGCAGCCCTTAGAGTTCATATTTGTGATGGGTCTGCCACAGATTCACAGAGGGTCCCTTGAGGTCCTGCCTCATTGAAAATATTTTTTTTTTTACCTAAGTGAACAGAGTTCAAGCTTTTAGTCTCACAAAGATAAAAAACCATGATGGCCTTACAGATGTATAATATTATGAAGCTCAAACTCATGGTAAAAACAATTCCTCGGAGTTTTGCAGAGGACCAGGGAAAACAAAGCTTAGTTTTTTTTGGATGTGACACCTTTCTTGTTTTTGTTTCAGCTTTTTCATTGTAAGGGATGTGTGTGTACAAGCCTAGTGCATTAGTCTGCTGTTGGGAAAGAACATGTAGTTACAGAAATGTCTGACAGATGGGAAGTGCCCGGGGGATCTGAGGTCAGAGGATAACTGATTGCTCATACATTATCTAGTAAAGCAAATAAATAACTGACATTTTAGTCTCTGAAAAATCAGTGAAAAGCCCACAACTCAACTGTTTTGGACAATATATGGATTCCTGAACACAACTGCTCAGAGATGGTATTAAATGATCTTTCTGTTAGGAAATAAAATATTGAATGCTGCCAAATTTTAACCATTGCATACAAGTTGGAAACTATGAAAAATACAAGCAGTATAGATTTTTACACAGTAAATAATACATTAAATTTCTGGAAAGAACTGCTCCTTTTGAATCACATGACAATTTGGAAATACAACCATTTGAAAGTTTCTTATTTCCTACAGAACACCTATGAAACTTAGGTTAAAAATGCTTCACAGGGAGGCACTCTTTTCAAATGGATAACAAAAGAAAATGTGTGCTAGGTAGATGACACTTTCCACTCTTAAAAAACAATTAAAATCTGTGCTGCAAGTCATACCAAACATTCCAAGGGCTGGGCTATGACTTGAAGTTTACAAGAGAAGTTCACAATCATAGGTGAAGAATAAACTCTTGACAGAATGTACTTGAATCAAACTGAAAACTCTTTCCGTGCTTTTCTTTCAGTTCCCTTTGGATTTTCCCCTCCCATGACCCTCAAGGAACACAGGTGACAAGACCTGTGTGTTCAAGCACTCCACACAAACATCTGTGAGCGGAGGAGAAGAGGAGGGGCTGGGTTTCACACCATCCCTCGAGCAGTGCTTTGTCACCCTTGTCAAAGGGCGTTACAGTATGGGATGTAGTTCCCATTTGGAAGCAAAATCAGAAAACTCTGAGTTTTCTGCTTGTGAAAGAATAGCTGCTGCCCACTCTACAGCTGCAGGCCCAGCCTTTCCTTCCAAAGCTGCCTGCTAAATCTTCCTTTACTCATGCTAACACCATTTATTGAATGAGGGCTTGGTGATCCATGGTAAAGCTCTTATATGTTGTTATGGGGTTTGTCTTTTTTCCACTGAACATCTGACAGCCATGATAGCTAGGTTTGAGGAAATAACTCCATTTTTAAGTCAGAATCCCAACTGGGTTTGCATGTATGGAAAGGACATTAACTTCGCACCAACAAGTTTATACTGATAGTTATCTTAAACTGAGACATTGGTACTGCAGAATTTGTAACTGAATTTGGTACTGCTGAATTTGTTACTAAATGTCCTCACAACATCACGAACTAACCAAAGTTTGCTTGCTGCAGACCAGGGTCAGAGATCTGTGGCTGTTTTTACCTCACATCTTCTAGGAACTCACTGTGCTGAGACCCTGCAACAGCCTGTGTACAATTCAGAGATTAAACATAATCCTCTCCTTTCCACTGCTGTCCAAAAATACTTTGCCCTGGAAACTCCTGCTGGAGTGACTCATCTGTATCAGAGGATACAGGAGTGGTTCTGTCAAGATGCCCAGGGGTTTTTTTCTGAAGTGTGTCATATGATTTTTGTCCTTGAAATTCGTGGAAAGAAAAGATTGCTGGCCCCGTTCACATCATGGCAGTGTCTAAGCATCCCATTGTCCATGACTCAGAAGCTGACATTTTTACTGAAGACAAGCTACTAGTAACTCCAGGTAATCATTATTTATGTAATTCTGGTGGCTTATGGGAAAACTGAGTTACAGTTCAAGTATGTTGTCAAAAAGTTTCTTTATATAAATACAATACAGGCTAAATAGCTGGGTAGGTGCTTACTGTCAGTGACATATTTTATGAAAAATCCTTTTGACAGCATTTTTTCTCCTGAGAAACTGGGAAGCTTCAGCTTCTCCATGGTTTGCTGCTTTGGAATGTGATTTGGAGAATTGTTTACCCAGCACGCGAAATTGTTTTTACTTGATGACCAATGACAGCCACCTGTGTCGAGGCTGTGAGCAGTGGCAAGATTTTAATATCATTCATTCCATTCCTTTCCTTTCAAGCCTTCTGATGAAATCCTTTTCTTCTATTCTATTAGTATAATTTTAATATATCATTTTCTTTTAATAGAATATATATCATAATATAATAAATCAGCCTTCTGAAACATGGAGTCAAGATTCTTATCTCTTCCCTCGTCCTGGGACCCCTGTGAACAACCCCACAGCATACCAGAATTTATGCAGAAGTTATTCTGCTCCATTTCAAAGTGTGGGGCTTTCCCACACAGCACTTACCACAGACAACTTTAAGGAAAAAAGAATAAAACTGTCACATTCTTCTCCATTATAATTCCACCTGTCCATTTCAAAGGAAATACAGGTTTTATGCATGCTGTCAAGAGATTTATGGCCTGAAAACCTTCAGGCTATATATTGAGCTGAAAAACTTAAAAGATACTTTCAACTGCATATGTAATTATTAGTGTACAGTTATAATTCTAGAAAATACAGTGAAAAAAATCATACTAATTCTAGATGCAAAAAATAATCAAGTAAGAGAGTAGTTCTATTAATGTCAGTGTGACTTTTCATGTAAAAATGTAAAACTGGGTCTTCAGTCCTTCTTGCTCTTTCAAGAGTACATTCGACAAGTTTTTGACGAACATTCTGTAAAAATAAAACGTATTTCTAAAATTCAGTATGAATTGCATTTCAAGGTGTCTTGCAGATATTTTAAGATATGACTGTGACAGCATTATTAACATGTAGATTGTAAAATTAAAAAGGAGGAGGGAAAAAAAAAAGGAATTTTAAATTCGGACAAATTTGGTTCATACTATAAGTTACCAAAACATGAGAGCTTTACACAGCCTGTTTCACAAAATGAGCATTTTTTAAAATAATTCTGGGAAATAAGCACATAGACTTAAACATTGGTTCAAGTTAAAGACTGATCTCTCATCAGCAAAAAAATACTTCAGCTTTGTTAAAGGTATCACAATGAGAAAATGAAACTTTCCCAGTATTATATTTTTAAATCCATTGATTCAGCTCAAGTGTCTTAAATGATGAAATGATATCTGGGATTTTAAGCTATTTGTTTTCCTGACATTATAATATACCTTCAATTGTCAAGAATAACAAGGAAGAGCAAAGGTTGCAGATAATCTAGTTTGTTCTGAGCAAAATCTAGTCTGAAGGTGGGCTTGTCTTTCAAAGAGGGGGAAGAAACAACAATTAAATGATGCTTTCAATTTACTAGGCTGATTAGAAGTAATTCAAGTACTTCAAGTGATGTAAAGCTTTAAATCTATTGATTAAATTTGCATCTCTTAATTTTGAAATGATCATTTATGTGGAGTGTAGCCTAAACTGCAGAATCTTTTACAGCTTAAGTATTGATTTTTAATATGACAGATGTACTAATTAAAATGGATATTTTTTGGATTGCATTTTTAATATTAATATTTGCTTGCATTTTAACCACTGACATCAAAGATATTTTGCAGAGTTGTATGGGTCATCACATATTACTCCACTGGACAAAGAAAAAAAGCCAAGCAGAAGTAGCTGTTTTCAGTACAGAATAACTTGAAGACTGTGGCATATAACAGAAATGCCACAGAAATAGAATAGAAAAACTCCAGTTTTGGTTGAATGCAATGGCTCTGGCACTGCATGGTATGGACTGCATCCAGTCTTTAGTTCATGTCATAGGAATAAATGGGTTGAATAAACTGACTTAGGGCATTATGTCCCTCAGAGCTGCAGTCTGACAGAGCTGTGCTATGTGTTTAACGCCTTTTTCAACTGGGTTCTTGCTCAGCAGCGCCTCTTTGGAGATTCTTCCTGACAATTTTGGACACTTTCATCCAAGAGATACATTCTGCGTCAGGTAATCTTGGTTATTCAGACCAGTTTTCCCCAGGACAAATTTGTGTTTGACCTTCTTCACAGACCTTTCACATGTTATGTGATTTGCCTGTTGAAGTTCAATTTCACCTCTCCTTGGAACCAGAGACTTAAAGTCTATACTTTTTTTTTTTTCAGCTGACAGAACACCTTTCAAATTATTTAATATTGATTAAAATGTTGTTATTCCTATGTGAAGAAGTAAGACAGTTTATTATTAATTATATCAGTTTTATAGGCAATCAAATATATGTAGCTGCCATTTGAACCCAGGGCTCTTCCAAGAGTGTGTCCAGTCTATGGAGGAAAAGAGGCTCTCAAAGGAGATTCTAAGTGTGTTCAGTAAGTTCTTCAAATATAACTGCCTTTTTCTAGTCCTTTATCCTTATTACAAGCATCTTTTCCAGTCTTTTATCCTGATGCTCAGTGCAGAAACAACAGACCCTTGAAATCTATTATATAGATGTAGCATTTTCCCTATAGACAAGGACAGTTTAAATGAATAAAATATAAATGAAAGCTATGTTGCATGAAGAATTAAGAAACCTGTTGCTCACCATTACAAGAAGAATAGGATCTATAAAAAGGCATAGATCATTTAATGAAAATGAGAGTGGACATTGGCAGTGTTCATACTTTGCTAATATCATCTGAAGAATCTTATTGTTATTGAAAGATTTCTATAGGGGACAGAGAATAAAGACATAAAGGGACATTATATTAATGAACAAGGAGTAATGTTTAAGGAAAGACACAGCAATTCGTGGAGAGAACAGGTAAATAGTAGAGCTTACTGGAAAATTAAATATGTTCTTTGAGCTGTTTGGTGGTTTGGTGGCAGTGATTTAGATGTCCTAATTTAGTGCAAGATGAATTAAGGTTACTGTAAAGGGCATTCAGCCAAGTAGTTTGAATGTACATGCCTACATTGCACAGTCCAATACTTGGCAGAGGAAATGATCTCCTGTAATCCAAGCTAATTGAGCAGAGATCCAAGACCTCTGCTTTTGGGAGAGCTCTGTAATGTGGAAAAGAGGGAAAGCCAAGCTTCTGCTGCCTCTTAGCGAAGGTCTCAGGCTACACTTCCCTGAGGGGTGGGTGGGCAGGTCCATGCTCAGCATCCTTGTGCTGTCCTTCCCAGGGAGATCTTCCAGGGATGTCAGCAATGGGAACACATGGAAAAGGCAATCTGCTCCTGGAAAGGTCTGGTGGGATTTCAGAAGACTCGGGGTGAGTTAGCCAAGGTTCTTCCAGGGGTGGTGTTGTGTCACTTTGCCTTGGATCCAGTGGGTCAGATGGGGGTTGGACTTTGATTTTTTCTCTATGCAGACTTGAACTTTGTAAAACTATACAAACAAACGGAGTCACATGGACATGTGACTTTAAAGCCGTACTTCTATCATTGTACATCCACTTTTGGAAGAGCTCTCAAATGTGGAAAAGAGGGAAAGCCAAGCTTCTGGTGCCTCTTAGCAAAGGTCTCAGGCTACACTTCCCTGAGGGGTGGGTGGGCAGGTCCATGCTCAGCATCCTTGTGCTGTCCTTCCCAGGGAGATTTTCCAGGGATGTCAGCAATGGGAACACATGGAAAAGGCAATTTGCTCCTGGAAAGGTCTGGTGTTGTGCTATGGGATTTCAGAAGACACAGGGTGAGTTAGCCAAGGTTCTTCCAGGGGTGGTGTTGTGTCACTTTGCCTTGGATCCAGTGGGTCAGATGGGGGTTGGACTATGATTTTTTCTCTTAGCAAACGTGAACTTTGCAAAATTATATAAGCAAATGGTGAACATGGACATGCGACTCTAAAGCCCTGCTTCTATCATTGTACATCCACTTTTGGAGAGCTCTGTAATGTGGAAAAGAGGGAAAGCCAAGCTTCTGGTGCCTCTTAGCAAAGGCTACACTTCCCTGAGGGGTGGGTGGGCAGGTCCTGGCTGTGTCTGTGCATTCTCAGCATCCTTGTCCTTCCCAGGGAGATTTTCCAGGGATGTCAGCAATGGGAAGACATGGAAAAGGAAATCTGCTCCTGGAAAGGTCTGGTGTTGTGCTGTGGAATTTCAGAAGACTCAGGGTGAGTTAGCCAAGGTTCTTCCAGGGGTGTTGTTGTGTCACTTTGCCTTGGATCCAGTGGGTCAGATGGGGGTTGGACTATGATTTTTTCTCTTTGCAGACTTGAACTTTGTAAAACTATACAAACAAACTGAGTCACATGGACATGTGACTCTAAAGCCCTGCTTCTATCATTGTACATCTTTAAATTAAGTTGCTGTGGTCTCAGGTAGATCTCACTATGTTTTTATGTTCTGATTAAATATGTTTTATATTAAAACAAATGGTAATGCATGGTTTTTTTCCTACCAGAAAGCACAAACTGGGTATTTCTACCTGAAGGAGTCTCCAACTTCTTTAATATTTAGCCTGAAATTATTCTTCTTTAATGAAAGGGTTTGGTTGAAGGCTTTGAGCACATATAAGTGATACATTTCTCCCAATCATAACATTCATTATTTTCAATCTGTAATATGCATATTTCATTTTTAAAAATACATAAAAATGTTCAAAATCCTTGATTACTCAGGAATTATGTGCAATGAATTTATGAGATAATGTTTCCAGGCTTGTCAATAAAGCTGAAACCCCTGCTGTGATGAAGCTTATGTCATGTGCTGCACACACATTTCTGGCACGATAATATGACCTGGTTTTACCTTCCTGTATTTAACTCTTATCAAATGGGTCATTTATCCTCTACTAAAAGCACTGAAGGAACAAAAAGCAGCAAGTGATAATATCGTAATAAAAGAGAGCTGCAGGTATTATTTAGATTGCTATTTAGAGCAAATAACAATCTGTAAGTAATAGAAGAGTCACATGGAGCACTGCTGACTTGGGAGTAGCCTTTGGTTAAATGGATGCTCTTCCAGTTATGTGATTAGAGGAAAACATTTAAAAGTGCTAACAGCTATATTTCCATTCTTGTTCAGTACCTTTCAAACACTTTTTCTAATTTCTGGTAGAAAACAAAGCCCATTGCATGTCTGCTGAACAGAGAATTTAAGCAGCTGAACATGTTCCCCAAATTGAATTGCAGATGATTAGCAGATAGAACTTGGCAATAGAATCACTGATGTGAAAGGGGAAATATTTTCCAAGAAAGCAATATATTTGGGACAGGGAAGGGATTTAGTAGGCACAGTAAGGATTATTTCATTCAAAGCCCACTATATATTTGCACATTATGTGTGATGTTCACTTGGTATATCTAATTTGTGACCAACATTCCACCTGCTAGTATGGAAACAGCTTTGGCAGTTCCAGCTCTCTACAATCTTATGACCTTACCAGACTTCAGGGATTCAGAGATCTCAGGTTTTGTATGCTCATAATTTTGCAGGGGAAATAAAACAGTGAAAGAACCGAGTTTCAAATTCCTTTAAAATACATCCAAAGTAGTGTCTTACATCAGCATTTTTTATATCCAATCCTTATTTTAAAATAGATATGCTTGATATGCTAGAGACTGAAAAGTGATTGTAGATGCAGTTTTGGCTCTCCCTTTATGTAGGACTCTCATTTTGATAAGAAGAGATCTTAGCCCTTTAAATTTCTGTATCTCTTACTATTGTATCTTATTTATAGTCTCTCTTTAGAACCTGTGTTTGCAGCCTCTTCTCTGTTTCCTTTTTCTTTAATCACACACAAATATTTGTGTTACCTCAACGAAGGCAAGTCTTCGATAATTCTGTCTGATAAAGATTTCCTCTTCTCATTATGCTGCTTCTAAATTCTAACAAACAAGAAATGCTGTTATTTAGCTGGTTACCAGGCCCAAATATGCTTCAGTGCTTAAGCAAACACAGCTGGGAGCATGAAAACTGTAATGGAGAAAGAAAACAACTACAACATAAATGAAGATGTGTTTCTTGCACTCACCTTAAATCACCACATATGAGTTAGTTACACTTACAAAATCACATTTTTTTTTTACACAGTCATTTGGCATACTTTAAGTCATGACAAGCTTTTATAATTTTTCCATTGTTTTAACAGTTTTCATGCAGACACCAAGTAAATGATCTAATTTCTTAGAGTAGTTGCTTTTATAGAATTTAGATTTAAGCCTTGGCTGTCTAAATACCTGCAGCAAAATCTTATTCCTCCAACTTCAAACAATTTTGTGCTGCAGAGTTTAGTGGAAAGGGTGGATATAGTAAAAGGATTTGAGAAAATGCACAATAGCTTTCAAATGCTTGTTATCATTGCTGAGCATTTGCCGATTTTTCTTAGGATTGCTGCACAAATTCTGGAAAGGGGACTTGAGGTGGATCCACATTAAAAACTCACTATGAACAACAGAGTGGGAAATCTACCTGAAACAGGAATTATTCCATAAATCAAGGCTACTCCCCTTCTCATCCCACCAAGAAAAATAAGTGTGAATGCAGTTTTCTTCTTTTGAAAATGCAGAAATTAAAGTGTTGCAGGAACACTGTAGGAAGGAGACATGTAGCATGCAAGTAAAAGAATATGAATAATTGAATTTCCCTTGGAAAAAAAAACCCCAAAAATGTAGAGAATAGTGAGTGGGAGATTTTTGGATTAAGCAATGCACACAAACTAGGTGGGAAGCAGCAGGTGCCTAGAAAGAATTGATATTACACAGTAGATAGTGGAAAAGCACACGTGCATATCATTTTTGTTTTCCTTCCAAAGCTCCTCTTTTATTCTTCCCCTGGTTTGTATTAAAACCTGAAGCACGGGAATACTGCAAATAAGAAAATGTTGCAGAGTGATGTTGATTCAGTGACACTTTATACGCTCATTAGCTGTGTACATTGTAATTGAACTCTCTTACATGTGACAGCCACAGGAATGGCAAATGAATACATTATGATAAATGCTGATATGATGAATTCCAAATTAATTGCAAGTGAGTGAACATTTCCCATTTTCCCATTGATTCAATGGCATTCAAAGTTTAGATTTTTTAAAAATAGGGTTTGAAGCAGAGACATGAGAGGCTTACTGTATTGTAAGAAAATATGATCAGCTGGTGCTAAGTTACTCTCTGAGGCTTTATGAGAATTTTGTTGACATTTTAAAACAAGGAGCAGGTAAAGAAACTATTTTCCTAGAAATGAAAACAGATGAAGGATTATTCACTTGCATCCCTTGTAAGATTTGCTAGACAGAGGTCCATGGACACTAACCAGCCATCACAAGGAAAAATGGGGATAACTGCTAAGGCAAGAAGTCATTTTTCATTTTGCAAACCATTGCTCTGGAGTGATGGGAAAACAGAAGTAAAAAGTTTTATTGTTGTCTTGCTTGGATTAAATGCTGCTTGAATAAACAAACAAAATATTCACACTTTAAACATAAGCTTTGTTCTTTATTCAAGTAAGCAATGCCTCCACCAGGTTTCTAAGCCCTCAGGTAGTATTTATTTGCAGGGAGCAGTTGTCATTAATGCTACCTTGTGTAGGGGGATGCAGTATGGGTAAATGAAGGTGGTATAAAATGTAATCTTATCCCCCAATGAATTGCAGCTGGACCAATTGAGTTCCCTAACACCAAGCTGTTACTCCTTCTCTTTGGCTTATCTTGGAATTAAAACCTCTAAACTGGTATAAAAGACTATAGGGTTGGTCTGTATGCATTAAACGTGAGAGTTTATAAAAATAAAACAACATGAACAAGAGTAAGCAGGTGGCTAGCTAGGTATTCCATGAGAAACTGCTGTAAGTTAGGAAGAAACTCGTGCTCCATAAATAACTGACTGACTGCAGAGAAGAAGAATGCCACTCCTCATGGCAGCAGCTGAAATGTCTGCTGATAATGAGAGAGGAAAAAACTACTGGGGTTCTCAGGCAGAAAGAATGAAAGGTCAGACCTGGACACTTCTGTGCATTCCCCTTTCCTTCCCTTTCCCCTGCAGGAAAGTTTCAACCTCAGGGATTGTCCTGGCATACAAAACACTAAGGTGTGTGGGGATGAAGGCAATTTTTGCCTTTTCCTTTGACACTGGGTGAATTTTAACTGCAAATGAAAGAAAGCACTTTGTGTTTCAGCCTATGAGGCTTTCAAAGTGCAACGTTTCTCTCTTTTTGCCCTCACTTCTCTTGATATGCTGCCTGAATTGCATCTCTACCATGATATTACTTTGATAGTTTTTCTGCTTTTCTCATTCCCCTAACGTATTAAACTCTCTCTGAGAGTTTTTCCATCATCCAAAATACTAATTTTCTGATGTTTTCTTTCCATGGCCACTGGAAAGCTATGAAAGGCCTCATATTAGGTTATTTTCTACAAAAAGATTAGGGATGTAAGGTCCTTCAAATAAAGTTGAAAATCATCCAAGCAGGAATGTTCATGACAAAGATGGGTCCAAGCGAGTCTGGAATTCTATGAGTAGGCCCAGATTAGGAAATACTTGATGGCTGGACTTGGAGGTCTTTTCCATCTTTTTTGATTCCTGCCATCTTGTTTGCACAGAAGAAAATCAATCCCATTTTAACTCCCTATGATATCTACCTGGTTCCATCACATAACACATACTTTTTACTACAGATTGTGTCTTTTTTACACACAGCACAAAAGGAATTGGTCTGAGGGAGGTGCAGTCTGAACAGCAACACAGAAGGACAGGCATTCACTGTATTCACAGTGTTCTGTAAGGAGCAGCTCTTACAGAATTGCTTTATAAGGGGGAGGAGAACTTGAGGTGCAAACCCTGTTTAAGGTCACCAAAGCTTTCTGCTGCTGAGCCAAACCTTTTCCCTGACCTTGTCCAGTCTCTTATGCCTAAAATCACCACTCTTTTCTTATGCCAAGTCCAGACAATTTTCTAACACATTTAAATTTAATCTCTGCTGTACACTGAGGTGTTGTGGGACTCTGCAGCTATGGGTGGGCCCTAGGGTATGTGAAAGGTGAATACCCTGGGTAAATTTGGAAAGAGCAGCATTTATTTATACACACGCCGACAAGTACTTGTAAACTTCCCCTGCAGAGTTATTTTTGTCTGCTAGCACCAATTTGTCAGCTGCAGGGAGATATTTTGGTGAGCTGAGAGGAGGATGCTTTTCAGGGACGGAGCAACACTGGCATGGACCAGAGGGCTTCCCACTCTGAGGGATTCTAGGGACAAGGAAGTGACTGCCCAGCATCTGCAGGGCTCCTCCCTCAGGTCTGGATTTGGGGCTGCTGCTCAGCAAATGCCAGCCATGCAGCCCCGAGGGAAGCACAGGAATTCCAAGACTGGTGTTTCACTTCTTGCTGTAGTTTCGTTTCCATCAAGGGATGCAGTGGTTAAAGGATCAGCAGAGCTGCCTTGAAGTTTGGAGTTTTTGTACTGTACTCCCCCAGAGAGTTTGCCCATGTCATTACAGGGGCCTGTAAACACTCAATGAATTCTCTTAGGGCTGTCTTCCACTTTTCTTCTATGCCATGTGCTCTTTAACTTTGTAACATTATTTAAAATACCATCGGCTTGAATATTAGGTCTCCATTTATAATATTCATTTCATATTTCAGGTTTTTCTCTTAAAAGGCAATGGTGTCTCACTCTGTGGGGATCTTCTATGTCTCCAGGCAAAAAGAAAAATAAGAAATCAAAGTAAACCAGCCAGAAAAAGCTGGAGTATTCTTTGTTGCACCTGATGGTGCTATTGGTTTGCTGATTTTTTTCCCCAAGAAATAAGTAGCCAGCTCTGCTATCTTGATTTGCAATATTGATTCAGATATTAGCAAGCCTGTTAATCTCTAAATTCAATTCTATGCTATCATTTTTTCCTGGTAATTTACATAGAACTAGCTTAATATTAATGCTCCTGCTTTCATTATGTCATATAGAAATTAGGAGAAAGATTTTAATGTGGAATGTACAATATTTTCCACTTAAACTTATTACTTCTTGTAAATAAATGTTAGTGAAATCTCTTCTGAGATGGTATTTTTCATCATTTCTTCTTGTGTGTCTATAATTTCTTGATTAAATATGCTAAAAAACATATAGACTGCTTTTGAGAGAGGTGTATTCCTCTGTGAAAAATGAAGACCTCTTGCCTCCCAGGTTAAAATTGTGAGGAGGAGGAGGAGGAGGAGGTCACTCTATTCTTATTTTAAGCTCAGGAGTTCTCCTGGCTTTATGCGCAATTCATGAGCGAGCTCTAAGGAGCCAATAAAAACCCGTTTGGTGCAGGAGATGGATGAAGAATGAGCTGAAGCATAATTTGCCAGCACACCTGATGGCACAATGGCACTGACGTTTCTTGGCTCAGACATCACCCCAGGTGGAGCTGTATGTCACTTCACTCCCATCCAGCACAAGGGACGGTCTGTGAGGGATGTTATGGCTCTCTGAGGCACTGCCTCTCTGCCAACTTGCTTTGGGGGCAGTGCAATTACATGCTTTTCTGCCTGTGGGCTTGATTCCAAACTCCTGTGTGCAGCTAGAGAGGTGATCAGTTCAGGATTACCATAGTCAGGTAAGCTAGTCCTGTGTCTGTCTGTCCTGTGCTGCTCCATCAGCTTCACCTTCTCCATCAGCCCGTGAGCCCCTGTGGCTGACACCACCCTGCTCACATTCCTGTGATGCTGACAGGGGAGCTTTAGATTGCATTTATGGAAAATTTCATCAGTGAAAGAGCGGTCAAACATTGAAACAGGCTGGCATTTCAAGGGGTGGAATCACCATCCCTGAGAGTGTTGAAGTAATGTGTGGCTGTGGTGCTTAGGGACCACAGTGGTGGTGGTGCTGCTGGCTCAGTGGTGCTGCTGTTAGGTTGATGACCTTAGGGGCCTTTTCCAGCCCTAATGACACTGTGGAACACCTAATGCTTCCTACAAGGGGTAAATTGTGATTTTTTCCCTCTGTATCACAAGGGTGCGCATCAAATCTGTTTTTCCAACTGTGGCAGGTGAAAACCTTGTCTAGATACTCTATGCAAAGCTGTTGACAACGATGGGTGGCAGGCTGAATTTCAGATTCTCTTAGAAGATCTTAAATGTTTCTTACAGGTCTGACCCTGTGTTCCTTTCTCCCCTAAATCTTTATTTTATTTATTTTTCCTCCTATGTGAACTATGTCCACACATGATGAAGAGCTGCAGGCTACATTTTTTGTGATGCTACCATATAGACACGTGTAAGAGAGAAAAAAAAAATCCTGGTTTATACTGAGCATTGAATTTTCACAGTAAGTCAACAAATCTAAGTCAGATCTCAATTACTTGCACTCTTGTTGATGTTGCCCACAGCATGTTTTTTTTTTTCACCTTGAAAAAATCAAAAAAAGGCATTCAGTTTTCAACACCTTTAGGCTTTGTTATGACATAATGGCTTAGTTTTGTAGCAACAAGATGAAATATTGACTGTCATGGAATTGACTGTCAAACCGAACTTTGTGTGGTTTGGTGTTTTTACAAATTAAAGCTGTCTTCTCATTTTCAGGTCTGCATACAATACCTGTGTTCTGAGAAATGCATAGTTTGGGAAGTCTGTGTACTGTGACAAGAAAAAGACTGTTCCTATTTACTGTGATTAAATTTAGGGCTGAAAAGCTACAAATGCCAGACACATGGGACAGGTGGCTCATCTGTAATAGCAACTATTTCTGCTACATTTGATGTCTGGACACCAAAAAGAAACCACAAAAAAAGTGGAATGAAGTGTAGTTTTAAAATAATCCAAACATATTACAACAGACAACAGCATTGATTATGTGATTCATTTTGCTGCAAATCTCTAACATTCATAAATAGACTCTGTTATATGTCTGAAGAATGCATTCACATGGGTAGATCTTGGTGTTAATCATGGACAGCTCTCTAGCACTATATCATGATTTTCCAAAGCAAAATTATTTTCTTGGGCAAGTGAAATAAATGAAAATAAGTTACAAGAACTTCTAGCAATCCTCTCAACACCCCCACAATTACAAAAGGCATTTTTAGAGAAGAGAACCACGGAAAAGCAGTGGTTTATTGCACATCATATGCTTGAGCCATCTCAGCTTTTTCACAGCAGGAAATCTGATCTAGAGCATATGGTAAATTCACATGCAAAAGCATGACAGACTTAAAATGGCAGTTCCTAATTAGCACCTTATAAGTGTTCAGGTTCTGGCAGTGTTAGCAGCAGCATGAAATATATGGTCTAGATTTTTGCATTTAGGATGGAATTACACCAGTTTAAACACATTTTGTGACATTTGGATTGATTTTAATGGCAGCAGAGGATAGCACAGATCTTTTACAACGCAAAATTACATTAGGCTTTTGAAATCCTTGAACTTTTGGGCAACTGTATACTAAACAAAATTCTGTGTTAATATACTACAAATGTTCCAAAGGCTGCACTTGCTTTTTCCACATGCAATTTTCAGACAAAACATCCCAACTTGCCAGAAGTTTGCCAAAGATACTTGCAGTGCTGTTGTTGAGAGTTCTCTGTGAGCAATCTGCATTTAGTTTACACAAAGTAACAGTTAGTGAGTAAAACAGGAAAATTACCTCTAGTTAGATTCATGAAGGATTTTTTTTTCCATATTGATTTTATCAAAGAAAACATTAAGTTACTTGTGATTTGGGCCTGTCATATGTACATGTACAGACTGAGAATAATGGGATTAATAGGGATGGAGAAAAAACTATTACTATTACCTTACAGAAAGTGCCCTGAAAGAAAGAAAGCTGGTATTGCTCATAACCAAAAATGCTTGGTTTGCCTGAATGGTTTACCTGCTAGGCATGTCTGGACTGCTCATCTAAGCCATCTCACAAGGTATATTCTACCTTTCCATTTGACATTTAAATAAAATGGTAGAGAATCACTGTTGACAAAATTGTTGTAAACAATGGCAGTGAGAGATCAGTCTGCCCAGCAGCAGGAAACAAGAATGTAAGGTTTGTTTTCTTAATGCAGCAACCACATTGGAAGAGTGGTTCTACCAGGAAACAGAAAAGTATATTCTTAATATGGTAAATGAAACCATTACACACAAGTTTCCAACACACTCAGTCTTTTGGGGAGTTGCCTGTCTATTTAAACCTAAGTCCCCCAACTATTTAGCACTTTTTGCTTTGCCAGAATGTCTGAAATTATTCAGGGTGGGGTTGGGTTGGGCTGGATTTCCACCAAACAGTGACCAGAGGGAAAGCCATGAGCTGCAAACCTTGTATGTGACTCTTTAGGGAAAAAAAGAACAAGGTAAAGCACTTGGCCTACCTGAAAACATAAATAAAACCCAAACCAAGAATAAGGGAAAGCACTTGGCCTACCTGGAAACCTAAATAAAACCTAACCAAAACCAAAACAAAGAATAAGGGAATGCACTTGGCCTACCTGGAAACCTAAATAAAACCTAACCAAAACCTAAGCAAAGAATAAGGGAATGCACTTGGCCTACCTGAAAAGCTAAATAAAACCTAAACAAACCTAAACAAAGAACAAGGGAAAGCACTTGGCTTACCTGAAAACCTAATTGCTATTGGCACTTCTGCTGGTTGATCTCCATGAGGCACAGAATCTGATGGGATGGGACAGGGAAAATAATTCACAAGGCCACCAGAAGAGGTTTTTGACTGATTTGTATGTGGTTCTTTGCCTGATTAAGTAATAGCTGTTTCCATTGATTTGCATGTGGAAAAAATACTTTGATAGAGTGAAATAATATGAAACAAGAGGGAAAAAAAACCAAAACAGTTCTTTTCTTAGTGAGGTCTGTTGTTCTCAGGAATTAGCTCTGTAGCTCTGGGTACAGTAACTGAATTTTCAGAAATTCAGAACATGAGGACAGGTATGTATTCAAATCAGCACTAATATTCTTTCTTACTTGTTTAGTGCCTGAAACAGAGTGAAAACAAAATTGAAAACAACCCCACCGGTGATAAATTAGGTGTCTGGCTATTTATTTTTTTTTTTTTTGTCTTCTGTGGTAAAATTAATGTGAACAAGTGCTACCTGCTTCTCATTTCACTGTTTTGTTTTTTTGATTTTTTTTAACTTGAGGGGAAATGTTGTCTGATATCGACAATTTTTGTTTAATTCCATAGGTGGCTATAGTAATGTAGTATCACTTAAGTTCCTTAAATTAATAAATTTAGGGAATATGAGCACTTTTAGCACAAGCTCTTGCCTAATATGGCAGCTTGAGCAAGCAAAGAGATTGTTATAGAGATGAAATGATTAAAACAAAGATTAAAAAAAAAAGTCTTATTACATTTTTAGAGGTTTGAGTATTCACCAAAAATGAACACAGGGGCTGCATGTTTTTTCTTTAGTTTCACTAAAATGTAGTGTGCCTAAGCAAATTAGTTAAAGCTGTTTAGAGAATTAAATATGACTGCAGGAGGATAATTTTAGTGTCTAATCTCACATAGTCATGCCAAGCTAATTTTATTCTCCCTTTTCCCTTTTTAACTCAATGCATTTATATAAAACCATGATAACTTGCTTTCCCTCTTTATAAATATATATGTATATATGGAGACTGAAATATGTATTTATGTATAGAGTGTATATATATGCATGTACAAATATTTATAAAGATATGCACCATCATCTGTGGGACTAAAATACAGGAATGTATCTCAACTCTACATACTGACTGGGAGAGAGGGAACAAAAATAAATGTCAGATGAAACTGTGGATTAGTTTCTTTTCAGTGCTGTGTATTTGGTGACACTTCTAACTTTCCACCAGTGAGTTTTACTATATTTAGGGAGTAAGCCAGAAGAAATAAATTGTGTGTTCTGAATCAGATCATTGAAAAATATACATTCATATGTCTCCATTTGAGTAACTTACATTTTATTACTTGTGCTGTGACAGGAGTTAAAGTGTGCTTTGTTCTTGATTTCAAGGACCTATATTGGTAAATATTGTCTCTATATGATATGAGAGGACTGAGGATAATCCATGCCCTGTGAGTAGGAAAGAAATTAACTGTAAGTTCTTTTAATGGACATTCTCAGTTTTCAGGCCCCAGCAATTATAGATATGTAATCTGAAAAGAAGAAGAAGATATAAAGAAGAGTATTTATTAAAAATTATTTTTTTTTTAGATAATAATAGGGGAAAATAAAAATATTTGCTCTTCTCTCTGTATGACTTACCTGTTTTTTTGGGTGTTTTTTTTGGTTTTTTTTTTATTTTTAGTGTTCTCCCACACTTCCAAAATAAGCATCATTGCTTCTGGTACCATCACTAGAACATAATAGTACAGGAACCATTAAAAAATGTGTCTGAGGACCTAGATTGATCATTATGTATATAATAGATATAAATTTTATTTATATATATATATGTGTGTATATATATATAATTTATATAAATATATATATAATTTATTTATATAAATGTATATAAATATATATATATATATATATAATTGACATATATAAAATAATGATCATTACTTCTTTGCTAAATAGGGGGACAGTGATTTTGAATGTAAACTGCAGGATAAGAGCCATGCAACACCTAAGCAGGCTGTACAGAGGAAGAAACTACCAACAGAAAACTTCATTGCACAGCACAGTCTGCACATTTTGATGTTTCTTTCTGATGAACTTGTAGGAAAAAAGTTTTATCACTCTTATTACTTTTTATTACTATTACTAATATCTCTGTTAGAAACCATTGCTACCATAAGGAAGAAGTAGTTTGATTGGCCTTTGTAAGAAAAAGGCAGTATTGCAGCTTTACTGCTATTTTTATATGGAAAAAAAACTTTTTCTGTGTGTTATCAAGAGTTGTTATTCTCAGGAAGTGAATATAGAGTTTCATGGGCGTTTACCCTTGAAGACTGTCTGCTTTTCAGCATTTAGTCAGAGCAGCAACAAAAGTGTATTTGGGGATGCACTTGCAGTATCTACAGGCACGGCAAAACAAGTGAAGGACAAACTAATGTGTGGCCAACTTCACCCTCTGCTCTGGATTTTTCTTTCTGCTGTTGAAAAAAAGCCAAGCACGGAGCTCTTTTTGAATGTTTTGTTTAATATGAGAACATTTGGGTTGTAATGGTTAACTTCATCACCCCTTTGCACAACCTGGCTTGCACAGACCCAGCCTTAATGTTTGTTATAATATGAAGTGACAGCTTTGAGAATTTTTCTTCCTAAAGTTGATGATGTTGGGGATGGGGAATTCGGCTGCAGCGTGCAGATGATGTCCTTAAACTGTTCCTGTGATGTCCTTGAAGAGTTTGTCGAGGAGGTTAAACTTAATTAAATATAAAGAATTAGATTAGAAATATGTGAGGAATCTGCTGAATCGCTTTTCTGCCTGAAAAAACGATGTTTTCTTCTAAAATAACTCTTTATAGTTGGATATATACACACCTAGCTGTGGACTAAGCGAAATAAAAGAATGCTGGAACAAGGCATCAGTATAAAGGAAAGAGTAACAATCCTCAGCACAACATGAGGAAAATAAGAAAACAAACAGGCTGTAGTGATGGGTGATTTCAATTTCCCAGTATGAACTGGGAAAGATGAAAAGCATGGCCCAATGAAAAATAAAATTATAGAAGAAATAAAGAGTTATTGACCTGTGGTGTCAGAGTACTAATAGGACTTGTCCTTTCCAATCTCAGCAAAAATGTGCAGTTAGTAGATTAGAAACAGCAAAGCCACTTGGTTCAAGTGACCCCATGATTAAATTCAATATAACTTAGAACACTAAGCCAAATAGATTAAAACCACAATATGAACTCTCAAAGGTCTATGTGGAAAAAAAAAATTGGAGAAAAGGAACAATAATGGAAGGTGTTTCAAGTGATGAATTAAGTTTTTTTCTTACATTGCCAAGATGCAGATTTCTTGGGGGAAGGAAGATGTGAATGTGGGGAATTAATCCTTACAGTCTGACCATTGTACTTTCTGTGAACTTTATATTAGATAAATGTGTTCTATTACTGAATCCCTGCTAAAATTATTGTGCAAGGTCCATAGTTACAGCTTTACCTGAGAGAGTGGGGACAAATATCACTGCCTATTTATATCTATTTGCTAATCACAGGAGGGTGGCTTGGGTTATGGCTGCTCCTCTATTAAGTGATTTAACCTCAATCCTTGACTACAGCAGGGGAAAGCCTTTGTAGAAGTTTATATTTTATTGTTCTGGCATTGCAGAAAAAGATACCAAAAAACAGGAATCACACTGGAGAGCTCCTAGACAGGCTCTGAACATGGTGATGCAGATGTGGAATTAATGCATTTGTGCTATGTCTCTTCTAAAATAACAGTGTAGACACTTGAGCCATCTTTGGTTAGATTTTAAACTTAAATACACCTCCTTGTTCAGTCTCATTAAAAAAGTGCAAACTGAAAATAGGAAGGAAAGGAGAAGTATCTCTTTTTCAAAGAATATGCCACAAATGGTCAAAATACTCAGATGTGACCAGTACAAGTCAGTATAAGCAAATCTTGGAAGATGATTTATGCAGATTCTGGTAGAGCCTTTCCTTGTGTCTCAAGGAAAGATGAAAAAAAAGAAACAAATCAAAAAGCACTTCATTGCTATGAGTTTTGGTACTAAAGCTGCTGTTCTTTGTTGGACAGGCTGTCTTTGTGGCTGTTCAAGCTTCAGTTTGCTCCTCTAGGCACACTGATAATTCATTTAATCTTGCAATGATATTTTCTTTGAGCAGTATACAGAGTATTCCACTTGTACTCTCTTGCTTAATTTTTACACTTCTATGATCATTTGAAAACATCATGGAGATTTATAAATGATAAAACCCTCCCTCCCAAGAAGCTGGTATACTTTCAGCACTTAAAGTCTCTTTAAAGGTACATTTTATGCAAATTTTGGAACTTATTCTCAAAAAATATCTCCAGGGATCAGAGACTTTCTTATGGCTTGTCCAAGATTTCAATGAGTGTGGGCTGTGGCTCTCTGGATATATTTTTTTCAATTATTTTTAAGTATTATATTTTACCAGAAGGAAGTTTCTTGTCATACTTTGTATTAATCTTTTTTTCTTTAATCCACATTACTTAGAACCTCGTAACTTCCATTTTCTCAGTACAGTATTAGAGTCAATGCCCATAAAATGGAATAAGAAGGGAGGAGTTAAACAACAATTTAGGAACTGAGATGAGTATCTTTGTACCCTAGAATATAATGAAAAATGCTGACAATATCAAATAATATGACATTATATCAAAATAAAATGTTTACCTCACTTCTAAACTTTTCTCATCAGACATTTCAAAATATTTTTTTAAATTGTTTGAAAACTAAATGGAATAGAAAAAACTTCACTAAAAAATTCAGGGTATAAGGACCTAGTATTAGATTACTTGAGCATAAGGGTACAATATAGGATCTCCTGATTCTTGATAAAGGCCTTGCAGGTAAGGTTATTGCCCAAGGTGGATTAGTTTTCCTTTTCACTGACCAGAATTGCTGCTCAGCACCTACAAAGTGTTGTGGGTCAAAAGCATTGGAGGACGGCTTTGTGCAAATTTATTTTTCATACTGGAGTTTTCAGCCTTTCGGAGATAGCTCTGCTCATTTTGTTCTAACTATGGGTTATGGCAGAGCAATGCATGTCTGAAACCTCCTTTTTTATTTTCAAAATAAATATCTGAGTTAAAAAAAAAAATGAATCTGCTTCAAATACTGTCTTGGGGATTGTGGCAAGCATTCATGAGGACGTGCCTGACAGAGCATTTGTTGTGTAGCTCACAGGCATAACGAGGTTGAGAGGCTCTCCACTTGTTCAGTTTGTGGACCAGCATCCAGATCAGCTAAAGGATGACATTTTTGGAGTATTGCATCTGCAGATCACATCAAACATATGCAATGCCATATGGTCACCAAGTGGCTATGGACTTTTTATTTATTAGGTAAGCTACCAGAGCTAATATTAGGTATGGAGCAGTTTATCAGCCATCAAAAGAGAAGAGAACCCAAAACATTAGAAACAAGATGAAAACTCAAAGAAATGAATCTTATTACTGTTTTTTACAGAGGTGTGCAATAGAAATAATGAATCCTGTGGAGACAGCCAGATCAGACTTCATCCTCAAGGAATCCTGCACCCAGGTATGTTTGGTCAGCCCTCAAACTTGCAATGATAAAATTGCCTTTTATCAGCAATTCCTCATGCCAGGCAATGCACCAGTATCTTGTACTAGCAAATGGGTAAAACTGGCAGCATCTGTCCCAGCTTTAATCAGCGCCTAGTTTTACATCTGCTCTGTCCAGCTGCGGTCCTGTTATTCAAGAAGTTCATTTATCTTCACTTCCTCTCCTCTTCCCCTTTAATTTCTTTTGAGCTACCCTCATACCCTCAGCTTTAAATATGGATATCCTAGATATCCCTCAAGTCAGGGAAAGAATGATGCTATTCATCTCACCACACCCATCACCTTTAGCCATAGCAGACCTAAGTTAATGCCTAATCCTCTCTGTCAGCATGCTAGAAAGCAAGTTTATATTTTAGTTATATATTTAGTTTAGCAGCTGCTGTTTCAGTTTATATTTTTTATTATATAATAAACAGGTTTATATTTTAGTTTCTATTTTACCAGGAGTAAAAATATAATAGTTTATATTAAACCAGGAGTGTGGTATTTCCTGGGTCCCCTGTTGTAGGGAGGAATGATGAATCTGACTCCATGTTCTCAGGAGGCTATTATATTATATTATATTATATTATATTATATTATATTATATTATATTATATTATATTATATTATATATTATACTAAAACTATACTAAGGAGTAGAGAAAGGATACAGACAGAAGGTTTGACAAGATGTTAATGAAAAACTCGTGACTCTCTCCAGAGCCTCAACACAGCTGGCTGTGATTGGTCATTAAGTTAAAACAATTCACATGAAACCAATCAAACAACGGCCTGTTGGATAAAAAAAATCTCCAAACACATTCCAAAGCAGCAAAACACAGGAGAAGCAAATGAGACGATATTGTTTTCCTTTTTCTCTGAGGCTTCTCAGCTTCCCGGGAGAAAATCCTGGGCAAAGGGATTTTTCCAGAAAATATGGTGGTGGCACAAGAGTTTATATTTTAGTCCTTTTTAAAGGCCAGGATGTATACTGCCATTGCCAGGCACCTTTTTTTCCTAGATATTGACCACAGTACCTGCCCTGACACCTCAACATGAGATGTGATGCTTGGGAATCCTGTGGGTCTCAGGCACTGCTTCAAGGCTTACAGGTGTCTGAGCCTGAAAAGTGTCACACCAAAAGAGCCTCTCAAAATTTCCCAGTAAAGGGCTTCAAATAACCAATTTCTGCTTCTGTTTCTCTTTCAGCAAGTGCCACAAAATATAATGCACACTCCTGTCCCCAGAGCCATGAGGCTCCACTTATCCTTCATACTGCCCTACCCTCTGCAATGCAATATCTAATCATCTTCTCATCTCTCTCTCTCTCTCTCTTTGTTTTTTTTTTTTGTTTTTGTTTGTTTGGTTTTATTTGGTTTTTGTTTTGTTGTTTTATTATTTTTTTTGGCTGTTTTTGTTGTTTTGGTTTTTTTTTCTGGACAGAAACCAGTGTGGGTTGCTCTTAGTAACAAACTTAGCTACCCGTGGGTAGGTGCTAGATGCTTCAGTTGTCTGTGCATAGGTACCTACAGGTACTAAATTTAGGTGAAAGTAGGGTATTTCTCTTTCATCAACACCTGAAATCAGCTCTGTGCCCAACTTTGCCGACTGCAAAATGACAAATCTGGCCATTAATTCAATAAAATCCACTGTGAACATCTATCTACTCCAAAACACTGGAGAACGCTGTAACAATTTGGAGACTTAATTTGGAAGAAAAAAGGCCGTGAACCAAAATAATTTCCAGAATCCTTGATTCCTAAAGGTTTTTTGTTTTTGTTTTTTTTTCCTAAAATAAGATGGAATATTTCTGGTTTGTTCGGCTTTTTGAATCTCAGAATTATTTAGGAAAGGTTTCCTTCTGTCTATGATAATCCAGGGGAATTGACATCATTTCAAAGAACTCTACAGGCCTAGACACAGGTTGCAATTATTAAAAAATATTCGTAATAGCTAATTTATGCCTAAGTACAAATAGCTTCTCATTAAAGCAGTGCTTTACCATTTATCTAGGTTACTTGTTTCCAATTTCTGTGATTTTTGCACAGTAATTAAAAAGTAGTGTATTCTTTGGTTTTGAAAATCTCGAGTTATCACAGCAAGAAGTGTATGTTCATCCAATGGAACTTATATGTATTTGAATTAGGAATTAACTGAGCCTTAAAACACACTTATTAAAAAATAAATGGCATATAAATAGCAGCATTATTCAATATACTTGGACATAGTCCATCTTGTATTGATTGATGTTTTCCTTGAGAATTGTTTTGGAGAACCTGAGATTGGTGTGTTTTGTTTGCTTCATTTCAAAGAAAATAATTTTGGTTAGAGCTGGCCAAAAATCACAATTTCTATCTAGTGGGAAATTTTTGTATTGCAGCAGTTAGTTTTTTCCCTAAATCTGGTCAAAATTGAAGGACTGAAATTTCACACAGTTTGTTATCAAGCACCTGGGGAAAAAAATTAGAAACAGTAAAACACATTTTCTGAGTGATTTCTGTATTAAATTGCATTTTCTATGCTACTGATTTGCCCCAATGAGTTGCATTTCAAAAATCTCATGGACTCATCCTCCTTGCATGGCTCCCTGAACTGACAGCATCTCCCTCGGTGCAACTTGCATGAACTGGAGTGGAGAATTCCCTAAGGGAAACTTTGATTGACAAGGCCACGGGGGACAAAATGCAATAAAAGAAGAAAGGAGTTTTCTTCAGGACATGGGTGGGAGAACACCTTGGAGTGACTTTGTGTTTAAATGAAATAACAGGGAAGGAAGCAAACATCATTCCAACATAAAAAAAAGTAGAATTTGCTGGAAAAAAAACCAAACCAACTCGTTTCTGCAAGTGATACAACTTAAAAAACAACACTGGCAGAGTAGAGGAGAATGATGGCATTGCAGTGGTTTGTCTTTTGTTCCTGTGTGCAATTTTTCTGGTCACTGTGATATGCTGACACATGGCTTTGGAATGTTTATACTAGATGATTCTGGATGTTTTGATTGAGTAGTCATGAGGCTGGATTTTTCTGACCTCTGCAAGTGCAACAAGATATTTATAAGACCACTGTAACCCCCAATGATGTTATTAATGTAGGTACGCTATGCACACAAGTGACTTATAGTCCAATAAATAGAATAAAATTCAGTGTAAAACAAAAGCTTTATAGCTTTGAATGCACATATGAAATAATACATGGACGTGTTGATGAAATGGAAGGCTTTAAAATGAATTCTTCACTTCTGTCCCTGATGCACTGGTTCCATTATCAATTACCACCGTACCCTCCCACGCCAGGGAGACGGTGCAGATGAAAATCCTAACTTTTGCTTTGTGTCAGGGACAGGGGCAGCCGCTGTTACAAGTGACTGTGGGGTTTTTCTGCTGAAGAACAGGTTTCAATGGAAAGTTCCTGTCCATCTCTAGCACTTTTGGATCACTATGCCCAGCAGTTTCCTGGAAGGCACAGCCGGCACGTGTGAAGCCTCAGTCAAGCCTGGCTGCAGAGGCAGCTTCCAGTGTCCTCAGCTTTTCCCACCTGGGAAGCAGCTTCAGGACACACTAATTAGCTCCAGCAGAGGACTCCACGAGGATTTCTGGTCTCACTTCAGGTTTCACTTCACTTTAATTTGATTTTAAGTGTCTAAGGGAAACATGTCCTTTAAGCTATACTCGGTGGGCACAAGGTCTATTCAGCAGCTCAGGGATTTTTTTCCTGAAGATTTTAATAGATTACAATAGAGAGTTATTCATGTATCTCTTTATTAGCTTATTTCTCAAGCTTTTATTTTTTAAACTTTTTTTTAGCAAAAATAATTCTAATTTTTTGCAGAGTTGTGTGTATGCTGAGAAATGCTTAACACAGGCACAAAACACCAAGAGATTCGTTGCATGCCTAAAATTACACCTGTCCTTAAATACCGTGTTTGTTGGACACCCAAGATATTCCAGGAATAAAGTGCCCATGCTCTAGACTAAAATACATCATTTCAGAGCTCATGCCTTGCCCATCTCTCCTTTTTGTAGCCACATTTTTCTTCACAGGGAAAAGCAAGCCACAACTCCCCAAAGATATTTTCTAGGATCCACATTCTCTAAACCACAGAGAAAAAAATAACCAAAACAATTCTTACCTCAATTGCTTCTCCTCTTGTTGCTCACAAGTGGGATGCATTGCGGAAGATTATTTACCCAAAAGAATTTGCTTGATTAAATTCTAGTGCGAGTGTTTTAATTCATTAACCAGCTAAATCCATGTGTGGGTGTGTGGGTGTGGGTGTGTGTGTTGGGACTGTCTGCTGACAATCACGAGATTCTAAGCAGTTAAATTATGTGCTTGTGCAAATTAAATTTAAATTCGGTGTAATATAGCGTAATATAGTGTAAAATATAGTGTGAAAATATAATATATAATATAAAATATAATAAAACAGAATATATAATATAAAATATAATAAAATTATAATATAGTATATAATATAATATATGATATGATAACATATCATATGATATAATAATATCTAATACAATGATATAATATATTATAATATAATAAAATAATATCTGATATAATGATATAACATAATATAATATATAATATTATAATATAACAATATCTAATATAACGATAATATAATATAATATAATATAATATAATATAATATAATATAATATAATATAATATAATATAATATAATATATATGATATAATATGATATGTTATAATATAATAATTAACCTTCTAAATATCAATGGAGTCAAATACATTTTCCTCCCTTCTTTGGGGGCACTCTAAGTCCAATACTTTTTTGATTGGCATTACACAATAAATGCATGGCAGGCCTAAGGCAGCAGATCCCCAGCTCCAGGCGCTTCCAGGGTGGCGGCAAGGGCCCTTGCCACGGCCAGGGAGCCAGGGACCAGAGAGCAGCACCAGATGGCCCTGCAGGCAGTGGCAGGGAGCCAGTGGCAGCTCAGCCCCAGCCCCGCCAGGCAGAGCTGGTTGCGTCCTGCGCTGCTGAAAACTCTGCTCCTGGGAAGTGCCATGCCATGGGAGCTCAGGGCAGTCGGATCCTAAAGGAGCAGAGAGCCAAGGGACATGGAGGCAGTTTGGTGGCAGTGCAGAGGAGCGGCTCGGGTCAGCTGAGGACAGATCAAGCCCTGCTTGATTCCAGCTGAGTCTGCAGAGCCATTTAGATCCCTGCAATATGTCTGTAACCTTGGAGTGTTCATTAACCAGACTGTTTCAGTCCCCCAGTATGACAGAGCTGACTGTAGCTAGCAGGGCTGGACTACTCGCAAATATTTCAACCGTATGACTCTTTTTCTTTAGTGATTTGTCTTTGTGCCTTTGCACTTGACTAATTTCATGTTCCCGATACTTGTTCCATTTAGTATTCTATTTGTATTTTCCATTCTGTTTCTACCAAGATGTGCGCCTTCACCAACATTACTGCTAATGATTTTCTCTTCTTTTCATCAATAAAACACATATTCTCTGGAGTGACAGTGAGTTCATCTGTTAGAAAATGCATTACTGTTAATAAGACAACACAAATAAGGAAGAAAATTTATTTCAGCCTGGCAACAGCAGCATCACTTCAGTTCTGCCACTTGTGTGTATGTTGGGGAGGAGGAGTAGGTTTTCTCCTTCCTTTCACTTCCAACAGAGGTTTTGTGGTTCAGCTGCTAGAACCAGAGGGATAATTTATTTCTGTAGTATCTATTTACAAAATGTGTCAAAATCAGAAATCACAGATAATGGAAGTATTTTGATAGGCAACATGAAATACAGAGTGTGAGATGAGACAGCGGGGCTTATTTTCTAATGGACATCTTTGCCTACTCAGGATGTCCATCTCTCTCTGTTATCATGGAACAGAAGCATTATTTATAATAAAAGCTTCCCCATGCTCAGGATCCCTGCAGAAGCTGATGTCTCAGTAAGTAGCAATGCTGAGGTCTGGCTGCCCACCTGTCTCTGACTGACCCTGCAGGTTTGTGCATTAGCATGGAGTGGAATTTCATCCCAAGCACACAATTGTAGAATGGTTTTGTGGGCTGCAGATGTTGGCCTTTGACAACTAATCTGGCTCTTGCAGGACAAAATGAAAAATTTCATGGCGCATTTTGTTTTCTGTGGGCTTTGTGGTGAATGATATGTGAGCCTGTAATCTTTTTTATAGTCAAAACTGCTACTGTGCTTATTTATGGACAGCATAACCCGAGCAAAATAGTCCATTGTCTGTGTTCCTTCTTTTGGACAAAATCCCCAAAATCCACAGAAGTGTTTATTAGTCAAATAAATCCCCGGCTTTTACAAAGTTAGTTTAATAATCTCAATTCACTAATTTATATACATGAGAAGGAAAGTGGCCTAATGATTAGCCAGGAGACAGCGGGCTGAGCAGGAGGCAGTGTCCCTCCAGGGTACAGTGCAGAATTCAGTCTCCAAAGGCTTTTATGCTTGGGACAAGTGTTGGGTGAGGTTGATGATTTTTTTTTCCCCTGCTTCTCTGCCAGCTCTGCTTTTTCCACCTCTCTGCAGCAACAAATGACTGTGCACATGGCTGGGTGTGAAAGTAGAAATAATAGGTTTTGTCAGCTTGAATTTTCAATCTTTTTGGTTTTTTTTTACCTACGGAAAAAACTGCATCTTTTTCTTGGTGCAAAGTTATTCCCACAGCTGCATTCTCTATGTGTGTGTGTGTGCACACCTGTGGGAATTGCAAGGTAATAAAGTGCTGGACGGTCGCTGGTTGTTTTTTAAGAAGCAAACAAACAGTGCTGGCCAGTCAGATTGCTGGCTGGAGGGTTTGGGTGGGAAATGGATCCTCAAAAGGTGCCTGCTGCCAAGGCTCTTTGTTGTCTTGGATCCTCAAGCCTTTGCCATTTTTACTCCTGTTGACTTTTCCCTGCAAGATGACCACTTTTAATTTAGGGCACTTTCAAAATGTAATAATGATAAAACTGGTTACCGCATGGCAATGAACAAACACCCCTGGTTATCTTTGTATTCCAATAATAATAATGAAAAATAGATCTTCCCTATCTAATGACCCAAGGTCATATTATAATATCCATGACGATTTTTTTGCTTGTTGACATAGATATCCTCAGTAGACACAAACATAGGTAGCAAAAGAAAAAAAACAACTCTCCTATGTCTTTAACACCTTTAAACCACAAAAGAATTCCAATAGAACACTGAATCTGGGGACTGAACATGACAGATCCCTAAAATATTGAACATAAATATGATAATGTGTAAAACAATATAAAAGGACAAGATTAAAAAGCTCATTTGACTACATGCATAAGAGAAAGAAACTACATCAATATTTAATTTATTAGTCTTATTAAAAAGTATTGGCTTACAACTAGGTTGTGTAAAAAGAGCATAATTTTGTTTAAGTACATACTTTCAAACGTTAATATAACCACTTTCCATATGTTTCTACAATGATAATTATAAAAAGGACCTTTCAGTGCCTGAGATTTTGCCTAGAAACTGTGCCAACTCCTATAATTCCTCAAGTATGTGCCTTCTTTGGGGGCGTTCATTTTCAATCCTGCTGGGTCTTGTTAAATAAAATTCCTATTCATAAAGTAATTCTAATTAATTCCTGACCCTCCCAAAAGGAATTCCCCCTTTTCCAAGACCTTTCCAAGGTAAAAGAAATATCTTTTAGAGGTACTTTAATAACTCTCTGAAGCTGCAGTAGTTCTAAAGACATTTTCAGGTGTCCACTAAAATATATTAAGCCAATTGGCTTTCAGGATGTGGCTGACCACAAGATAAGTGCTTGCATAAGCATTAAAGCTGGTTGTATGCTCACTTACCTTCCTCAAGGGATTTTACAAGTAAAATTTGAAATCAACAGAAAATATTGGAAATGTTTTGGGTACAAATTTTACATTGCCTTGAAGAGTCAACCTGTGTCTTCCCTTGAGTAGTACAGGTATGACTACAGCCTTCCCTGGGCTCTGGATCACAACAATAAACAAACAATTAAATATTTCAGCAGTATAGTTTTCTTCCGTCAATGGTCAACTTCTGCAAGAGGACATGGAAGCTGTTTGAGGAAGATGTAATCTCCACCTGATGTGCTTAGGAAGAATTGCAAAAATCGCTCATGCTACTTTTTAATTAGTACCTACTGTCTCAATTATGCCCTCTTCTTTAATTTTGAAGTCATTTGTTTAAATACATATAGGCTTATGTCTTATAATGACAGATAATTTCTCTACAGGAACAGAAGGGCTCCGGATGGTGCAGGGGTGTACACAAACAATGCTTGTAGAAATCCTGCCATTAAAATGCATAGAATCCTAGAATTTCCTGAGTTGGAAGAGACACGTTGACATCACTGAGTCCAACTCCTTGCACAGGAGAGCTCCCAGAATTCTATCATGTACTTAGAAGAATTGTCCAAACACTTCTTGAACTCTGAACTCGTCAGCTCCGGTTGGGATTTGCTCCCTCAGAATACACACAAGTAGTGTGTGGTTAATTCCTAGGGGTTTTGAGCCTAGGTGTGAGGTTTCTGACTTCCCCTGAACATGGAAGATGCTGAGTAAAGGGGCTGCCATCCAAAAAGGTGCACCTGGTCTGATGGGTTGATCCCATTAATACCTGAAAGTCAAGTTTTCCTGTTACATCCTTCATGTGCTTCCGTGGGTGAGCAGGTGCCTGTTTCACACACCTGATCAATTGCCCCTGTTTAAGTTTCCAAAACATCTGTTCCTTAAACTGGAGATCTTAGCAAACGACAGGCAGAGGGGTGAGTTCCTGTGCAGACACAAATAATTTGGCCTTAGGTGCATGGTGAAGCTGAATGGACTAAGTCGATGTTTAGGAAAGTGTTTCGTGCTGACTAAATGCTGCTTTAAAACTTCTGATTCTCTAAATTGGCCAGTAAAGCCTTTTTCCTTACTTTGTTGAGAATATCTTGCCAGTATTTTTCCCGTGTGTCTAACTCAGCCTACGTGAACAGCTGTAAGCCCTTCCACAAGCCTTGTCAAGAGAGTTTTTTGGGATCTTACAGAGAGCTTCACTTTCACATTACTAATCTGGTTTGCTTTACTTGGTACTTGAGTAGAAAGAGCCTGTTTCATCCAACATGCCAAACAGAAACAGAGGACAGCACAGAAAAAACTCTGTCTGCCCTAGCTAAAGTGAACACTGGGGAAAAATTAATTTGCAGGAAAACCTTAATGAAGAGTAGTGATAGCTGAGGGCAGTGGTAGGACAATCTGCAGTCTCGCTGCTATTAGTCCCATGTCTGTTTCTGAGGACAATGAAGACTTTGTGCCTTCAAACTGATTAAATCCTCACAAATAAAGTCAGAAGCAGTTCTGAGCAGGCTGTAGGAGTTGTCTAAGACCTGGATGATGCAGGACTCATTTGAGATTTCTTGGCTTTGAGTGGCTGTTGAGCAGGAAAATGCTTATAAGTCGTTGAACAATCACTGATGTAATAAATTCCTAAAAAGCTCTTTTGAAGAATTAATTTTCATATTTTTACTACTCCAGTTACCTTGAAATTTATACACAAGTGAGTTATGTCTGCTGTGGGAAGCAGCTTTAAAATTTCTATTCATTTTTGCATTTAAATTCTTAACCATAATGTTACATTAATGTAGTTGCATTGAATATTAAATTGATTTAAAGGTATTAATACTATATACAATATGCACTCTTTAGCATGTAAATATCTCAATGCAGTAACAAAATGCAAATTGGAAAATATTATTCACATTCTTGATACAATATTAGCTTTTTGCATTAATTCCTGATGGCTTATAATCATTATAGCAAAATGACTTGAATGGAATTCTTTAATTTATAAAAGTGCAAATGAGCTCTGACTTGATTCTTGGACCTTGTAGTGCCACAATATGTCTATTAATTTTGAGTTCAGTGAGTGAACCCTTATAAAACCTCTTACAAAATAGCTACCTCTGGCAAATGTGTTGAATTGAAATTATGCATGCCTCAGTAAAAAAAAAAAAAAAATGATGTGGTCTTGTGAGCTAGAATAAAAAAATCCCAAACCTTAACCTTAGGAAAAAAATGTGCAGTTCCAACACAATTAGGTGTTTACCAAAAGTATTGCCCCTGAGTGATCAGTAGGAACATAAATAAACTGACAGTCCCTTTGAAGGCATTCCCTGTTGGCTGTCTGTAAATCTGTCATCTTTGGGCTTAGGTCCCTAAAAGGACAGAAGAATTTGAACCTGAATTTGTCAGTGCCCTCTCAAACTTTTACTGACATTTTCCGTGCTAACACACCTTTTATGCAGAACAATTGATAGAATTTTTTTTTTCCAAAATGTGTTTTCCTTATGCAGAGAGTGTTAATGGGGGACACATTCTGTACTGAAAAAAGGTTTACTGTTTGTTTCTAAAAACAGCTTCTTTAACACAGATCTCTTTAATGAAATATATTGTAAACACAAACTCTTTACAATACATTATATTTTTCTGCTGCAGCAGTCCTCAATAGAACCGTCCAAACTATACATTTCACTGATTGTTTTCTATTAAAACACATTAAACAAATCCTGTTTAAGATCAACATCTAGGTCAGGATTTTTATGAACAGTTTTAGCCAAGAATTTTAAACACAATCAACTTGATACAGAAAGAAACGTTTAAGGTACTTCTTGTTGATTCACTTTACGGTGACTTTTTTCATTTTCAGTGGAAAAAGTGGGGAAGTTGGGTAGTTCAAGTAAGTTTTGAGGGCAGTGATAATAAAATATGCTTTACTTCAGGTAAAATTGTTCTTGAACTGAATTATATAGAATTGACTCTGTTATTTTTTTTTTACTCCTGGGTTAGGAGACTTCACCACTACTGCCCTTAGGCAGAGCCTGTATTTAGACAAATTCACACACTAGAGGTCAACAACACTGAAAACCCCACTGGGTAGTAACCTGAATTTGTCAGTGCCCTCTCAAGGAAGATTTTGGTTGTATATTCTCTCAGGAGAAGGTGGGTTGGTACCCAGCATTGCTTTTCCAAAGAAGCACTTCCCATCCTCTTCATGGCAGCCCCCGAGGCTGCGCCAGGTGGTCCTGCCCTGGGTGTTCCGTGCTGAGCCCCTGAGCTGTCTGTGACCTGAGCAGGAGCTTGGAACTGAAGATTATCAGTTCCTCTGGGTCTGGATTGAAGGCACATGAGACAATAGCTCATGCTCAGACTCAGGGGTTTGCTATTTCTTATCAGTAAAGCAGTCTCACTACTGTGAGTTCGGCAGCAAGGCACAAAATGGCCAACAATCTCTCGTTGCAAGGTCTTTTAAGACTAAACTCTCTAATTAAGAACTGACATCTGGATTATTTTCCCTTTTAAGCCAGTAATTGATCCAAAGAGCCCCCAGTGGGGACTTTCCTGCCCAATTACAAAATGCCACCCAAACCCATGGAGAAGGAGGAAGAAGAAACATGAAGAAGAAACCCAGGACGACACCCTGTGCCCTCCATCTTGCTTCCATCCACAGCATACTAAAAATCCCAAAACCTAAATTTCTCACCTAAATGATACACTTACACTACTCTCTGTAATTTATTTTACACTTTTATTGATTTTAGTCTACCTTGAAGTCTAGGAAACTTTTTCCATGAATGAGGGTCAAAGTCAGGGCTCCCCTGGGGCTCAACCCAGAGCAGACAGAGAAACAGAACCCAGTGCCCTGGGTTTGCACAGAAGAGGGACCAACAGAGTACTGAAAAGTTAGAGATTTGAGGTTCAGACTTCCTAAGATGCCACCTCTGCAAAGCAAGGAATTTGGTCACCAAGGCAAGGAATCTTTTTTTTTCATTGTCAGACCTTCTCCTGTCGCATGATTGGAAATTGCTAAAATATGCAGCTGCCAAGCCCTCCTGTTCTCACTGTTTCTGCAAGAGGTAGTGACCTGTAAGAGCAAATTGCCTTTTTTTCTTCCTTTTTTTCCCTTAAAACTCAGGGTTTAAGAGAAACTAAGCAAATTATGAAGAATATATTAGAAGCCAACCCAGGTTTCTAAGCGAAACTAAGCAAATCTTTATTTTAACAAAATGGGTCCCCCCCCAGGGTGATTTATCTATCTTTGAGTTCCATGAATTGATATACCAGGAGCCACCATATAGTTCAAGCTGGGAAAGATATTATCTGCTTGTTAACTTAACAGGAATGGACTGGCTGCAATTTGGAAAGGATTAGTTCCTCCTTTAAAGATTAAATAATATCATCGACCTCATTTAAGAACCGCTGTTTCTTTAACACATTTGGGTCTTTATAGCCCTAGCAAATACGCTGGAAAGACTCATGGGTGGTGAAAGTTTTGGACGTGTGAAGAGGAGCACTGGGAGCACACAAGGGGGAATGTGGGCCAGAGAACAGACTTGCTCTTTGATTGCCAGTGCCCAAAGATCCCACTGCCTCACAGAGAAGAGGGATATTGCATGTTCTGTGTTCTCCCTAAGCCTGTTGCAGAAGTTTCCAGGCTCTGGCATCACATCAGATAGAGCTGTGTTTGAAAGTTCTTTAGGTGACTTTAAATGGACTCTTTCAATATGTGAAGTTATCGCTTCCCATTGTAGAACAGTGGGAAGTTGAAGTGCTCAGACAGAGAGCTATATTTAAAATCCTAGAATTTTCATACAGCTAGCTTATTTCAAGGGCTAGAGCAGCCTTGAAGCAAATTATCCTTTGTCCTGGTTCAGGCTGTACATGATAAGCTCTCCATCCCATTCTGTTCAGTGTTATTTCTCTTTTTGTTTTTGCCTTCTCTTAAAACTCCAGCAAGAAAAGAAAACAACCTCAATACTCAAATATCTTGCATCATGTTGCTACCACGAGTCTTTCACCCTTAGCCACAATAGGAACATTAAATCAGTATTTAGCTAGGATGAGTATTAGGAAAAAGCTTCTGTGCCTTAGTTGATCATGATTTTTCTCTACAAATAAAAGGACAAAATTTCAAATCTGGCTTTTGTTTCAGCGAAGCATTACAATAGATAAACATTCAATAACAGTGAGCTGTGACATTTACAAAGAGGAAAACATTTGAACACAGAGATTTAGCAAATTCTCAGGATTCTCAAAAGCAAATCTAAAATATTGCATCTCATTGTCCCCAGCTGAGCCCTGTGGACATTCACTGAGAAAAAAACTCTTTCTGTCTGCTGTGAAGCAGACTCCTGAATGTGTCCATTTCTTCCTAGCCATTTTACCCACACTGAATTTGTTTCATAGTCTGAATTTTGGTCCTCTCTTTGGAGTTGCTATAAATGGTCTTAGGTAACCAAGAAGGTGTCTAAGTTTTGTTGCTGAAAAAGCCAAGATGATATTATGAAGTACTGTCTGCAACCTTTGAACTGTGGTGTAAAAATATGACCTAGATATGAGAGTGAGGAATTTGAGTAAAGGAGCAGTATCTCTTGATCTCTGTGGACTTTGAGGAGAGTAAAATGGTTTATAGGGTTTCTTTACTCTCACTGCCTGGAACAGCTGGGCAAAGAGAGAGGAAATGGCTTTCTCCCAGTACTTGTCAAATAACTACTGCAAATTATCCCTCCAAGGGACAAGGTAGACCAAGAGAGTGTGTTCGTAAATCAAGTGTAAAGTGGCAAGACTGTGGCCAAAAATTCAGAGAGAAGGATTAAATAAAAGTTTATGGGAAAGAAAATTGACTTATAAAAGTTGAAATATTTTTTTATTAATAACCTACGTGGACTACCAGGTCAAGATTAATTAAGTGCAATCTGTATTACAGAATTATCCAATACGAACAAGTTACATATGGACATTATCTGTCTGTATATTTCATACCAGTAATGTTCTGTAAATGAGCATGTGCCCAATATTTCCAGGTACCTTTTGCCCAAGGCAATCTGATTCGACAGCCTGTGCAAGCTGGAATGAAAATGGGAGGAAATTCTTGCAACAAAGAAAGCTTGTAAAAGTGAAATCTCTTTTTTTCTTCCATTTTATGTGGGAAACACTCATCATGTAACTCTGACATACACTTTGGTGGGAAATAACTAATTTCTTGAATCTGCTGTTTCTTGGTTGAATGACTTTAACAAAATGTGTAACACTATAGAAAATCTGGTTATTCAATTACACTTTCTGTTGTGCTGTAAAAAACCAGGGCACAACCCAACAAAACACTTGAGTGTTTACAAGCTGAAATATATTTCAGTAGCATCTTATTAGGAGTTAATATCTTAGGTGATATATCAGCACTAAATGTACCATCCCAACTGGAATAATAAATTTCATTTTACTTGTGCTTAATAGCAAGCATGAATCAGAAAATGTTTCCTGAATTTTATTAAAATTCTGTTATAGCTCATTTATAACTGAGGAAAATGAAGTGCATACAGAATACAGAATGGTATAATCAGTGAAAAGATAAAGAGCTCCAAGCTACCTATTCTATATTGTTAACATAAAATGGAAAATAAGATTGGACCAAGATAAGAGTTTTGCAAGACTGCCTTGGTTTTGTCCTCAGCAACACTTTCTCCTCTGTGATTTGACACGCATTTTGTTCTGTGCAAGGGCCTAATCTGGAAGTCTTCACCCAGACAATGAATGCACGAGCTGCACGTGGCCTCAGAGCTGCAGGGATGTGTTTGTGACTTGCTGCAATTAAGGCACCTCAATAAAATGAAATCTCCAGCACTTCAGCCTGAGCCTGCAGTACTTCAGAAGCAGCTGGCAGTATCCCCCACTCGTGTCTCCTCTGATCTTTATGGAGTAGAAACTGTGTGGCCTACAGAAACTGAGTGATCAAACAGCATCGCTGGGTTTCTGCGGTGGAAATTATATAATGTGCTTCTCAATTCAGCTGGACTGGGGAAAATTGCAGTGCTATTTTTGAGGGGCAGCTGAGCAAAATGCATATTCTATTGAAGCTTCTTTTGGAGTAAAGCCCAGTATCTTGAACTTGTTTGCAACAGAACTGAATTCTTTTTCCTTGGTTTTTGCAATACGCCAGTCTCCAGGCATGACTGTTATCCTTTGGAATTTACATTGACTTCCTTGAGAAGTGTATGCCTGCTCATGTGTGCATACATATGTGTAAAAATCCTAAATGTTTGCAGCTATTCTATTTCTGAAATGCTCAAGATAGAGGACAGCAATGGTAGACTGTCACTGTCATATTTTCTGAAAAATTCCTTTGCCAGGATTTCATTTCCTGGGAAGATGAGAAGCCTCAGGGAAAACCCAATATTATCTCATTTGCTTCTCCCTGTTTTGCTGCTTTGGAATGGGGATGGAGACATTTACCAGCAGGTTTGATTGGTTCCATGTGAATTGTTTTTAATTAATGACCAATCATGGTCCAGCTGTGTCAGACTCTGAGGAGTCAGTCAAGAGTTTTTCATAATCATTCTTGTTAAACCTTCTGTCTGTATCCTTCTCTTTCTTTAGTATAGTTTTAGTATAGCATTCTTTTAATATAAGTACATAAAATAATAAATCAGCCTTCTGAGAACATGGAGTAAAATTCTCTTCTCTCATCCTAGGGACCCCAGCAAACTCAACAGTAGACAAAGATTTATCAAATGCCTCTGTTTGAGTTTTTTTTTTTTTTTTCTTTCAGTAAGACATCAGAACATTTTGATCTGCAGGTACTGTAAAGTAATAAAGGGCTTTATTTCTCACAGCCAATGCAGTGTTGGCTTTGGCAGAGCAGAGGAGGCCAGGTGTTTGTCACCTGAAGCAATATTTTCAGTTTGGAACAAACAAAGTTTAGTACTAGGCCAAGACGGTGATATTAGATCTGTAGGTGAAGAACTTAAACCTATAGCTGGAATTTCTTGCTACCAAAATTCTTTGTCTATAAGAAGCCCTTTCTTGAGACTTCCTACTTTTGAGTATTACATTTTTACTGAAAGTAAGTGCCATTATAAACATTAGGCATGGAAAAGCGAAGCAGCAAGAGCTGTAATATCTCCTATTTAAGCCATTTTGTAAAGCCTTAAAGGTTGGAAATGTAAAGAATTAAAAATACATTAAAAATACATTTGTGAGGTCTAGAAAGTACCACTGGAGTTCACTGATTCCCTCGATCTCAATACAATGTTACCTCTCTTCTTTTATTTCTCTATTTATGTATTTAAGCATAAATGTGCATGTGCACTTATAGTGTTGTCAGGTCCTCAGTTAGGGATCTGTGTAATTTAAACTGCATATATATAGATCATTATCAGAAAACTGCATATATACATCATTATCAGATCTCTACTGCTTACTGCTGCTGATTTGTACTTAGGTGATAACAGCTGGACACTCTTCACTGAATAGCTGATGCCTGATCTAAAATGTCAACTGAACCTACCCTACAAAGGCAAAAAACAGTAGGGTTGCTTTCTTTTTTTTAAAACTTAATTCCATGTTCTGATGGTGGGTGAGAAGTCCCTGCTCCCCTGTAATGTCTTATAGTTTAAATATTTTCTCAGTAATTCATGAATTAATTCTTCAGTCCTTGGAAATAAATTATTTTCTTTTCCCAACTTAAGGGAATGTTTATGAAGTTTTTTTTAAAGAAATATTTATGAAATTATTTTGTCTGCAGAAATCCTTATTTAGAACTTTTAGTGATGACTGCAGATTTATTTTTCTTTTTCTTTTAAGGAAAAAGAAGATATAGCACCATACCACTGAGAAGTCTCTCTAGGAAACTGTCCAAGAGAGAAATTCTATCATTACCCCTCCCTGAATGATTTTTAAATGCCTTACCAACATGAAGATACTTTTTCATTTTGTTAGTCTATGAAATAAAAAACTCCAAAATATCCAGTGTCAGAACAATTTCAAATCTGTTCTCATCTGAACAAAAATGCACACACACTTATATTTGAAATTATTTATACATATATATTTAAAAAATCCTATTCTTCTTTATCATAGACCTCAGATTATTAAGAGAGCTCACCTAATATTGGTTCCAAGTTTAATGTCCAAATTAGAGGCTTGGATGTTTCTAGGCATCTGTTGTTACAGCCCAGTGCCATTTCAAAGTGAAAAATATTGACTGTCAGTGGGATCTTGACATTTAAAATCCTCTTGCACCATTGATCCTCACTGTAAATACCTTTACAATAATCTTTTTATTAAAAAACTTCTAAGAAAGATGAACTAAGGATTGGAACAGAGCTATTAATGAGTAAAAAAAAAAAAAATGAAACTAACCCCAGACACGCTTTAGATATTTGATATAAGATATTTGAAATATATTTTAGGTATTAGATATTTGGAAGATTACTGTGGATGATTATTGACTTCCTGCACAGAAATAGTCTATTTGTTAATAACTTAGATCCTAATATAGTTCCTGAATTCATGCCATTTTCATTTTTATTCTTTAAATAGAATTAAGTACAGGTTCACTCCTTTAAGACAAATGATTATTCTTTTCCTAGGATTCCAACAAAAATAATGTTGATTCTATTTAACTGGCATAAATGAAGGCTAATTTTATCATTAAAGAAGTAAACATACTTGTTAGAAATACATTTAAAGTAATCAGAAAATTAATTAAACATTCTGTCCTGTAAGGATACAGAGGAATCTTCTTACAGGAACCCACAGAGATCAGTGTGGTAGCAGAACACAAGAAAACCCCGCAGCTGGCACTTCCAGTTTAATGTTGCTTGTGACTTGAGTCATTTTAGTAAAGAAATCAGCACCGTGCTCCTCCAGATGCTGATCCTGGGCCTCTGAGTTTGTGCACTCTGAGGGAGAGCTGGGAGAAGGACAAAGCATTTTCCATGGCCGTGTATAGACATGTGACTGTTATCAAAACTAATTAATAGCTATTTGTCTTAGGCTGGAAATGCAAGACATAGCTGGGGGTGTATATTCCACTGGAACCTGTTGGAGGTGGGGCAGTTGCCTTCTGTTAATTGGGACCACCTGTTAAAACCAGCTGGGGCAGTTTGCTTTATCTCTTCCACAACCAATCCTCCCTCTGGGAAATATCTGCTGTCAATGGGCCATTGAGTGTCCCTGCATGGCTGATAAAATTCCATCATCCATTGTGAAATGCTCCACCCAGGGGGAGGAGCCCAGCATTCCTACCTGGGTATAATCTGAGATTTGGAACACCACAGGCAGCCTTTCCCACTGGATTCCCAGAGGAGCAGCTTTCTTCTCCACTGGATTCCCAGAGGAAGACCAGGCCCATCTACACCACCCCTGGACCTTCAGAGGAAAACTCCACCCTTGTACAGGATCCCAGCTCCAGCAGAACCACACCTGTCACTGCAGGAGGGCTGAGCCACCATTGAATGGCACTGCTGCCAACACCCTGACCCACAGGGCAGTGTTGTTGTATATATTACTGCATTTTTTATTTTATTTTTTGGTTTTGTTTTGTTTTGGTTTTTTTTTCCCAAATAAGAACTGTTATTCCTACTTCCATATCTTTGCCTGAGAGTTCCTTAATTTCAAAGTTATAATCACTTGCAGGGAGTGGGTTTGCATTTTCCATTTCAGGGGAGGCTCCTGCCTTCCTTAGCAGACACCTGTCTTTTCAAACCAAGACACTGTTAATAATTATTAGCAGGTAAAAAGCATCAAATTCAGAGACAAACCTGATTCACATGTACTGACCCTCACCTTGCTTTTTAAACCGCAGCTTTTGTCACACGAGGTGTCTATTCAGATAGTCAAGACTTATTGCTGTCATCATCACCATACAGGGCAGGTTTTTTCCAGCCTGTTTCATGAATTCTGTTCCCTGGTACTTTCAGAGAGCATTTTATTTGGCCCATTTTGTCCTCAAATGAGAGTTCAGTAGTTTTGTCTTCAATCCATTCTGCTAATGCACTATGTGCATCCCTTCACTTTGACTGCCAAAATTTGGACTGTCTTTTGTTGAATAAAACTCCACCTAACACAGGGACTGCCCAAATTTATAAAGAAAAAACCTGTAGAAGATGGAGGCCTTCACATGGCACAAGGATTTTGATCCTGAATTTTTCCATATGAAATATGAGGACGCGTGTAATTCTGATGAGTGTTAGCTCTGATATAAATCAGGAATAGCTGCTCTGAAGTTAGCAGAGTTGTATTAGTCCAAAAAAGGATGTGGGAAGATCAGGCTACACATACATTACTAATATAAATATGACATTTTCTGTGTTTTTATTTGCGTATGCATAGATATCAAGATATTTTTAATTTCAGAATTCTTTGCTAGTAAGAGATTTCTTGTTTAAAAAAATTAGGTCTAGAACAGAAAATGTTTGCTTCTGAATTATTTGAAGGTGTTGTCCAGGTAAAACACCATGGGTCATATATTTTTTTTTATCTGCTTTCATTTGGACTTCACTACTTAGATTTCAAATGTGATTATACTTGCTTATCCTAGACTACATGAACAAAAATTTGTCAGCTGTTACCAGAGTTAATTCAGTCTAGAGTTACATTTTCAAACACTGTTAATTTGTGTTTGAAATTAATTAATTGTACTATGCAAATTTTCTGAAATTAAAGATCTGGATCTTAGAGATTGTTTTCAGAGAACAATGAATCAAAAAAGTTGCAAATATGTCTCCTGGATAATATTGCAGAAGATTCTCTAGGATTAATTGTACAGTAGCAACTCAATAGTGCTGGTTAGCTTTGGAAGAAAAGCCACTGTATTGGTGTCCTTCACCATGATTTTGAGGGATTCTGTTTAGATTGAAAAAATATAGCTGCATATGGGACTTGGTAATGTTCCACAAAACCAAAATGAGCTTTTTTGACTTAATGTTGTGTGTAGGCATCTCTCCAGACACCTCTATTTTTTTTGTTGTTTGTTTGTTTGTTTTAAAACCCTCTCATAGATGTAACCTAGACACGAAAAAATATAAATAATAACAATGGGATTTATGTGTGTGCAGTTGGTATAAAAGTGGACATCATTTGGAGCCAGCTGTGCCACTACCTGTTGTGATGGAAATGGAGTTATGATTGCTAAATATTCATTTGGTTGCTGAGATGTTTATTAAATGAATGTTGGTTTGGATTAATATAAGCCTTTATGGAGAAATCAGCAGGGTGGAAACAGAGTACATCAAGGTAAGCCAGGTAGCCAGAGATTCTTAAAAGGCATTGGTAATGTGGAATATCTCTGCAGGCAAAAGTACTTCAGTAATCAAAAGGGAGGAAAAAAACAGAGCTAAGGAGAACATAAAAGTTACAGGATCACACTGATTTCTGCAATATCTCTGACTGCTTTCTCAGGAGGGCAATTTGGAGAACAGAGTTAGGTTAACTGCGTACTGCCTAAAGTAGCGGTTTGCCATTATTATTCTGAGCTTCATTACCATTGACAAAATCAATAATAATTTGTAAGAAGGCTGCCAGGAGTATCTCAGTGATGCAGAGACATGGCCAAGGGAACTTAGGTGGGGTTTGCCCAAAGGAGAGGAGGAGAAAAGTGTGTCCAAGCAGATGGCTGAGGCTGTGGGGTCACCCACATCCCCCTGCAACATCCTGTTTCTCCAGCGCTGGAGAGGAGACGCTTGTGCATCCCTTGTTTTTTGTCTGTCCCTACTTTGGGAAAAGAGGTAGGAAGAAAAGTGTTGTTTACTAGATGTGGGCCTTGAAAACCTGAGAAATGCATTTCACGCCGCGCTGCTCCTGAAGAAAACCTTGCATCCTTCTGACGCGTGAGGCCAAGCGATTCAAGAACCGCTGTTATGTAAATATTTACATTTGTAAGAAATAGTTTTTCTCATCATAATTACGTCTATTCAGTGCATACCGTACTCACTTAGCAGCAAACCTTAAAACAAGATCCTTGCAAAGAGAAATCCCAGTCATTTGGCAAAGAAAGCTGCATTAATCCTCTGCTACTTGCTCCCCCCTCCATTTTAATTGTTAATAACTTTTCAGCATGCAGAAGAAGTAATCTCCCACCATGCTAAAGCAGTCAACCTAATTGAAAAGAAATACAAGTCATCTAGTGCACAGCTGAAAAATTCAGCTAAAATGCAATCTGTCATTATCTTCCCAATGCCAATTTTAAATAGGTATTAAAGTAAATGGGGGAAACGTCTTCTCATTTCTCTTGCGGTATCATTTCGTTTTTACAGAAATCCCTAATCCCCAAATAAAGATTCTGCTTGATACCAAACAAAACACTCAAGACAGCCTCTAGTGTCTTGGAAACCAGATCCAAAAATAGAGGAAAAATTTCCCTATCATGAATTAATCTCATTTGAAAATGATTTTAAAAATACAGTTTATGCAATGCAAATCCTCGCTCCCAGAATAACCTGTATTTGTGGTTGTTATGCCACAGTCAAGAGATAAATTACTGCTCAGTGAGCTGTTTCAGCACAGCAACGTGAACTGCAGCTAGGATTAAGGAAACTGATCAAGCATAACGTACCATGAAAGAAATGAAAACGTTTTATGGGGCATATGGGTATTATTGACAGGTTTCTACTTTTTGATACAATGAACTCTTTCAGCAGGAGACAGTATTTGAAAAGTATCCTGCATTAGGAAATTATATGCCATATTTAAAAGTATTCACACTTTTAGTCCCCAAATTATTATATGCTATATAACATATTTCAATTTAATTGGAAGAATATTGTATCGTGATGCTGAAAACTTGTTTAATGGAGATAATATTTCAGCTCAGTAGGGAAAGTTGGATTCATTTGAAGCTGAGACCTGCTCAGATTTGTAATTACCAAAGCATGCTTCTGAGTAGGTAAAAGTATATTGAAAATATGTCAGATGGGGCCTTACAGAAAATCCATCAAGTCCTTAACAGGTCAAGCTCAAACAAAATCTTACTAAAGCTACTGCCATCAAAGTGTATTCGGTTCTGGTCTCAGGACAACTTTCTTCAGACTCCTCCACTGACTGAAATTCCCACAACTGCAGAAACCTCAGGATCTGTACTATGCTGCATGTGCTCAGCAAGTGTAAGAAAATAGCTGTTAAAAAGATCCTGCTATATGAAGCTTGTCAAATTGAAAAAGAGAGTTTTTAACATTCTACCCTAAAACACGATGGATAATTTTTTTTTTCCTTCAGCAGCCTTGTTTTCTCTGTTCCTTCCCTGAAGTGAAAAGTAAAAGATTCAGCCAGATTGAACAAAGTCTATGCTCTCAGGAGAAATCATCTGCTGACAGAAGATTATGTGACATTTCTTATGTTATTCTTTCCAGTGTTCACAAACTGGAAAATTTTGTACTTCAAACGAGACCTCTGTTGTAGCTGCAGTTGTTGTGGTAGAGAAGAAGAAAACAAGAAATAGGGTTAGGAAGAACCACATCCTGCTGTGTGCATTCTACACAGTCCTTTTATATAAATCAATAGCTACTAGTGTTTTAGAGGGATCTAATTCAGTAGTTTTCAAGGCTCTTCGTGTGAGATACTATAAATCTCATCTCACTCAGTGTCCATGTAGTCCTAAATTCTTGGGCCAAAGATGTTTAGAGCAAGATTTCTTTACATGGTGCTTCTCCAAACTGTGTTTTTGGTCTGCCTGCATTCTGCTGGGGCTTGCACATAGACATGGTTGGTAACAAAGCTCATTGTCTCACTGGTGGAAATCAGTCTTAGAGAGTGGATTTTAGACTAGGTAATAGGAAAAAAAAATCTTTACTGTGCAGATGGTGTGGCACAGATTGCCAAGAGTTGTTGATGCCCCATCTCTGGAAGTATTTGAGGCCAGGTTGGATGGAACTCTGAGCAACCTGGTCTACTGGAATGTATCTCTGTCCATGTTAAGGGAGATTGGGCCCAGTTTGTCTTTAAGGTCCATTCCAACCCAAACCACTCCATGACCCTATAAAGCTTGATAGACATTTCAAGAAGGGTGAAAAAAACACTTCTTGTTTGACTTTTACATTTGTTCCGGTGACGTTTGATAAGTCAAAGCTGAAAACAGATACATTTCTGGTGGGACTCACACAGGGAACACTGGAACAGGCTCCCTAGGGAAGTGGTTGTGTCACCATCCCTGAAAGTGTTCAAAACATTAACAGGTATGGTCTTTATTTTTGTGACTGTGTTCACAGGGGTCTCAGGTTGAGGGAAGAGACGAGGATCTGACTCCATGTTTCAGAAGGCTTGATTTATTATTTTATGATATATATTACATTAAAACTATACTAAAAGAATAGAAGAAAGGATTTCATCAGAAGGCTAGCTAAGAATAGAAAAAGAAGGGATAATAACAAAGGTTTGTGGCTCAGATCTCTGTCTGAGCCAGCTGGGCTGTGACTGGCCATTAATTACAAACATCCAACATGGGCCAATCCCAGATGCACCTGTTGCATTCCACAGCAGCAGATAATCAATGTTTGCATTTTGTTCCTGAGGCCTCTCAGCTTCTCAGGAGGAAAAACCCTAAGGAAAGGATTTTCCATTAAACATGTCTGCGACAATTTTGATCTGTTTTAGTGGGCATGGTGGTATATGTTTGAAGGTTGGGTTTGACCTTGGAATGCTTTTCCCACTTTAATGATTCTGTGATTCTAAGATGAAGGAAGATTAGAGAGCACTGAGGAGAATCATGGTGAAGACTGTTTGGAATATGAACTACATGATTTTATATAAGCTGCATTATTCTTCACGGCAACTCAAAATCTAAAAGATGTGTTTTTCATGCTCTCTGTATTTAATTTGGAATTTGGGAAGGGACAAAACAATGACAATAATAATAAAAGTGATATTAATAATAATCTCTCGCTGGGGCAGAGAGGAAAAAGGGAATTTTGGTGATATTGTAGTGAGACTGCATCTGGAATGCAGATTAGTATGAATTAGGTAAAAGAAAATGTTTGTGCAAAAGGCTGCCCATCTGAATACAGATTTCATAATCAGCACAGGAAGAGGTTGAAAACAGAGAATGTTTTTCTTGTGTCCTGCAAAATATCATTATTTTCAGAAGTTGTATTGTGTTGAATGCATCATAATATGTACCAAAGGATCTAGATGAGAAAATCAAACCAGTAAACTCATAGCACCCAAAATGCCTACTTTTCAAAAGCAGAGTACCAAGCTAAAGAGAGAGCCAAGGCAGAAGAATGATGTTTTGTTGACATTTTGGTATCAATGACTTGCCCATGCTAATAACTGTGGTATATGGAAAATTTTCAGTAACCTTCCCCCCACATCCAGATATTTGCACTTCTAGTGGAAACTACCTCTTCTGCCTCTAACACAACATATAAGTTAAGAAGTAAATTGTTAGAAAACCTTAAATTATACTTCTTATATGTACTTATTTGTACTACTCATTTATATTATATAAGAGAAGTGCTAACATGGAATTTCCCAAACAGAACGTGGCTTCTGTATATTCCGTTGTTCTCTGCTAGGGCTTAAAGGTGGTCAGGTTCTCTTGAAGGGAAAGACTATAAGAACAAGATATTCTAGAACTCTGATTAAGTGCTTGACAGTTATATTTATCACAGAAATTTCTTAAAAATATTAAAATACCCGTTACTAGTTGGCAGTTGTTAAAAGTTTTCATAGATTGTTCAGGCTTCCAGTAGGAAGATTTGTTTTTTTTAGTGTCTAGGGAAATGCCCTCAATGTATAGGCTGAGTGGCCATAATTCTGTTTCTTTTAAATCTATGTCTCCCAAACATGTTCCACAAATTCTTTCAGTTAAACTTTTGAATTAAGTTTATTTTGCATTTAATGACACTCAGCCAGATCTATGCTGGGGTTTAGTACAGTAATCGGCACTTTGGGGGGAGTGAGATAAAATTGTTGCAAAAAGGAAAAAAAAAAAACCAAAAACTTATGAAAAGTAGAAAAGTATTTGCTATTCCTTGCAAATGCCAAATATCCTTAGCTAAAGGTAACTGCCACAGAAACTGCCCCCAGTGTCCTCATCACTAACCACAGGACAAGTCCCAGCTGGAACTATTTATTGGCTTAGTCAAGTGCTCCACTGCTTTGTTCTAAATATGTCAACTTTGATTCATCCTCGGCTTAGTTGCTGTCAAACACTGTTAAATGGAACTGGAATCAGCATTGCACCTAGGCATCCACGAAGCCAAAACCGTAATCACTTCTGCAGAAATGTTAGTAGTCCGTGGCTCTAAAGAGTCACGGCGTTCCTGTGAGGGTATCTTGTACAAAAGGGAAGTCTGGTCTCATCCTTGGCACCAGCTAGAGGTAAGAAGTTCATAACATCAGTAATGAAAGCTTTGGCAACAAGCTCTGCGACCTCAGAAGAGTGAAAGTTCTTTTTATCTGTGTGATTGATGTTGTCAGGGCGCACGCAGGAGTACATCATGAGGAGTTAGGATTGTCCTCACCAGCTAAAGCATTGGCAGTGTTCAACTTAACATTTTATTGGAGCTTGTTGGTGTGAGACTAAATGGAAAAAAATAATAATTTTGAGAGATGAATGGTAAAGCACAAAATATGTTGAAGTGGATAAGGGAAAGCAGGCGTCATCTACAGACTGCAACAGCAGTTAAAGGAATGGCATGATATCTTCTTCTGCTTGTTTCATGCAAAAGTAACATTTACACAGATTTCAAAGGGTATTGTTGAGGAAAGCAGCATCTGAAAGCAGCAAATTCTTGGTGCCATGTGAGCTATTAAGAAGGAGTGCTACCAATTACTAATGAAGTAGTAATTTACATTATGTTGAAAAGTAAAGTTAGAAGGCAAGCTGGGTAAATGGACATTCACAAGGTATCTGAGCACAATGTGATTTATTTTGAGCAGAGGTCTTCAAAATGTGAGAATGAACCCCAAGGATTCCTAGGGATGCGTTCCTTTAGGAGCTTATTCAGACAAGTCTTTGACTGTGTGTTTCTTTTCTGTGAAACAGAGAGTGTATGACGTGGTCTCAAAAGATATTTTAAGTGGAACATAAAGGTGCATTCTCAGTAATCTGTTGTAAATGTCATCAGGATATTGCAGGAGAGATACAGGGTGGGTAATAGGAAAAAAATTCTTCACTGAAAGACTTCAGGCACTGGAACAATCTGCCCAGGGAAGTTGTGGAGTGCCCATTCCTGGAGGTATTTAAAAGATGGATAGCTGTGGACCTTGGGAACATTTTGGGACTTGGCAGTGTTGGGTTAACAGTTTGATTCTACAACCTTAGAGGTATTTTCCAGTCTAAATTATTCTGTGGTCCTTTATGTAGAAGTTTTACTGAGTGCATATTTTATTATGCATTCAGTAAAACTTCTACATAAATCTATTTATCTCCTTCTTGTATTCCATAGGGCTTTGGATGGCAGGGTTACCTTCCCTTCACCAGTGACCAAGGCTTCTCTTGCAGTTAGCTCCTAACTGTTGCCCAATTCTCCTATGGAATTCCAGTACTCCTTTCCTTTTTGAAAAGGTCAAAATTCTTGGTGTGGAGAAGAGAGATTACCGAGGAGTACTACAAATACAATATCTGAAGGTTTCCATCCTTCCATGATTTCTTCTGAAAACCTGTTTTGGACTTGGAAAGTCTTTCAAATATGTGTGTGATTTCGTGGCTAGGTGGGTCTGAAGAAGAGGAATTCCCAGGTTCTGGCATGTCAGCAATTCCTGCTGTCTTCACAGCATTGCTGGTTTGCTGGTTTGGTGCATGCAGTGTGTGTGTATGTCTGTGCACAGGGATAAAACACGAGCAAGTAAGAATTCTTCACTCACTCTAGCAACAGTGATTTGAATATTTTGTGCTCTGGGCAAAGCACAGGAAGAGTTAAGGCTTGTTTAGCTGTCAGCCTGCCACAATATTTACTTTTGTATTTACAAATATTCAGTCCATCTGATTTAAGCAAAGCTAAGAAAGATTTCACCTTAAATCGTTAACACAACAGAAGCAAAAAACTCATAATACAATTTTTTGCAGTATTTTAAAGAAAAATACATGAAGGCCTTATAGCATTAATGGTTAAATGTGCTAAAAGCCATTGTGAATGCAGTTCTTTTTTTGGATTTAATTTCAAAATTTCTAGATAATAGTAATTTAACTCTTTTTATGTTACGTGTATTCAATTTTATAGCAGACTAATTAGAATCCTGGAAATTGCTTAACCAAGCATTGGACCAGAAACATCAATGCTATAATATTTCATTAATGAGGAAAGCATTGTGAATAACTGATGGATTTTATCAACACTAGCATGTATAACAACAGGAAGAGCTGGTAGGCCAAGGAAAGATTTTTAGCAAGAAGTCTGTGGAAGTAAAAGTCACTGAAAGGTAAAATAATAAACTTGTTTGACACACTGAGGTGCTGGTTTAACTTTGGCACTCATAGGGTGAAGGCAGTGTAGTTGATAACTCAGTGGCTGGAAGGGTCCTGAAGTAACAGCATTTGACATGCCTGGGAGATCTCATCAAAGGCAAGGGAAGATCCCTGACAAGAGAAATACTAAAAAGGACTCCTGGTGGGAAAGCTGCTGCCATGCAGAAAACTGTTTCAGATAAAGATATCCAAGAAACTCCTGCCCCCTGGGAGGCAGCAGTGTTTCTAATAATTGATGGATATTATTAAGATATGCTGGTAGAGATACTTTTGGAGCAGTATGAATAGCACCAAGTGTACATCAAGAAAGTAGCATTTCATTAGTTTACTTTTGTCGTGCTTAAGAAGCAAACTTTGAGCCTTTTGTGGTATCCAGGCAATTATTCATTTATTGGTAATGTACATCAGAAGTAGAGTCACACTACCCACGCTGTAGCCTTTTTTACCAGTACTTCAATAAATTTCATAATGATGTGACAACTGATTAATTCAGCTCTTGTAAATACAATAGTTTTTAATGCACTTATTTGCATTGACCTAATGTTCCAGACCAACTAAATGCTGCACTGCCCCTCCCCCAGGTTCAGTGCTAAAAGAGAGCAGCTTAGTTTATCTTTTGCATAAACCTAACTTTAAACACATCCTTGAGTCTCCTTAGTAAATAAACCCAAACCTCACTGGCCGGTGAAAAAGCCGAGTGTAGCTCAGAGCCATACCTATGTTTAGAAGAGGTTTCCAGGTCATCCAGCAGCAAATACAAATGAGAATAAAAAGAAAACAAAAAAGAGGAAACTGTCCCTGGTGTGGAATTACTTCTGCAATGCCACCTGGTCCAGAACTTCTTTACAAAACCCCAGAAGGTATCACCTATCAGCTAAAGGGCAGGCTGCAACACAGCAGCCAGTACGTAGGGGAACAGGTGTAGAATAAGTAGGGAAATAAAATGTAGTATAAAGAACCCATACGTGCAAGAAAATTTGTCCTTCTGCAGAAAGTTAGTGACCCAAAACCTTTTTTTTTCCACCTGTTTTTTCTTGGTTTGAACTTTAGGTGCGAACAGATGATCTATACATCACATCGCCTTTTGTTCCAGGTCTTTAAGATCTCTGACCACTGAAAAAATCCCCAAAAAGTTACTCTTCTGCTTTCAAAGCTATGTTACAATTTTTAGAACTCTTGATCCTTTCTTTTTTTTTTTCCTGGACAAAGCTGGAGCATTGAATGCAAAGTTCAAGAGAATTATACTGCCGTCAATTTCTGGTATCTCAAGTAGTGCATGCAATCCAAAGGCAAAATATTGATAGAGAAAATATTAAGCATTTTTCATTCTACCAGCTGTGTTTTACAAATAAAGATCCTGGGGAGGAGTTAATTAGCTCTTCAAGACACAGGACACTTCAGCTGGAGATTTTAAATCCAGAAAGCAACCATAACAGTCGCCTAAACTTACTGCATACATGGCTGTAGCCATTATATTCCCCAATTAGATCCAATTTAAACCAGCTTATGTATAATTTCAGATTTAAATGAAGCTTTGAAGAATTTCCTATATTGTGGGTCAGTTGTTTGGTAGCTTTGTGGTGCAGTAAATTTGGTATTGCCACTGCTAGCCAAAAGACACAGATGTTGTATTAGCCCTGTTAATCACCCGAGCTGAGCCTGGCCAGGCTTGCTTTGGCTGCCCTTCTTTGGCTTGCCTAAAGATGTGGTTTAGCTTTTTTTGTCCAATGAATAGTTGAATATTTCTTGACTTGTTTTTCTTTAGGTTAGCTCTGTGCAATTGCGTGTTGCAGTGTTATAATAATTTTGTTGCGTATCGGTAAGTAATAACCAGTAATACCAGAGGTATTTCACTCTGCAAAGAACAAGATATTGATGTTCTTTGTAGAAAGAAATACCTCTGATGCCTCAAAAAATAATATGGAGCTGAGGAGAAACAGGCAAAGGATGGTAGCAAAGGCCTTCCTTGAAAGGCTCAGCCTTGGGATGACAGCAGATGTTATAAAGATGCAATAAACTAATTGCCAATGTTGCCAAGAAACCTAGCCTTGGAAATCACATAAAACCAGTTCCAGGGCAAAACAAAAAGAAGAGAAAGTGTCTAGAATATGCAGCACACACCGTGTGTGCCACATGGGGATATGATGTGGAGGTGTAGGTTGATGTTGATCAAGGTACAACATGGATTAAAAACAATCGGAATCAATGTGATATAGACCTTGGAGTTGGGAGAAGGAGAAAACCCACTGTCAGCATCCCACTCACTCCTTGTGGTGTAGAAGGCTGACCTCTGATCCCAGTTTGCCCACCTCTTCCTCTTGCAAGAGTTCTCATCTCTGACTTTAGGGTCTGGGCAAGCAGGGGAAGGGGTGGCACAACACAAGTGAAAGGCTAGATACACAAAGTGCCCAGATAAAAAATTAGAATGTGCTATTAATGTGGCTTTTTGTATAATAATATAGTTTGAACAATCAGCAACAATCAGGTTCATTAGTATTGTTGTAACTGGAGTAGTAAGTCTTTGAATAGGCACATAAAAGTTCAGAATAACAATGAATTCTTGTCTGCAAATATAAGATTTTTTTTTCTTTAGCCCACAAAAGCTGGAAAAGGTGCAGATTCTACTATTAATTAGCCTCAGCCATAAATCTGCATTTTAAAAAATTGCTATATTTGTCTAGATTAACGATTGCCACCCTTTTTGAATTTGTCAAGTTTGGCTTCTGCTACATAAAACTTTGGGAGATTGTGCATCCCTCTGTAATCAAATCAATATTCTACAAGCAAGTTATTTACAGTTCAAGTTAGTTTTTAACTTTTTGTTCGAAAAGGTGGAATAAATAGATTCTGATTTACCAGTGGTTTTTAAAAACAAAATGTGGCTTCTAGTGTTATTCTTGTATCTCTTTACTTTTTCAGTTTTACAGAATCTTCTGAAATCAAATGTAGTAGACTCAGATTATGTCAGCACTGGTTATTCCTATGGTAGGAAAATATTTTTTTGTATTTCTACCTGGTGTCCTCTGCACATGCAGCTCTTTGCTCTTTTTGCCTCAAACTGACCCTAGAAATTAATGTCAGACTGATGAATTAATTTGCTGTCCTGAAGGAGCCCCCACCTACCAGTAAATTATTAAAATATTTCCTAATATATGCCATAAAGCTGTTTTGAAGTGTGTTTTCTTTGCTGAGATCATCTTTCCTTCCTTTTTTTCCCCTTGGTATTTTGCTAAATCCTCTGTTCCTAATATTGTTTGTTGTTGTCTGCTTTCCCCTTTCCCATTTAATGCATGTTCTTTAATTTAAGAATGCTGGGATTTTGTTCTGCTCGTGTCAGCCCCATCTCTTGTTCTGCAGAATTTTAAGACAAGGAGCAAAACTCCACGTGAATATCATGGCTATGCTTTCCCCTTATCTAGCTTTTCTCATGGTTTATTTGATCATAATTACTCCTTTTGATAATTGCTTACTTCCTCAGCCATGAGTCTTTCCTTTAGCAGCTTAAACCTATGGCTTGTGAGTTTTCAAACAGCTGAGCTGCATGGATGGCACTCGAGCAAGCAGTCTCTAATATTGTGATACCCAGCTCCATTGTGAGAATGAGGTCTGACACAGAGTCCAGCATGCCAGATAAGTCACTTTAGGAAGTAGCTGCCAGTTGCTGACAATTGTTTCAGAAGCTCACAAATTTTTTTTTTTTTTTATTATGGGAAGAATGATATGCCATGAGGAGATCACAGAAAAACCATCCCTGAAAATAAAGTTGGGATTTTTTATGGGATATAAAGCATAACAAATAACTTGTTATGACTGTCTCTCATTTAGACTGTGGCTTGGCACAGAGTATATTCTATTTTAATATCCAGATTTCTAATATTTTTTCTCTCTCAATTTCCCCTGTTGCCTCAGTAATGTGATTCTCAGTGTAAGTGATGCACAGTGTACAAGTCAGCACTTGTTCTTCCCTTCATTCTTCCTGTTTGCATCAATTAATACCATTCAGCTGGCTCATCCCTGCCAGATCCAAGGTTCATTGAAGACAGCAGGAAAACTTATGATGACTTCACTCTGATTTGAATGAAGCAGTTATTCAGGTATTGAGAATTTTGTGTGATGTCAGCCAAGTTGCATGATGAGATGGTGCAAATACTTAGCATGACTGAGAGCACAGTGTCCATGTTCCTTACAGAGTTCATCAACATCTATTTTAGGTGCTAATGTGGATAAGAAACAAAAATAAATAATTGACAGCTTGTCTTGTTTTGGCAGGCAGTCACTGGGATTCGTACAGGAAATATGCCTTACTGAATTTGGGAAAAAAAACACTTGCATAATTAGAAAGCACTGAACTCTTAAAAAATATATATTTCTAGCCATACCATTAACAAAAACAAACAAACAAACAAACAGACAAATTAACCAAAAACAAATCAGCAAAATAGGCTGGATTCTAAATATGCTGATTTTTAAGTAAATTGTAGGTATTTTCCTACTGGAAACCCTCATGGATCATTTTGTTTAAATTAAATATCTTTCAACAAATATTGAGCAGTCGTTTTGCCTATGAATTGAAAACAAAGCATCTCAAAGACATGGTCTGTTGTCATACCCAGCAAACTGGATTTTTCACCTTATCCACAAGTATTATCACCTTCCTTTTGTGCATGGTAATGGATTGACCCAGTGTTAATATAATTTACCTACACAGTTTTCTGCTTGCTGGCTGTGACACGTGTTCATCAGTGCAGATCAAATAGTTGTATTTGGTAAATATTGGTAAATATTCCTAATAAAATCATGGTAATAGTTTTGCTTTTTCTATTTCTTTAGCACTTACTAGTAAGAGTGGGAAAATCAAAGAATCACAGACTAACAGGTTGGAAGGGAAGTATTACTTGGTCCAACCCTTCTTGTCAAAAACATGGTGAAAATAAGATGGCCCAGCACTATGTCCAGCTGAATCTTAAAAGTGTCCAACGCTGGGGAATCCAGCACTTCCCTGAGATTATTCTAGTGGCTGATTCACTCTTTGGAAAAGGTATTCTCCATCTTTTTGGTAGGGAGCATTTAAATACTGGCACTTGGTGATAAGGTCTTCCCCAAGCCTTCTTTTCTCAAGGCTGAAAAAAACCCAGCTCTCACAGCCTTTCCTCACAAGGCAGACTTCCCAGTCCTGTTGCTCTTATATTAAACCTGGTTTTGTTGATAACTCTGCAGTGATTCTTTAAGGTACCTTAAAATACTCATTTCTGACAGCCTTCTCTGGATCCTTACCAGCCTGTCCATGCCTTTCTTGTACAGCATGGACCAGAGCTAAACAGCATTCCAGGTATGGCCTGTAAAGCCCTGAGTACAGTGGGACAACGGCTTCTTTATTTTTCTTGTTTTCTTAATAAAACCCAACATCCACTTGGGTAAATTTTTTTGCCACAGCAGCACACCATTCACTTATAGTGAGTTTTCCCACCGGGAGTAACCAAGACCCTCTCCAAAGAGCCACTCCCCAGCTTGGGATATTGTGATGGTGTTCACAGGGGTCTCAGGATGAGGGAAGAGATGAGGATCTGACTCCATGTTTCAGAAGGCTTGATTTATTATTTTATGATATATATTACATTAAAACCATACTAAAAGAACAGAAGAAAGGATTTCATCAGAAGGCTGGCTAAGAATAGAAAAAGAAAGAATGATAACAAAGGCTTGTGGCTCGGACAATCTGTCCAAGACAGCTGGGCTGTGATTGGCCATTAATTAGAAACAACCAACATGGGCCAATCCCAGATCCACCTGTTGCATTCCACAGCAGCAGATAATCAATGTTTACATTTTGTTCCTGAGGCCTCTCAGCTTCTCAGGAGGAAAAATCCTGAGGAAAGGATTTTCCATAAAAGATGCCTGTGACAGGATATCCCAGCCTGTGTTGCTCTCCTGGATTATAGTTTCCCATTGTAAGACTACACATGTTCTTGTTGAACTTCATAAGGTCCCTGTCAACTCAGTCTGGGTCTTCCTGCAATGTAGGCCTTCCATCCAAAGGGCCCACATCCCCACTCAGTTTGGTACCACCAGCAAACTTTTTCAGGCTACAGCTTATCCCATCTTCCAGATTGCTTGTGGAGACATCAAACAGCATTGGAGCCAGTATTGATCACTTGTGACAGGTTGCCAGTTTGGAAAGGAGCCATTTGCTGCCACACACTGGGATTTCCCGCCAGGATTTCCCCATCCAGTGCATGGACCACTTGTCTAGACCATAACACATCAGCTTCTCTAGGAGGAGGCTGTGGGAAACTATATTGGAGAAATTCAGGTGTCAGGCAATGTCCATCACTTGTCCCACATCAGCTGAGCCTGTTAATTCATCACAGAAGGCTTGTCCAAGATGGTTTTCCCCTGGGGTGAATCCAAGTTGAGTTTTCCCAAGCATGAGCTTCATCTGACTTGTCCTAGCCCGCGGGAGGATTCCCTTTCTCTGGGAATGGATAGATTTCTCTGGGAAAAGGACTGATGGGGCTGTAGTTTCCTTGATTGTCCTTTAAGCCCTTCTTGTTCAGGGCAGTGACATTTAGCCTTCTCCCAGTCTTCTGGGGCATCCCCTGGTCTCCATGACTTCTCAGCCATTATGGAGAGCAGCCAGTGACAACAGGCAGCTCTGCTGATACCCTCATGTGGATATTTCCAGGACCCATTGACTTGTAGGAGTCAATCTCTCATAGCAGTGTTTATACTCTTCCTTCACTGATGATGGGTCTGCGTTGGCATCAGACCGGAGATTCATTTTTTCTTCTTTGCTAAAGCGTGCACAAAATTTGTTTTTCTTTTTTTTGCTTAAAAAGCTGCCTTTTCTCAACCTACTAGCTGTTTTCCTTCTTATCTTCTCTCCTGTGTACTTGTGGGAAAGGGAGTTATAGAGAGGCTTGGTGGGCACTTGGCTTTTTCTTTTTTCCAAGGCTTGGGATGAAAAGCTATTTTGGTGTCTCAGCAATAATGCAAGCATGTGGCCCTATGCTGTTTTTTAATATCTGAAATAAGCTTGTATGAACATTAGAGGTGTATTTACCTACGAGAACTAACCACTTAACCACTATATTTGCCTTTGTCAAAAAAAAAAAAAAAAGAAAAAAGAAAAAGTTACAGCTTTATGCATTAAACTATTTAATTCAGAATTCCTTCTGGAAAATGAATCTCATAAAATATAACAATTTTACAAATGGTTAAATCTCTCATGCACAGGCAAAATAAAGTTTAAGAACCTTGTGTTTCCATTTGGATATTTTAAAAAAAGCATGGTAAAATCACATCTGCAGACCTCTGTGGTGATTGTTATGGGATCTCCCCTCCAGCCACCTGAGATGCTTATTGTAAATCTGGAACACAGGATTCTTTAATACCTTGCATCTTTCGCTGTACCACAGCAATGAAATTGTATGTACATAGTATTCATAAATAAAATAACTAATTCCAGTTCAGCTTCCAGCATGTAACCCAGTGACCCACACTGCAGAAACAGGCAGAAAAAGATTACATGCTTGGTTTTTCTTTCTGAGGTTGGGCTTATCAACATCCTTTCTCACAGGACATTGCTTATGGAAGGAGTGTGGGTAATATTCTTGTTCTACACACTCAAAGTCTGCTAATAAGGATTAATGTGAGGCTTAGGCATAGAATTTTAAATATTTACAATGCACCTGTTTACACAGTATCACTTTGAGGTTAAACACCCAGCTTAATACTCGTGCCTACTCCTAGTGTCTTTTTACCAGACTATTTCAACAATTAGCAAATAAATGAAAAGAAAAATGAATGTAATTTTGCATAAAAACCTACTCATAATACAGAGTTTTTTCATATCCTTTTTGGTCTTTGTTATAAGCAAAGGTTATAATATGAGTCAATCCTCTTTGACTGCAAAGCATTGGCTGGTGCCATCCAATTCTTTGAAGATTAATTTTTCAATCATGAATTATATATGTTACAGACAAACCCTAGGCAGTATGTGTCTCTATACTGTTATAAAAACTTCCAGCTGAGAGGGACCTTCAGAAATGTCTTCCTTAATCAAAGTGGGATCTACTCTCTTAGTGTCATTTTTTGACAGAAATTTGACCAAGCTGATTGCTCAGTATCCAAACTATTTAAAAGTGACTGCAGATGGGCAAGTGAGTAATTTTCTCCGTATCTGGCACAGGCACGGAGAAGAAGTTGTTAATTTTCCTTTCACTAAGGTGATTTCACCTGCCAGAGGTGGAAGATAGCTCTGTTTCCCCTGATACTGCTTTCTACCCACCTTTCTCTGGAGGAAGAAGCCCTGGCTGTCTCAGAAGTGCTCTGCAGGTCTCCCTCTTCACACCCCTCACACCTTTCCTTTCCCTTGGGGTTTGCTCGGCTGATTTGTCCTTTTTGCCAGAACCAAATGCTGGAGTCAGGCTCAGTATCCTGCTGAGGACTTGCAGGCATCTGGCAGAGCAGGAGGATTGCTTGGTGCATTTTTCAAGGTTGAACTTCTCTTTATGCATGCCATGGTGACACCTGCCTGTCTCGTGAAGACACGGCAATGTGGATTTTGCTGGAGCATGTAACACCCCATCACCTCCAGGCCCTTTGCTTCTCTACTTGTTTTTTAAGATCTCTTTGATGGCTAGTCCCAGTTTTCAGCGTGGTCCTTCACGTTTTCTCTAATTCTGCACAGAAGCTCTCCTGTCTCTCATTAATTAAGAGAAATGCCTGTGGGAAGGCATTTAATATTTGCTCCCATTTTGACAGAGTATATTTGTCAAGTCTTCTGGGAGGGTACCATCCAACCCCTCCTGCACCCAGTTTATGGCATTCAATCTAGACCACGTTTCCCTAGCTTAAAAGATTGTACTATGGAATAATGTCATGTTTTAAAGGAAAGATACATGATGCTTATTGCTTCTCTCTAACCTCATAGATGGATACTGTGTTGCTGAAGGAAATGAGACAATTTAACATGATTTGTTCTTTACAAATCTCTGTCGGTTCATCTTGGCTTTGCGTCCCCAGTTTTAAATAATTTATAACCTTTTCATTTTGCTAAACAGGTCTCCTCATCCCTTTCAAGGCTCAAATTAATTATAAATTTGTAAGAAACGTGATAGTCCAACTTCCTTTATTGTACCTGACAAAGATTTTCCTTAATACAAATATAGCACATAGCTTGAGGCTCATGGCTCCTACAGGATGGAGACATATCTTGCATTGAGGTTTAGAAGATTAAGAAAATTTATTGTTAAAGTATCTTTCATGAATATCCAGGCCTAAAATTCATTGTAGTTGTAGCATGGCCGATCTGAAACAGGTCAATTCTGAATACTTGGAGTCATTAATTGGCCATAGGAGAAGAAAAAAATACAGGATAAAACATCAGTATTGTGTCTGTGCAATGCTATATTGTGAATAGCCATTAAATAAATAGGTATGGTAAGAACACTGGATCAAGAACAATTGCAAATTGTCATAGGTTTTATTTACATTAGCTAAGGGGCTTGTAATTTTTCTTTTCTCTTTGAGGTCTGAAGCTTCAGATGTGAGTCCAGTTTCTCATTTGCATGAGAGATTCCATTTCTCTCTTTTGGCCTAATAAAGTGGAGTGCATTTGATTTATATATTGTTCCTTAAAATGCTGAATATTTTAGGTAACAGGGCAGAAAATTATATCCTCTATGTGAGTGGAGAGGCGATGGAGTAGGAGAGAATAAAGATTTAATTTCTACTATGCAACGTTATTTTCCACTGCTGCAGGACAGGCCTAAAAATTGTTATTTAAGAACTCACATTTTATATAGATTAAGTTCAGCAGTTCTTATATTCTCCCTTGGCACTTCTCTGCCATGGAAACTGGAAACTGAGGTCAGTCAGAGCTATAAAGGTCAGAACTGGCCTAGAGTGACACAGCACTTGTGCAGATTAGGGGAGCACAGGAAGCTGAGCAATCTCATCCATTATTTCCCCGTGAAGTGCCCAGCAGCAACAGTCAAGGTCCACAGTGCACATGGGAAGGAACCCCATTTGCAAATATTGAGTTTTGCTGCAGTTGGAAAACAGACACTTAGGTGGGAAGTCTGAACACTGAGCTCAGCACTGGCTGCATCACAGACCAGAAGCATCTTGCGGACATAATTTCTGGTAGCACTGTTGCATTTCATGCTGTGATGTGTTAGCAATTGAAATAGCTGAGCCTTGAAATTCCAAGACAAAATGCTGAAAATTCTGAAAAATGTCTTAATATCAAAGTTCAGATATAGATGTGGAGAAAAGGTATGGTGGTAAGGAAGGGTTTCCATGGCAAAAACGTTGGAAGAGAAGCAACACTTCTCTGTCATGACAAAACATCACTCTGTAAAGTGAACATCCACTTGAAGACACATTAAACCCTACAAATAAACTTGCAACCACTAAAATTACAAGGTTAATAGCTGTATAGATAGAAGTTATAGATAATAGATAGAAGTATAGATAATTTATACCAGGAGCTGAAAGCTGACTGCTCCAGTTCAATTTTATGAGCTTTTTGATTCTGGATTGAATTTATACATTTATAACGATGTCATTTTATGTCTACAGTGGTGATTCACATCTGGATGATTTTAAGATACTAAAAAGAACTGTCTTCAGCTTCTATTGCCCTAAAGTAATCAAGCTAAATCCATCCTCTAGTTATTTCTTTCTGACTTTAGGTATACAGGAAACTGACCATCAAGAAACGCTGGTTTCAGAGGCTGATATTAGTGGACATCTGAATTTCTTGAAGTCATAAAGAGGCTTGAACTGGATAAATTGAGTAAGGAAACCTAGAAAAACCAAGCTTCTTAGCTTGCTATAAAAGGCATTCAATTAATGTCCCTTTTGCTAAATACCCCTTTTTAGAGTGAGTACTCTTGACTGTTTGCTGAGGAGGACAATTGGTTTGCCAGATGTGATAAATTGACACTTTGAGGGGGCAGGTTGACACATATTTAAAAATGGACATCCTATCTAAAGATTCCCTTGTCCTTAAACTCTGCCCTTAAGATTAGCTGGTGTGCAGAACAGGCAACTGGGTTGTTTATCTGCATGATATAGATAATCTTACAGATGAAGCCTTTTGTTATGGTCTTTGTAACCAGTATCATATAAGCAGCTTAAGGCTCCTTTTGCCTATATTAAGTCACCACGTTGTGGAGAGGTTTATAACTCTCACCTCATGGCACTACTGCTGTGAGTGACATCAAGGCTCTTGTGCAAGTCAGTGGACCTGTCATAAATCTGTATTAAGTTCTTAACTCAGTAACCAGATGTGTGTTAGAAATCACATAACAAGCCATTTGTTATGACCCATGCAGTTACAGCAATTACAGCAGAACCCACTTCAGTGAACAGTAAGTTTCAGGTTGTGCAGCTTGAGATCTTATATTTAGAACATAACTCTTTCTGTTGCAAACCTCTCTTTCAAACACTCTGGAACAACGGTTTGCACTTAAAAACTTATTTCCATCATCTTCTCCTACCAAAATAATTGCAAACACAGGGGCAGGGTTCTCCTGGGCAGGCACAGGTGAGCGCTCAGCCCTGAGCATTGATCCATTCTCTGATGCAGTGTCCTGTGTGAGAAATCTGTGAGGCTGGGGTTTGTTTTTGCTTTGCTTTGTATGGAAGGAACCAAGATTCCCTAGGCAGAAGAACTTCCTCCAGGTAAGGTAGATAAGCACTTGGACATTTTCATAGGAGTGAGGAGTCCTAGAAAGGAGGCTGGTTTAGACTGAAGGAGAGAAGTCCATCCATCCATCCATCCATCCATCCATCCATCCATCCATCCATCCATCCATCCATCCATCCATCCATCCTCTCCATGTCCAGCCCCACCTTTGCACTCTCCTTCACGCCGGATACTCCTGCCTTAGCTCCATGACTTCTTGTTATTTATAGCCTGATAAGAGATTATAAACCCTTCTTCTGGAAACTTGTAAGTCACACAGTCCTTTTGTAAGGGAAATTCAAGCTTTCTAGACTTATGATTTCCTTGCTCAGCCACAGGATCTCTTCTGCCTAGTTATTCCTCATCTTTGGAATATGGTTTGAAAAAGAGATTTTGCCCCAAAATATTTATCAGTCAACTGAACTGTCCTTTTTCTCCACTGTAAGTTATTTTTAGAGCTCCAAACACAAATGATTTGAATACTTTGAATAATTTCCATTTCAAAAATTATTTTTTTTTTCTTTCTTTGTAATTTACTTCCTATTAATACACTTGATGTCAGCAGTAATGCAGAGAAAAAAGGCATTCATATTCTCTGAAGCTTTGTCTTTTGTTTTATGAATTATAATACTGGAAGCAAGATGAGACCAGTGTGTAAAGTAGTACTCTGGAAATGCTGCTTCTATGGTTAATAAAAAACCTTCTGAAATGGAATCTGAATAGATTAATTTGGTTGTCAAGTGTACAATAAGATGCACAGGAAGTTTTTGGTGGTTTTTTTTTAATTTTTAATTATATAATGATCACAGATTTTGAGTTTGAGCTTTTTATTTCTTTTTTTTTAGGGTCTATGTTTTTGTGGTTTTTCTTCTTTTTTTCAAATTTGCAGAATGAAACAGTAAAACAGTTCATGTAGGTCTTTGGTTGCTTCTAGGAAAAAATATATTCTGTGAACTCATGCATAAATGGCAAATTTACACTGAATTTATTGTGTGAACATTTAGTAAACACTCAGAATATCTTTCCTGTTAAAAAAGTACTATATCAAGCTACGTAGTTTTGCATACAAAAAGGAAGTCAGAATAACTTTTTTTTTTTTTTTTGTGTACAAGCAGGTGCAAATATTGCAGCTGGAGTTGCACTTCAGAGGGGAAAATTGTCTGTCTTGTTGTGGATGAGTGATGTTGCTTACATTATCCCTAGAAAAATCTGTCTTAAAATCAGATTTAGGCATGTTTGTATGTGATGATAAAAGAAATTGACTGTGAGAAAAACAGAGAGAGAGAAACTGAGACTGAGAAATTTAGTTCCTTGGGTTTATTTGTTAATAAGTTTTGCAGCATGTTTCATGGAATGGAAGACCTTCATTGCTGGGAAGCATTTTATCTTTTCCTGTTCTTCCAGTAAGAAACTATTCATCAGCTTTCCTGGGATTCCCAGTATTTAGCAGCTCAAGGAGTGATGAAAAAGTAGCTTTTCTGCCACAGCAGAGAACACTGTCAGTCATGCTTCCAGTCCCATGCAATGGCAAGTAGCATTGGAGTGCAGAAAGGTGTTAACAGAGCACTTCTACTCTCTCTGGCACCCCAGAATCAATTGCAGATCTCTCTCTGGGTTGAAGTTCCAGCTTGCTTCTCTGTGCATAATACAGGAGAAAACCTGAGCACAGGTGAAAAGGCACAGTTAACATAAATGATGCTGATTTATCTGGGCCTAAACTCCAGGGTGTCCTCCGTGGGCAGAGAAAGGTTGTGGTATTTTCTGAGACCCCTGTCAAAGGGAGGAAATGATGAATCTGACTCCATCTTCTTAGAAGGGTAATTTATTATTTTATGATCTATATTATATTAAAGAATACTATACTGAATTTTACTAAAGAATACAGAAAGGATACAGACAGAAGGCTAAAAGATAATAATGAAAAACTCGTGACTCTTTCCAGAGCCCCAGCAAAGCTTGGCTGTGATTGTTCATGAAGTTAAAACAATTCACATGAAACCAATCAAACAATGACCTGTTGGTAAGCAATGTCCAAACCACATTCCAAAGCAGCAAAACATAGGAGAAGCAAATGAGATAAGAATTGTTTTCCTTTTTCTCTGAGGCTTCTCAGCTTCCCAGGAGAAGAATCCTGGCAAGGGGATTTTTCCAGAAAACATGACGGTGACAAAGGGTAATTTAACAATGGTGCAAAGAAGCAGCAGGGTGGCACTCGGAGGATATGAAAGAGGATATGACCCACTCTAGCCCACTGGATTCTTAGAAATATGTGACATTAAGAAATGCTGACAGCCTTTTTTTTTTTTTCCTTTTTTTGGTTGTTGTTAAGACTACCAACGGCCACATTTTCCCTTTATGTTTTTTTTACTTTTTTATTAATTTTTTTTCTGCATTTAAAAAGCCTTAATTCATCTACTGCATGTTTCTGAAAGGAGGAAAGGCAGCAATCATATTCCCTACCAATTGATGGTAAAATATAACAACAAATCATGCAGTTCTGGGAGCCAATACTGTCAAGAGAGTAATTTTACTCTCTGATACCTTAAAACCACTTTTTAAAGCTCTTCCTAGTGAATTACTTATAAAAGCAAAACAAATATGAGAAAAACAGTTCCAGACAGCTAGCAGAGGAAGACCTGCCAACAAACTAGGTCCAAAACTAGTCTGGAGTATTCAGTTTGCAGTTAAATCAGTGTTCCCCACATAATTCTGTGTTGTAAGTCTGATAACTGTGTGTGGGATTGTTCTTAGGTAAGCATGTAGGTGTAGGCAGGACTTTTAAATCTAGTGAGACTGCTCTAACACCAGGTCTATAGTCAATATATTTAGAACATTTCCCTTGCTATCCAGAATGGCCAGAAATTCTGTGTGATGTTGCCTTTCATCTTGGGCTATTGTTTGCACATCCGCAGAAACTGTGGGTACCTAAAAGTGCTTGCACAGTAACAAAATTATTTGTCAGACAGAATAATGTTTGTGCAAAATACCATTGTTGCTTTTCCCACTTGTGCTAAATCTAGCAATTTCTAATTAATCATTTTAATATTTTATTTTAAAATTATTATTAGTTATACAGAATTCGCCCATACATTTGGGCATAAGTTTTTCTGACGCAAATTTTTCAGTTTCATTTGAGAGTTTGTGACTCTAATGATCTAATAGTCCTGAAACTGATGCTATGTTTTTCATGTTACAATAGCAGTTTCATATCACAGATTTTGTTCCATTTTTTATACTTTCTAGATTGTCATTTCTTTAGCAATCCTTCCAAAATTGAAAAAAAAATGTAAATAAAATAAATAATTTCAAATTAAAATAAATTAATTTTAATAAATACAATGGAATAAATTTAAATTAATTAATTTAAAATTAAAATTGTGGAAATTAAAGCTGTAAAGCCATTTAAAAGTACTCTCAGAATAAGTTACTATACCAGAAAAGTGAAAGCTGAATGAGGGAGCCCTACTAAGAGGCTGTGCTGATATTCCATATCCACACACAGCAGACTTGAGGAGTTGTTTCATCCTCTAAACCCAAAAGTTCTTCCTCCTTTTCTATTCGGTTGTATTTTAAAGTCCTCAATGACCATCTTAACAAAATCTGCAATGCTGTTTTAACTTGGAGAAACAGCATTTCTGTACGCTCAAATAGGTGTATTTAGACCACTTGAGTTCTTCAAACTACTGTTTTTAAACATTTTACCAAGAGCCTTCTCTCTGCATCAAACAACAAAGTAAATCATATGTTGTGTTGATAGGGCTGTGTTACAAAAGCAAACATTTTCTTTTATGAAAAAAATAACATATTTCTGCACATCCTAAAAATGCAGCCAGTGTCATTTAAGTGAGCAGATGGACTAGAAGTGTTCAACAGGAAGGCTATAATTGATTTGGAGAATGGCTTCCATGGGAATGGCTGCTGTTACATTGCTGCTGACATTCTCTTGCCATTCCCCCTTGTTCCACTCATCCTATCACTCAATGTCCTTGTAAAAAGTCCCTCTCCAGCTCTCTTGTGCCCCTTCAGGTACTGGAATGTACTTTAAAGTCCTCCCAGAGCCATCTTTTCTCCAGGCTGGACAATCCCCATCTTGGGCTGTCTTCACAAGGGAAGTGCAAGGTGACAAACTCTGCTAATTCTCAGGTGGATTTCAGTTCATGGTCATTTTACCGGACTGAAAAAAAAAGTATATGGGAGAGGAGGTCTCTCATCTTTTTCCTTTTCCTCTTTGTCTCTTTTTTTCTTTTCCAGAAATTGACATTCTGCAGGGTTGTTGTTTTAGGATGTGTTGTTGGTTTGCTTTCAAGTTTGTGTGATTTACCAAGGACTAATTCGGAACCTTGAGCATTATTTGAAGTGCAGCATGTCAAGCCAAAAAAGAAATGACCAGCAGCACTGTAGCTTGGAAGAAATCCCGTTTTTTAATAAGTATTAGTCATCATTTTTAAACTCACCAGGAAGATGAAAGGCTTGTTTAGACTAAAAATGAAAACAAAGGTTAAATAGTACTTGTTCACATTTTTCAGCTCAGCAGGTAACTCATTGCAGTGCACTGCAACAAAACGTGATCTTGTGAAATGTAGAAAAGGTAAAGTAAAATTATCATGACTTAAGGGATATATTAAAATTATTTATATTTCATATTGCATAGCATTGTCAGACAAAATTATAACATGCTGAAATATAACATTATTTTGAATGAAATCGAGCAGTTTTAGAAATATATATATTAGAAGGCATGGAAAAGTACATTATTACAGCAGTAGAATGATTGTTGTGCTCAAGGCTTTTTAAAAATAAAACAACACCTCTTCTGATGATTCTGACAGTATTCTAGATGTACTAACAGATTAGGATTTTGCTAAATCTAATGGTGCTGTAAAGTCTTAATATCTACTTAATAATTCACTAGAATTTTGAGACATTAATCATGGTGACATCATCACGTGTCAGCACTTGTCATTGCAATGGCCTGCAAATGTAAAAAATAAATATTATAAAATAAACAATTTTCCATCTTGAGTAATATAACTCCCATTTTTATGATCGCACTAAATGTTTTCTCTCTCACTTTTAGGGTTCAGTAATACTTCCACCAGACATATCAGGCAGCCCACCTCACATCTGCTCGTTTTAATAATCTAAAACTTGTTACCCATTTTTTTAAAAATCTAATTTAATGCTGCCCTCTTCATTTTTCTGTGGCATGACTTCATAACTACGTTTCTGATGACAGCTTGAGCTTGTGCTTCCTTCCCCTTGACTTTATATGAAAACCCTTCCCACTGGAGTTTTGGTACATTTGTGAAAACGCTCTCATTAAAGCGTTCTCTCTTTCATGGCCATGCGTCTTCAAACATCTTTCCTTCTTTTGCTTTTTATGGTTTCTCTTTTTAAAGAGTTTCCTGTGCCTGTACTGAATGAATGGTATAAAAATATGCACAAATTTGCATAATTGCTGCTAGATGTTTTTCAGGAAGTCGTTACTTTCTTTAAAGCAGCCTGAGGAATATTTTAGGCTGCTGTCACCTCTCCACTGTTATAAAGAAATAAAATGCATAGAAATAGAAATAGGATTTACCTTTTCTGCTGGCACTTGTAACTAACTGTAAATGCTTCAGGCTCAGAGGCAAAAGAAAACAGGTGAAAGAGAGAAATGCAAGGAAGTTATGTGATTACTGCCCAAAGGTCATGTTTTGTAGTGGCAATAATATAAATGGAAAAATGGGACTAAGAAGCAAATATATGTCTTCATGAGATCTGCCCACGTGGAGCTCTGAGGTGAAAGAGCACGTGGTGCTACCAGCCATAAGAGACCTGCTTTATTATGACTCTGTTTTCTAATTCTTATTGAGCTCTTAACTGGGCATTAAGTTCCTTTAGCCATATCAGAATTTGCCTAGCTCATTGGCTTGATAAGGCCTAGGAGGCCAGACCTGTCCCTTACATGGCCACACTGACTTCCATGAGACCTCAGCAGGGAGAAATTACTTTTTATTAATACAATATTAGTGCTGTACTGAGGGATGTATGTGTGTTGACATAGCACTCAATTTTAAAATGATCAGTTTTATATATAGAAAATTAGGATGTATCTTGTGATTACTCCCTCGTGGAAATTATTTTTTTTATTTAAACTCAACGTTTGCTGTTTGAACCAGGAGCCCTGGTTCAGCAGGGTGGGTTTGTACTGCAAACAGAAGCAGTCAGGCTGAGCAGACTCTCTGTAAACAGCCCTCCTAATAGAAGAGCACTCCTAATCAAGCCAGAATCATGGCTAGTGTAAACAGTTTAAATAGTTAATGAAGTTTGCTTAGTAAAATGCAAGCTAGTGGATTTACATGTGGGTTCCATATAGACAGAGGACTCTCTGTCCACTACCTGGCTTTTAAACCAGCCAAGGTTAGGGTGCTGGACTTTGCTGTGCATCAGAAAAAACCCATCTTGCCTCCTGGTATCTACATATTGGGATAGACTGCAAGACCCTGACTTTCCTTGTTTTGGCATCCAAGATTTAACTTTGGCTACACCTCCACAGGTGTGCTCTGGCTGCTTCAGCAGACCCTCTTCTCCTTGCCCTCATGTCATTTTTAACAAGAAGGCAGCAGAAAGAACATTTTCAGAAAATGAGGATACAGTTTTCACAGCAAAAGTTTTGATAAGCGCATACTTACGTATTAAGGAAATCGAAATATAACTTATTTGCTATTTTTTTTCCAAAACAGCTGAAACAAAGTTGCTTGTAGCTTTCAGAATGATTGACATTTTTACATTTATTATTTTTTAACCGTAAAAGTAAATTAGTAGTTTGTATAAAGCTAAATAAAGTTATTTCTAGTTAAATAATTCAATCAATAAGGGGCTGAGATGGCACTTGTTTGTATACAAGGCCTTTATAAATTAGTTATGTGCATAATTTGTCTTCCCCGCAGCTGTCTGCTAGTGCATTTCTAGTGACAACCTATTTACATTCTTTCTAATTGTATGAGCAAGATCTCAGATAAACATCACTTATATGGCAACTGAATAATTGTTTGACAGCATTTTTGCATCTTTGATGAGACATGAGGAGAAAATCCACTCACAATGGCGCTGCTGCCAGGGCCGGTTATCACTCTGCAAAATCCAAACTTCAATGCCACGAAACTGGGATTGCAAAAACTGAGCATTTTTATGGATGTATCTGTTCTTTCTATTGCACTTGATAATTTGGTTCATGGGTTGTGCAGAAAGCAGTACGTGGTTTTAACAAGCAGTCTTAAATGGGCAGATTAACAGGTAGAAGGAAAGGGATTAGGCTTTTATCTAACATCAACATTGCATGAGAGAGTATCCACTCTGCTGGGAATAATTAGTTTGTTTAAACCCTCTTAGATTTAAAAGTGTCATTTTTATTAATTGAGTGTTTAGAATTCTCTTCTTACCTTTTCATTCCTGTTTTTCATGGCTCTATACAGCAGCAGAAATAAAAAAAATATTAAAGGCATGTTCCTCTATTTTTTCCAATGTTTTTACTACTCATATAGTAATGAAAGCATTTCTCTTAAGAAGTCAAAGTATAATAAATATATTTGTACCTGAAATTACCTGAATTCTCAATTTAAACAGTTATTTGCGCCTCATCAAGCAAACATTCTAAAACTTAAATGGTGCTTGTATCTTTTAACAACTTTTAGGCCATAAGTGATGACAAATCTGCACATGACCCCATGACTACCAGGGGAATTTCCATTCTGCTGTTAATTGAATGGCTTCATTTTGGATACAGTGCATACAGTAGAGTCAATGAGGCAGCCACGCTGGCCAAATCAGCCTTTGATGCACCAACAAGCTGTAAATAAAAAATCAAAGCTAATCCAGAATGCTTAGAAATATCAACAGCCAACTCAACTTTCTGTACAAAACATGTTGCACGTGATCTAGTCAATAATAACGTGTGCAGTAGAAAGCACCCTCTCACATCCAATAATAACCAATCCTGTTATTTTTTCTGTTAGTGTTCACTAACGTATACATACATATGAAAAAATACACATTTTTATACAATCATCTATTTCATAACATCATGGAAAAGGTTGGGTTGGAAGGGACCTTAAGGGACATTTAGTTCCAGCCCACCTTGCCATAGGCAGGGATGCCACCCACCAGAGACTAAGTTGCTCTGGGCCCCATTCAGCCTGGTCTTCTTAAAACTCATATTTATCTCTATTTATAAACATTTTTATCCATAAAATATATTTTTTTAAATTTCTTTCTCCCCATATGCATTTCAGTTATTCTTTCCCAACTGAGTTTTGCTAATGTCTATGTGATGTTTTTGGGGCGTTTCAAAAAGTGACTTTTTTGCTTAATCACATTCTCCATTGATTTTTTCCACAAGCCACATGTCCTTAGAGTCACCACAGGGGTAAAGCTACCCCTTCAGAGGGGTATTTGCATCACTACTCGCTAGTCAGTGCTGGATTTAACATTGTGGAATCACAGCAATTACTTTTGTCTTTATTTTTTTTCCCTGTGTTTTGTAACTTCTAGGTTAAAATTAGCCTGTGAGTACCTTCAAAGAGTAGCCACGTAGTACAAAATGATTTTATTTTATTCAGCTTCTTCCTATGTTTTAGATTGATTATTGATGCCTGAGTTGCTGTTCATCTGTGTTCTCCTTCAGTTTGAGCATTCAGGAAAAAAAACCCACTTCTTTCCATATGCATTTTCAAAGAAGAGCTAAAATAAAAAGCAGATTTCTTTGTGAAAGTTCGTTTGTTTAGGAATATCCTTAGAAGCCTGTTTAATGAATGAAGCCTTTGGTGTTCCTTCAGTTGTCTGTATGAAGATCTGAAGTTTATTTGTCACTTATTGAAGGTTTGATTTATCCTAAAAAGGAAACCAGAAAACTTTCAAGCCTGAAATAAAAATTAGATTTGCATTGTTTAAAAACGTGGTCCTAATGGTTTCCTATAGGGGAAACACCTGTTACTAGTAGAGTATTAAAAACATGTTCCAGATTCCATGGAAGTGAATAAAGAGCTCAAAGAACCATTCAGACAGGAAGCCTTCAACAAAATTCAGCAAAGACTATCAATCACACCAGAAAGCCTTGATGAAATGTTTTCATTACTTTTAACCAACAAAAGGTGTCTTCCAGGGGAAAAAAAGAAATCCTTGGGGATACTTCAGCTGATTAATTATACAAATAAATTGTCTCTTTTGCAACAAAGTGGTTACAAACAACATTGCAATGTGCCTCTCAAACTTCAGAAAGCAGGCATTTCAATCCTGGTAGGAAAATTTAAATTTCAAAGCTTGTTCTTTTTCATTTTTAGTAAATGCCTGTATGTTTAGGAGGAAGAAAGTAATTGAAGGCAAATCTGAGGGAAAGCTATCATACAGGGTTTTATTCTTCCATTCCAGCTCCTGTTGATTGGGATCTTGAAATTCATCCCATTGATCAACAGTGATGATTTCCATAGGGAGACAGCACTCAGGACGAGCACTGTAGCACATTTCAGACCATAATTCCCCGAAATCAACAGAAATCTGTGTGGGCACTCCATGACTATTGTCAAGGATGACTCCTCCTAAAGTAAACACGGTGAAATGAAAAATTTCTACACTGAGAGCTGGCATAATAGAAACGGCCAGGGACGAATGAAAATGAGATCCTTATTTTTTTTGTAAAAGTTTCAGTGGTGTTGTATATGCGACTTTTTTTTCATTAAACTTTGAAGGCCAAGGGCAACCAATATGATAATTTTCCTGGTTCATGGCATAGCTGATAACTGGTAATTTTATTAACTGATTTCAAATCAAGTCCACAACTCCTGGTTGAGCTAGAGGATATTGCTTAATAAGATAGCTAATATTGTTTTAAATACTTTATGTAACAGAGAATTGACTGCTTCAACAGAGAAGCTGCTCCAATATAATGATTCTTAAATATTTTCACCTGATTTCTTGTATGAATGTACCCACTGTCAGTAGCAAGTCACTGCAGTGTCACATTGTTCCAGTATCTGCATCAAAATCCCTTTATTAAAATTATATTTTCTTGCATATACCCAGAATCACTTTTTTAATAACTGAGCTAATTTATTTTTTTAAAGTTTCTCACTATAAAACATATTTCCAAGAGTAAATAGCATGTCTGGTAGTTTTTCAGTTTTTTAAAAAGTATACTTTGAAACATGAAAACTGGATATAAGAATGGTTATGTTATTAACATATAATGTTTCCTTAACATATATTGTAACATCATCAACGTATAACATGTAAAAGAGCTTTGTCTATGCTCTTATTCAATATTCTCCAACTGTTAATCAAAGCATTTATTAAGGTGCCTAGTTAATGAATCTTGATAGTTTAGATTAATCATTTAAAAGATTGCTTCATATGATTTATTATAATGTGATGTCTAGCAAACAATATAGAAAAATAGAGCAGGAAATGTATATAACCCAGTAAAATAAACTTTAATTGTGTATTTAATCTGATGAGTTTTGATATTATTTATCATAAACTGAAGTTTAGAATCATTAGTTGTGTATATCTCACTGTAATTTTTAGTGTCCCTCTGTATTTGAATGTTGTGGGACTTGGATGTGGATGTTCACAAGATTTCTGTATGTTTATTACCATTAACCTCCAGCTGGATGATTTCAGCCTTGATACATCTTAAAATGGGTTCTGTGTGTGCCCTAGTAATTTATCTATATCAGTGAAGAGCAGTCTCACCTCTTTTGCCAGCAGTTATTTCTCTGTTAGAGCAGAGGATCCTTAGTTCAATCAACTCTTCTAAATGGATTGTTTTTATTTCACCTCCACCATGGGGTGTGATGTGATTTCCCTGATGGATGTGTCTAACTCCAGCGCATCTGAGGAATCAGCCACACTTGTGCACTACATCTATTTTTATAATAATCACAGGAATGCAGAACTCATGAGGATCCCTTCCATATTCTGACCTGTGTTGAAAAAAATGAAGAAACAAAAATATTAGATGCTCTGAAGTTGCTTTTAATGCAATTGGCATATATAAAATATTTTAGTAAGTGTAAAGATATTTTTTTCTGTTAATTTTCAGTGATCAAAATTATCTGAAAAGGTGTTAAAATATATCAAAATCTGTGGCATTTCAAAGCTAAGAAGGTACTGTTTAGTTGACCTGTGAAAATTATGGTATTACAAATCATAGAACAGCAAAAGTGTTTTTATTTTTTCTAGCTAAGAACCGATTGTACCTTTTCATTTCATTTGATTCTGATTTTTTGGGGCTTTTTTTCTGAATTATAGAGTCATTCAGATAGAATGGATAAGTAGCCATTCAGCTACTCAGATCATGATAAATAGGACCAAAAAGTATTACATCTCCATTTTAGAGGAGATATCCTCTTGAAAAATTATGGAAAACTCTGGTGACATGAGTGATGACAGCCTGAACAATACAGCTGAATGGTATTGAAAATTACTGTAGGTGTCTACTGAATATCTGTGGATGGTAAAAATACTGTGCAATAATAATATATGGAGAAAATTTGTGTCTTCCTGGATGAGACCTAATGGTTGTGTAAATTCACAGTGTTCATAATCTGCGGAAGCTTCAAATTTTTCACTGTAAAAATTATTTTCCTCATCACAGATTTTCTAATCACAAACCCCAAATTCTAGAAGATCTGAAAATAAGACAAATTTCCTTTCCTTAAGATACAGTGAAACAACTAAAGCTGTTCAGATACCATTTAAGTTTTGAATGTTGGTACTCAGAATAAAAGAATAAAAACCAAAACAAAATCCTCCCTGGATTAATATTTCCCTTGACAAATGAATTCAAAGCACCTGTTTTTGAAAAAGGCAGCCCAAGAGATGTAGGTGTGCTATATAGTAGGTGTTACACTCTATAATTTGTTTTGTAAATCTTCTTTGATATTTTATAACCCTTTTATATTACAAAATTGTAATTACAACCTGTGAATTATAGATGTAATTATGTTGCAATTACTGTAATGAGGACAGCAATGGCAGTGCAGAACTAGTTGAAGACAACTTGATAAATGCAAGTGAAAAACAAAAGAAACAGAAAAAGAATATAATTTTATGTCAGCAGTGAAACCATAGAAATAGATTGTCTTTTCAAGCTGAAAGAAAGATTTTTCTTTCAGCATTTAACAGTCTATAGAAATAAGCAAATCCAAAAAAAAGTGTGACTGGAATCATCCTGAAAACTCATAGGTGCTTTTTAAAATATCAGAGTGCTGCGTGAGGCTCAAGACTGGAATTCAGGCAATCAATACATTTTTGGGGTTTTCCACCAATTCTTCTATGTGTCTCTATTATTTATTTTTTCTTCTGACCACCTAAGAGTTTATTATGTGTTCTGATCCATTGATTATGTTTGCTGCTGCCCAAATTAACTGTGAATTCTTTTGTCTTATTATACAATTGATGACAAACAGCTAATTTTTGAGGAACTGTGTTCTTGGCAGCTATGTCCAGGTTGCCAAGGCAAGGTTTATTGACACTGTTCATCAAAATCCCATGCATGAGGACAGCAGACAAAGTGTGGTAAGTAAGTAATTAGCTTATTGTTTGTACCCTTCTGTAGGGATTCTCACGTTGTGTCGTGTTGGTGGTGATGGTGCTGGAGATGCCTTCAGGTTTGAAGGGGTTTTCATACAACACTCAAGCTGTCCCTGTCCAAATCTGCAGCACAGTGTCTCTCTCACAGAGAACAATCACATACCTACAGAATCACAGAGCTTCTGGGTTGGAAGAGACCTTCAAGATCATCGAGTCCAACCCATGCTCTAACACCTCAACTAGATCATGGCACCAAGTGCCACATCCAGTCTATTTTTAAACACATCGAGGGATGGTGACTCCACCACCTCCCTGGGTAGATGACTCCAGTATTTGACCACTCTTTCTGTGGAAAACTTCCTCCCTAATTCTAGCTTGCATCTCCCTTGGCGCAGCTTGAGACTGTGTCCTCTTGCTCTGTCTGCTGCTTCTGTCAGCTGATTTAATCCTTCCAGCTCTAAGGAAGATTTCTCATACCATATGCCTTTATTTGCTGACCAGGGATTTAAACCCCTCAGCTAATCTGAGTCTGTTGTGAGGCTGCAGCCAGGCTGGGAGGGGCTCTCTCCTGGAACAGAACATGATTACATGGGATAGATGAACTTTCATGGTTCCCTGATCCCCTGCAGCAATGTCACTGTCAGGCTGTGGAGCTCGTCCCTGCGGCGATGCGCCTGGGAGCTGTGATTCCCAAACCTTGTCATACTGAAACAGCTGGACTTTCCTGGGAGTGGAGAATCTGTCCTCAGCTTTCTCCCCCAAAATGCGCTTCAGGGACCTAATTGCACTTGATGGGAAATACCAGGGGACCTTCAGTTAATAAGGGCCTCTCTGTCTACCTACTTAAGAGTTTGAAGCACAGGTTTGTCATGACTCTGTCCACACCAAGGTATTTTCTACTTTCATTTCTCAGAAATAACTCACAGATTTTGATATATTAATCTTCACGTGTTCAGCAGTAACCAGTCTGTTGATTTATAGTATCAAGGCAGACTATTGGCCTGCTTTATTTTTTTTTCTTTCCCCTGCTATGACAGCCTGGAATGCCATCTGCTGCTGGGATTCTTATCCCTTAAACTAAGTGCGTAATTCAAGTATACAATACAGCATTGTACTTCTGTTTTTTTTTTTTTTTAACTGCACAGCTGTTGGGTACAAAAGATAAACTCCAACAGGGTTGTTTTAAGTCTGTTATCTATTAAATATCAATGAAGCCACGCATTGTTTAGCACCATTATTAAAGATGAGGTTTTTGTCCAAATTATCAAATAAACAATCTGCAGCATCCCAACTAAGGTGGGGAATTTCATTAGGCTGTTGGGTATATCTAATGGTCTCATTTATCAAACCTTACAGAACAAAGATGTTCATTCACTTGAAATGGTACAGTCCTGTACTTAAAATAGAAATGCTTAGGAAAAATGTAAAATGATTCATACTAAAGAGGGAAGTAGGAAGTACTGCAATATAAAGTCCTGAACAAATTAAATAAGCAACGAGTAAAGAATATATTCCATCTTAAGTTGTTGTAACTAACTCTTGAGAGAGATTCTTAGTTGGCTGGAGGATTTGAGGAAATCACATGCTCATAATTTGTACTTAAAGAAAACATTTTAAATGAGAGTGAATTTTGAAAAAATCCACACAATCTTTTGGTATAGGGTAAAAAAAAAAAAAAAAAAAAAGATCAAATCAAACAACAGTAAAAAAGCTCTTTAGTTTTGCTTGACATGTTCTAGTCACTTTTAACCTGGAAAGGATTTGAAGATTTTCAGTACAATGAGAGCCCAGTGGAAACACGTCACCATACACTGTGTCATATGTAATGTGTGGGCATAGCTCATGCCTTGTCAGCATATCAGGAGTTAGGCTGCAGAAAGAATATCACCATAATTCTGTAAGAGAGTGTTAACCATAGAGAGCTGCATATTAATCTCCCCTCCAAAGAAATCTGACTCACTAGAAGAAGCTGTACCCACGACAGGGAGAAGAATGGGAGGCATCTGGGAGAAGCAGCTCCATTATTCTGCACCCATGGCTGGTTTGCAAATTCTTTCATCAGAAAATAAAGCTGGGAGCTGCTCCTTTGCAGCACCAAAAACCTTAAAGAGCTGCTTAAGTACTGGCTGTATAATAATTGAGTATCTTTTCTCTGGAGGCAAGATTAGAAGCAGAAGTATGTCTTGTGCCACGTGCTCAATGCAGTAAAGAATTTTGCTTTACCTCTGGGGCAAAATACCTGATTTTTTAAAAAAAATTAAAATTTGGAAGCTAGAGACAGTCCCTTCACCATGTCTTTCCCTTACATCAGAGGAGCTGTAGGATTCTCCTGAGATGCAGGTTTGAACTCTTTCATGCTGAAGAAGCCATTGAATCTATCTTTGGCATGCTGGCACCTGAGCTGCCATTTTAAAAATAGGGCATTTCTGCAGCTTCCTCCTTCAGATATATTTTTGTATGTAAATAACCCATGACTGCTTTTTCTGATGTAATTCACTCCTGACTGTTAAGTAACTCTGAGATGGCAGGAACATTTCTCCTTTTAGAAAGTAACCGCGAGTATTTTCCTTCTTTAACTACGTGGAGACAATTCTCAACACAGATGGAAACAAGCATTTGCTGCTCAAGAATGAATTCTTAAATGAAAGCATAAAGGCATCAATAGACACCAACTTAAATGGGTTTTGCAGGGTTTTGAGAATTGGTCTCCTGGAGTTAGTTTCCTCAATTCTACCTAAGCTCCTTGTTAGGCATCCTAATTCGTATGGGAATCTGAGAGCTTATAGTCCAGCTCTTCAAAAGAATTTAGTCACCTGTTTCAATGAAATTTAGGTACTGAAGAGCCTTTAAAGATATGAGCCTAAATGTGTCTCTTTGGTGCAATACAGAAAGACATCTGTATGGCAGGGAATCCAGTTCCCTTGGGGCTGCTGCTGTAACCACACGATTTTCCCTCATTGTCCCTGTGCAGCTCTGAGATGAACTCCCTCTGATACCTCTGAGATCAACACAGGATAAAAACTGCTGTGTGCCTCTGAGTTCATGTCACAATTTTCAAGTCTGCTAATTGGGTTAGGCACTTACCTTCGACTGAATTTTGATGAGATTTTTACACCCTTTAAGTTTCTTCAGAATCCCCATTTAAAAATCTTAAAATGTAGCATCTGAGAGTAAAACCTGATGCAGGTCTGGGGAGGTGGCACTGGGATGTTTTTGTACTGTAGCTGAGACAATTCTACTAGAAATATTTAGAAAATCACAATTATGAATTTCATTTTGAAATGCCTGTGAACACTTGAATGTGCAGCTGGGATTGATCTCTTTTTTGCAGTGCTGTGGTGCCCCAGTCCCACACCACACCATGAGGGGAACCTTGTTGCTGATTGAGATGACAGAAGACTGAAAAATTCCCTTGTGAAGAGGAACAAATCTGTCTTACAAGAGAGTCAGGAACAGTGGCATTAACTATTTGATGCTACCTCTATTTCAATTTTATGTGTGCATATATATATATATATATATATACACTCATACATATATATACATATATATACATATACATTACATAAATATATAAATTTTATATATATAATACAAATATATATTATATATAAATATATATATTTATGTATAAATATAAATATTTGATGCTACCTCTATTTCAATTTAGCAATTTTAGCATATTCATATGAAAACAGCATTGGAACCGAAAAGAGGAAAGGTTTTAAGTATGCTTCAGCATAAACATTTCTATGGAAATTTTTTTTTTTCTGTTTTTGCTTGGTTTGAGGTGGGTTTTTTTTGTTTGTTTGTTTTTTGGTTGGTTGGTTAAATAACTTCTCCCTGCTCCTAGCAGGCAGCTGCACAGTAAAGCCAGCCCCCAGAGCCATTTATAAAGTACGAGGTCCAATTCCTGACCCCAAGCCCTGCTCGCTGTTAGCTTCCAGGAGTGAATTTTGTGTTGATGACAAGTAAACATAGTTAATGGAAGTTCCATTTGTCCTCAGCTTTCACCTTGGGCTCTTTGGCTGCCTGTGCAATTCCTTACACCCTGTGCTGTGCCTCCAGGTCCTTATTCCCGCTGTTTGGGCTCTGGGATGCTCCAGCTCTGCATGGGGGGGTGGGAAGCCAGCCCTGCTGAGCTGTGTCTGGGTGTCTCACTGGCACAGCAGCCACGGGGAATGCAGGGGGGTTTGGCAGTGAGGGTGTGCTGCTGGCTCTCACGCTTCCAGAAGTTCCAGAGGCGCTGATGGAATGCGGGGCGTGAGCGTATTTCGGGGTCTGGGAGGGATCTGGCTCACTGCTGAAGGCAGGGAGGTGGATGGAGATAATCCAGGGGTTTCTGACTTTAACAGCAGGTCAGGAATTAGGTGACTTACTAGAGAATGTCATTAGAGAACACCCAGGCAGTCTGGGTATAATAAACAACAAAGCCTTAAGTCCAGAGGACCCCATTAACACTCAATGTGTCTTTAAAAGTATTAAAGCCTAACAACACCACAGACTGCTTTGTATTTTAGCTGTAAGATGCTCAGGGGTATTAGGTGTAAAGCCAGCATGAGAATCTGCCATGTGTTAAAGTTTATCTGACTTTAACGTCCAACCAACTCCTTCCTAACCTCTTTGTCCTTAGATCCATCTCCCATATTGCAGGGGCCAATTTTAAAGCAAATAAAATAATCATGGAGGTGAAGGTATGACAGGCTCTTGGAGTTCAGTTTCTTTCCCAAAGGAAGCAAAAAAATTAACAAGATATAGTCTGCATAAGCCAAAATAATGGATAACTGGATTGACTGAAACATCTTAATTCTTAAAGTTTAACATCTTTTACTGGAGAACTTACCAATGCTTTAAAGCTTGAAAATATAAATTTTAAAAGAAAATTAAAATGGAAAGCATTTGGTTCCCAGAATGATGAAATAAGATATTTTGACATTTATAAAAATTGCTTACACTTATAAAATGAAGTTCCTGTAAAGCTTACTTGATTTGTGTAATGTTAACTTTCCAGAGACATGAGTAGTCTGTCAGCACGTTCCATGGAAATGCCAGGCGTTCATATTAAAAGTAGTAAATAACACATTTACAAACACAAGCATCTGAAACAAAGCACAAACAATATAATAATAGATGGCACCTAATGGTAACTTTTTAGACATTATACAAATTTACAGTCAGGTGTTGTTTACTGCTTTGTGAATTTTTGCCATTAGGTAAAAAATCAGTTTCATGAGCATCACAATAAACTTTTGTAAGGAAGCTAAACTTTTTTAATAACTGCTTGTAACTGCCACAAGGAGCTCATTTGTCACAATCTAAACCGTACTGCTCATCTTCACAATCATCACAGTTTGGCTAGTCACAGGGTAGCCATTTAAATATAATGAATCCTATCTAGGAAAGAAGCTGAGAAGAAAATAATTTTGTATTATGGACTGGAAGAGTACAATAAAAACAGTAATAATCAGCTTTTCTTGCTAAATGAAGTTTCCAGATTTGCAGTGTGAGTATTCTAGATTTTAAAACTCGGCAGGACAAAGCCTAGGGGTAGTTTGGGTAGTTTGGTGCCAGGCAGAGATTGGATGGCTGGACATCCCTTGTCTTGGAATGCTGTGAGAGTCTGTCTGAATTTTCCCTCATCTGCCTCATGATCGTCATTTGGGGACCACTGAAGAGAAGACCCCCCCCTGTTTAGAATCTCTGGCTCTGAAGGAGAAAGTCACATGCCAACAAGGCCCTGAGACCTGAGAGCATTGCTAAATTATTGTTTTCACAGGTGTTGTTTGCTGTATGCTACACTGAACCCAATCAGAAGAAAAAGGGGGCACCGTGCCCTTTTTACAACAGTAGCCCTGGAAGCTGTCCCACCTCTGGACTTCTCCTGAGTTTCAGATGGTCCCCCACAGAAGACCCTCACCTGTTTTACAACCACCGTGACAGACAGACTGAGATGTAAGGAGCCTCTCCATTAAGGACTGAGACATGGAACCCCCATGTGAAAAGGCCCCTCTGCTCCTTCCAAGGGCTGGGACTGGAACCCCCGTGTGCAAAGGCCCCTCTGCTCCTTCCAGGACTGAGACATGGAACCCCCATGGGAAAAGGCCCCTCTGCTCCTTCCAAGGACTGGAACTGGAACCCCCAACCCAGGGAGGTGTGTGGGGGACCAAAGCTGACCAAAGCCAGATGTTTGCCTGCAGGTGTGACCGCTGGACCAAGAAGACAATGGCTCTCGGTTACTATTGAGAACATGGACTACCTGTTACATCTATTCCTTGTTGTATCTGTTTCCCCCCCTCCCCTCACAATTTTCAATAGAATTATCATAAAAAAAACCTCTTGAGTTAGCTAGAGATTTTGAGATCTCCCTGATGGGGTGGATTCTTGGCTGGACTGGACCAAAGGACTTCGTCTCTGCGTTTGGTAGCTATCCCCCCTCTCTCTCTTTTCTCTCTCTATTTCTCTCTCTCCCTTAATCCCTCTGTCGCATTTTGCTGTGGTCACTAATAAAGGTGCATTTGTTTTGATTATCCCTGCAAACCCTCCTTGTGCCGTGTCGGTTTCTTGCACCCTGAGATCAAACCCACGAGACACCGCGAGCCCCGTTCGCGAGGACGGGTCGTGACACATGCTCCACAACTGCTCACCTCAGTTTCTCTGCTCTGCTTCTGACGTGTGCCGCGCTGCTGAGCGTCGTCAGCAGGCACGAGAGGGTGGCAGGTGGCATCAGCAGGTGTGTGTGCTGCTGGCAGGTCACCCCAGTGGGTGCCCGGGGTGGGCATGGCTGAGCCGCAAGCCGGGGGAGCTGCAAGCAGCATGTGCCAATGTGTGCCGCTCAGGCAATGGGGCTGGTAAGCACAGAGCACCCCCTGAACCCCCAGGGCCAGGCAGCAGGAATCCTCCACCCTCTCCAGGCAATGTTTTCACACCAGGATCCTAGAAAGATGGGCACTCTTCTCTCTTGTGGGGTAGAAAATACAGAAATTCGGAACTTGACTGCGTTTGCAAAACCCTTGGTTTCTCACTGGCAGTAACTTGTGCCTTCTGTGTGATGCTGTCTGCAGCAACAACTGTGCAGCTCCTTTGCAGCACCTCACTTGCTAATAATTTGAAGAAATAGTCAAAATAATTCGACATGATGATGAAAGGCAGCTTTCCAGAGCAGAGGGGGTTATAAGCAATCAAAACCCTGTTTAGTGAGAAGTTACCACATCACTGAGCCTGATTTGTTTCATTCAAAACAGCTTTATGTGCTTTCCTTCATCTGCAGCACCATTCCTGGGGAGCTTTCCTGGAGCTTCTGAAGGAATATTCTGGGTACTTCTGTGCCAGCATCTTACAGAAGGTTTCTGCAGAAAACTGAAAAAAATTAAACATCTCTGAGACAGAAAAGAGCAACTCTTTTTTTTTTATTTTTGCATTGCCTTTGGATGGCTGTGGTCCATAAACAGTGTTAATAAGCCAAAAAAAAAGGGGAGAGAAGGGGGGGGCATTTATACCTGGCTCTATCTTAAATTCCAAATCTATGCCTGCACGAGATAAAGGACCACAGTGCATTGGCCTTTTTGCATCTGCCCGTGTTCAGTCACATCCCAGCTGAGGAGAGGGCTGCTCAGGGAGGGAAGGAGGGAGGGAGGGAGGGAGGTGGTTTGGCTGCACGAATTTCATCTCAGCCGCCGTGCACCTTGTGCCTTTAGCGCTCAGAATAGCATTGGGGCCAAGCTGTGGATGACTAATTTTCTTGGGAGTGCTGGAGATGCCAAGGTAACTAACGTCACTTTGGTCTGCCCCCTCCTTCCTATTCTTTGTGCTGGGGAGAGGCACGAGGCACTTAGAGACAGGACTATTTAGTGCACATTGATTCAGAGCTGTGTTTCTGACAGAAGCCCCTGCAAGTGACAAAAAAATCATTGGAGGTTTTTTTTTTTCTAATAGTGGCTGCTAATGTATTGGTAGCCATCAGGATTAACCATCAGGAAAAGGATTAAGGGAGCTGCACTGTAGGTACCACCCCCTAGAATACATCAGTTCAGCATTTATTTATTTATTATTATTATTACTATCATTATCATTATATTATAATTATTTTATCATGTTATTATTATTATTTATAAAATAAAATAAAAATGCATTTTAAAAGTTTAAAGAAAAAAGCTTTTCTAATCTGTTCCTGGTTCCAACATTGCCAACTCAAAGGCTGCTGGGATTATCCATCTTTCAATTTAACTGTGTCAGAATGCGAGGCCTACATTTGGTGTAAGCAGGACGTTCTATTTAATTAAAAGCATTGCTTTTGCTGTGATCCTCAGCACTGTGAATTAGTCCTGTCCCTGGGATAAAGTGAAGCACACTAATTGTAAGCTGATTTACTGGTTGTTTTTTGGGCAACTGGATGGCACTGCTATTTACACTAAATGCGGTCAAGTATCCTCTTAATACAGACATGGATTACACACATTAAGCACAAGACAACATAATCTGAAAGCATGCTGAAATGCAACAGAAATCCTGACAAAATCTAAACCAGCTGTTGTGCAGCTACAAATTACTTCTGCAACCCCTCCTAAGAGTTTTAGTGAAATAAATGGAATGGTAAAGAGCGAGGGAAAAAAAGAACACCCAACAATACAAACCCTTAGAATAATGACAGTGAGTGGAAAATTAACATATTTTAAGATGTGGCAGAAAGGATTTTCTGTATGAGTATTTCTTACTAAAGAAAAAGTATTTTTACAAAACTTAATATGAGCAGAAATGCTCACACATTTACACATTGTTTGCTGACACCAAAAACCTTCAAAGTTTTTTTCTGCTTGGCTCCCAGACTCTTTCAAGAAACCAAATAATGTAAATTTCATACACAGGGTGCAAATATTTTCATAGAGAATTTAAAAAAAATTCTCTTATTGCCTCTGGAACATTGATGGGTGCAATCACTCATTCTCGTTCTGATTTTCCATTTCTGTTGCTGCTTTTAAGAAAGTCTGGCATCAATGTGTAGCCAAATTTAATTACCTCTGGCAATTACTTCTAGAGGAACTCTAGGATTCAGGAAAGCTGGCCTTAATTCTAGTATGTTTTCACTTCAATTTTATTCATATTCTGAAAACAAAAGTGAAGTATCTTATACTGAACAGTTTGAGGATTTAAAAAGTATATATCAAATTTTTTTTTAAAAATTGTGTAATAGTCATGCTTAAAATTATGAATATTTATGATCTGATTTTGATCTCATTCTGATTGAAATATTGCTAATGGAAGGGAGGTTGTTTGGGGTTTTTTTTTACATAAAACATGCTATTTTTGTTATTTGTTTTTGTCTCTCCTGTAGGTTTGGTGGTGTCAGCTAGTTCAAAATACCTCTATGTGATGAACTGTGGGAGGGTTGTGCAATAAAAACCTTCTGCGACCAGACCCTCAGCCAAGAAAGAAAGGTTGCATTCTACACTTGGCAGTGTTTTAATAAACTTAGTAATAACTCTGCCTAGGTACAAAGATTTACATCTTCAAAGGTCAAGCTGCTGGGTGCAATATGCATAATGAAGTTCTTGTCAACAAGGAGGAGCCAGGAAACTGGGTCACCAGGACCTATTTTTTTTTGTTTTTGCAGTCAAGACATGAGGGTTAAAATGAAAAAACCTTTAAAATTAAACAATCTGCAATGTAACAATATACTCATGGTTATGCTAAGAAGAGTTAAGAAAGGAAAGATAAAATTCCCAGATAAGTTAACACTAAGTAGTCTGTTTTTACTGAATTTAAAAAAAAAGGAAATAAAGGTAACCTTCTACTATTAATTTCCAATATTCCTATCAGTGTTACTAATTATATTTATCAAATTTTTGCTTGCTTTTATCTGGCTTTTGTAAGTGGGTTTTTTATTTTCCCTTATGAAAATAGTATAGAAGTATTTCCCCCTTGCAGAAAGGGAAAAATGGGGTTTGAGGTAACAGGACCTTATTACTGAGAACAAATTTATGTGAAGGGCTAGGCCTATTTCAGATAAAGGAGAAAAAATGAAAACAAATTTTCATACCTAAAACTAGTATGTTTCAAAGGCATTGAGGTGAGCCTGTCCCTGTACCTCCCAGTCAGCACTTCCAGTCACCCTTGGGTTGGCAGAGGTTGAGAGAAACTGTGACTTTGTTACTGATATGACCTGAAAAAAAAAATCTTAAATCATATTTGTGTTAGACAGCTTGATCTGACTTCCGAAGACTTTATTGTAATTAGTAGATTTTGTTTTGTTTCCCTTCTTTATTGTTTTCTCTTTTAAGTCTGAACAGAAAAGTGCTGAGTAGAGGATCCATGCAATATTATAGTGGGTTTAGAGAAAGCTGTCACAATCCTTAAATTCATTTAGTTCTAGTAAAAAAATGGATTCTGGCCAGCAGAAAAAAAAAAACCAAACTCACAAGAAATTTGTTTGGCATTTTTCCCCCAGAAATTCTTTTCTTTGACTATATCAAGCCCTGAAATCACAGATTAAGATTGGAAGTAACCTCTAAAATCTTCAAGTCCAATCATGAAACTCCTACGTGTTTTCTCAGAAGAGTTGTACAGGTAGTGATTACTACCTTTTTTAAAAAGTAACTTATTAGGGCCTTGGGAATCACATTAAAAGAAAACAAAATAAAAATAAAATTAAAATAAAATAAATAAAATGTGTCACATTAAGAGGACTTGTATATGTGTTGAGTTGAAAAATTCACCTGGATTTCAGAAATTTTTGCACTACCTTATAGCATCAATGTCTTTGTTCTTTTGTGTTTTGGTTTGGTTTTTTTCCTAAAACAGAGCTCTCTCCTCTTCTCTCTTCAGGCTTCAGGTGGGCAGCACCTGTTCCATTGTTTTGGGGGTTTTTTTGCCATTGATGTGTTTGTCCATGCTTTAGATGTTTTAAAAATTTTTAAAAAATTAAAAAATCAATCCAAAGAAACAATAGTCATGGCATGGACTGTAGGAATTAGAGAATTCCACAGTTCTCCCCTTATCAAGGAAAATATTTTATCTTTTCTCACTTTTTGTCTAGGAAATCTGGCAATTATTTTATTTAGCCTATTAAATAGAAGAACTCTCTTCAATATAGGGTGTTCTTTTCAATAAGTCAGCTGTCAGGTCTCCTACTGATTAAATACTTTAACCTCTTTACACAAAAGTGAACTTTATTAAGGATGTCTGTTCATTAGACCACCATGCAAAACTTACTTGGCATCTGATATCCTACATTAAAAAAAAAAGTCCATTTTCTTTCTATTGTATTGTTTCCAAAAGTATTTGTGAACAAAATCTCAGGATATTGTGAAATGAAATTTCACATGAGTTTCATGAAAGGAAATGAAGTTGATGGAATGCTTGCCGTTTTTATGAGTTAATGTGCTCCTACCTGTACACAGCTCAGGTGCAGCTTCAGGACAGTGGGACAGTGACTTGTCACCAACAGAAAGAGGCATTGGTGGTGCCTTCAGCCAGGAGAAGAGGCTCTCACAAGCGAGTGGATGATGTAGCACCTAGCCAAGGAGACATTAGCGTGGCTTTATTTAAGAGTAAATGCTGCAGACATCTTTTATGGAAAATCCTTTCCTTAGGATTTTTCCTCCTGAGAAGCTGAGAGGCCTCAGGAACAAAATGTAAACATTGATTATCTGCTGCTGTGGAATGCAACAGGTGCATCTGTGATTGGTCCATGTTGGATGTTTGTAATTAATGGCCAATCACAGTCAGCTGGCTTGGACTCTCTGTCCGAGCCACAAACCTTTGTTGTCATTCTTTCCTATTCTATTCTTAGCCAGCCTTCTGAGGAAATCCTTTCTTCTGCTCTTTTAGTATAGTTTTAATGTAATATATCTGATAAAATAATAAATCAAGCCTTCTGAAACATGGAGTCAGATCCTCATCTCTTCCCTCGTCCAAGAACCCCTGTGAACGCCATCACAAGTAAATGAGAAAAAAAAATCCTGCTTCAAATGTTCTGCAAAATAAATGGTAACTGTGGAGACACACAACATGGCTGAGCTTCCGTGGAGATTACGGGGATATAACTTTTTTGTCTGGGCCAGCTGTAGCATTAGACACCTCAGAAGGATGTGCTGTGTACAGAATTTCTGGTGTTCCCTAACAAGCACTCTGGAGGTGCAGGTATTTCCCTGTCCCCTGCTTTCTGAGATGCAGAAGATGAAATCTTATTATCCTGTGCTCAAAGCCCTTCAGGGAGAGATTCCATTTTGAAAGAACCAACTCCTTCTAGTAACTCAATTTCCAACAAGATCCGTACAAATGATAAATTGTCAGATAATCAGAGATGCTTCTTTTTTGGTGGGATTCCACAAGAACAGTGGGCAAATAACCCACTGGAAGATAAAGCACCTATTACCAGCACAAAGTGTAAGTCCCTCTAAGCAAGGTTTTGCCTGTGTGAATGACCGATACCATCTGGAAGCAGAAGATTGACAGGCTGGAAGGCAGTTCAAGATAATAACAGGGCACCTGAGAATCACTGAGGGAATTTATCACTGTCACAGTGTGTGCTAAGTAGCACACGGCGAGGGTTTGCTGCTTCCTTTCCCTCATGCAATTTAAGCCTCCGAACTGGTTTCACAGGCAGCTGAAACGAGGCAGCACGAGGGATGTTTTCCCTCATAATGCTGTCCTGCAGATTTCAAACACATCTCGTTAGTGCAGCTTCGTCCTACGTAGCTCAACAAATACTGTTCACGAAAATTGCTGTAATTACTATTGTCCAAGCCACGTAAAGTACAGATTATCATTTAAAATTTACAGTCAAACTTAATTCTGATGCATTCTTGCTGTCTTCCAATACAGGCAGCATATTTTATTTCTAGTTGCTATTCATTTTCTCCAAAGTAACTGCATTATTGGTATTTCCTATGCGCTGGCATTTACATAAAAATTTACGTAAAGGAGGCAACAGAATGAAGAAGCATGGTCACCCTGTCTTTGTGTGAAAATATACAGTATATGAAGCACTGCAGGTGAAATCCACCCATATGCTAAAAAACCCCTGATTCATGATCTGTGTGTGCATTTAATCCCACCTCAGCTCTCAAAATAGAGTGTGGTGGGAGTTGTGATACATGAAGTGGCAGATTGAAGCTGTGGCTGTGAGCAAATTGTGAACTCCATGCTGCCTGGTGAATCCTGTTTTGTTTCAGGTTGTTTCTCCTCTATCCTCATCTCAAATTTAAGTATTGCCTTTAAAACAGATTATAAAGTATTTTGTTAAATAAATTGTATTCTATTTAGTGAAAAGGACTTGGTACTTAGTGAAAAATTTGTTTGAGAGTGCAAGCTAAAGTAATGAAGAGTCATAAATGTTAAGACATTCCCCCTGTGGGCTACTTCTTTTGTATTATTAGGTTCATTGATGTGAAGTTTCTTGTGTTCTGAAACACAGCTAGAGAAAAAAGTCAATAGATATGCATTTCAGCTAAAGTATGAAAACCAGCTCTTTTAAAGGAAACCTAATTTTCAAGGCAGGATATGTTTGTTTGTGGGTTTTTTTAATTATTATTATTTTTCCCCCAAAGACAATGACTGTTTACCCTGATCACTGTGAACCTTGCAGCTGGGCCAATAAAAGACTCTTGAGAAAAGATTGTGCTATTCAAATACATCCTTGATTCCTCTTCTGAAGGTGTGTGCCTCCAGTGAGTTTTAACTAAGAAGGGTGTTTTGTGTTAGTAACTCTTTGCCTGGAAAGTTTGGGGCTGCCACGAGCATTCCTGATATCCCTGAGGCTTGCTTGGTCCTTGAGGTCTGCCAGGGATGTTCACCTCCTGCCCTTCACCATCATCTTCAGTGTATTTTCTTTCTTCCCTCTGCCCTAATCTACCACCCTGTGCCTCTTCCCACTATCTGTTTATAGCCCTTTTTTTCCTGGAGGCCTTTTTGTGTGCTCACCATAGATGGGTATTTAATGTAATTTAGCTGTTGTATGCTATAGCTGAACAGGTTTTAAAACAGAAGTTTTGTGATTTGCCCTCATTTGAAGCAGCAGAAGGCATTCCTCACTCTGGAAACCAATTGCCTTTGCAAACCTGAATCTGTGACGCACCTAATTGAAATTAACCTGCTTGTTACTATCTGTGGTGCGCTGATTTCAGTCTCATGCTCAGAATGAGCTGCCCGAATTGCTTTAATTTCACCTCCCTCTTCTCACCTCTCACCTTGAAAAACCCTCAATTGCTGGAAAGTTTCAGTCTGAAGGTTTGTCCAACTAGTTAAAATAAATGCAAGGGGATATAAAAGACAGGCAGGAGAAGTAGTGCCTATGTGCAGGATTTTCACAGTATGGTAGCACTGGCTGTATTTTGTGATTCATTTCCTTGTCCTAAATAAATTAATTCCAGCCATAGTCTCTTGAAATCCTTTACCAAGCAAGATCCCATACTGTTAAAGTCTTTCGGTCAGTTCTGTGCTATATATACAGAGCCTGATAGTTCTTGTTATTTGAAGATTTATGGGATAATTAGATCAGTTTTCTTCTTGACCTTGCCTGCCTTGTGGAGCTGCTTTTCAAGTTTGGAAGCAAAGGCCTCAACTAGACAAGAGAAAACCGGGTATTACCACTTTCCTGTGAGCTCCATATGGTTTTCAATTAAGGGGAATACATAGGTAATGGCTGCCAATTGTATCAATTTGTGCAGGATTCCTGAGAAATGGCACTGGAACACAGGGCATCCCCTACAATGAAATGTAAGAGGTAGAATGGGAGAGATGAAAATGAAGGGACAGAGAATGTCCGGAAAACACTTAAAGCATCACCCTGACCACAAAGGAACAGAGCTCAGAAACCCAAACTGCTCTGAGTGGAGAGCACAGGCACCGGGACAGAACTGTATATGGGACAAGGGCATTCCTAAAATCTTCCTTTAACTAAAAATCAAGTTATCCTGATCCATGGCTTGGAGTATTTTAATTTGCTCCAAGGAAGAAAAAGAATCATTCTAAGCTCTATTTTATATCATCTTTCACCTCTGCATCCAGATCTCTTAGCCATCCAGTATATTTTCTTAGAGAAATTTATTTTTAAAACCTTCATTTTTATGTTTAATTATTATGAAATAAAGAAAAAATTAACTTTGTATCCCCTGGCCTAGTAAGCAGAATCACTACATCTGATCAGAGGCAATTTAGCAGCCTCCCCTTAAAATGTTAGGATGATATTCATTTTCTTCATCACCCCCATCAATAAGATGCAGAGAAGAGTGGCACAACATTTATAACCAGCAAGCGCCTGCGATCCATAAGCAGTTTCCAAAGCATCCGTGACACATCGGGCAGCATCTTCATCTCCGTGGGAGGCCTGGATCTCTCTCTGGCTGTCTCACTTTACAGTTCAGCCAGCCCCCTGAAATCCTGGGAAGATTGCTGGATGTTTGTGGCACCATCGGGGTGAGCACGATGGCAGGGCAGAGCTGGCAGCCTGTCTCAGGCTCGGCTGTTGGTGCTGTCTGGGGAACAGGAGGAGAACACGGGACCAAAATGGGGAATCCCATGCTGCTGGGTGCCATGGAGGCCAGGGAGGCAGGTGCTTTCCTTGAGAGAAGCTCGTGGAGGAAAAGCCCACAAATTGCTGTTGGGAAAAAAAAATCCTCGTCTTAGGAACTCCTAGAGAGGGACAGAGAAGTGGAAAATTGGAACAAAAAAATGGTGCCTTGGGCTAGAAACTGAGGGAGGAGCAATGTGACGGTGTTCACAGGGGTTTTCAGGTGAGGGAAGAGATGAGAATGTTGACTCCATGTTTCTGAAGGCTTGTTTTATTATTTTATGATATATATTCCATTAAAACTATACTAAAAAGAATAGAAGGAAAAGTTTCATCTCAGAAGGCTGGCTAAGCTAAGAATAGAATGGAATGAATAATAAAGGTTTGTGTCTCGGACAGAGAGTCCAAGCTAACTGGGCTGTGATTGGCCATTAATTACAAACATCCAAGATGGGCCAATCACAGATGCACCTGTTGCATTCCACAGCAGCAGATAATCAATGTTTACATTTTGTTCCTGAGGCCTCTCAGCTTTTCAGGAAGAAAAATCCTAAGGAAAGGGTTTTTAATGAAAAGATGCCTGCAACAGAGCAACAGTGTGCTCTGTCCATGTGTCACACAGGGCATGGCCCAGCTGTGTTCTGTGATGTTATATATGTTTTTGGTAGTATTTCTGGACAGTTATCCCCATGGAAAATGAGAAACAGTGTGTTGGAAATCTGTTATGGAGATAGAGGTTCCTGTCTGAGGGACAGGCCTACCCCCAGCATCTCGGGGCAGAGGGCTGTCGTTGTGTGGCTGCCCTCATGTCACAGGACAGAGGATGATGGCCTCACCTGTCAGACCTTCCCAACACAACATCCAAACCTCCCAGAAGCTCCCCTGCAGTGGGTGGAAGATGTTCCACCTGCCTCAAGAGAAAGAGACCAACATCTTCCCCAAGCTCACAAAAATGGCTCGGTGCAAGAGCCAAGCACAGAGTCAAGCAATTTATTTCCTCTCAAGTTGTTTTAATCAATAATTACAATATGTCATGAGCATGTGATTATTATGCCTGCATGCGCAGCTTGCCGTCTCAGAAATGCGTTACAGGTTAAATTCCCCTCACAATTATGTCACTTTTGAATGTGTCACCTGCGTCAGCACTGGCCAGTGTTGGTGCTGGAGCCAGGTCTCCCTCCCTGCAGGAAGGTTTCTAGCCATGGGGATCTGCTCAGAAAGTGGAAACAAGTTACTTGTTTCTTTCTGTCTCCCTGTTGATCCTGTACATTGCCGCATGTAAAGTGGATTTTTACATTCTTTAGTGTAAGATAGTTTAAAGCATTCTTCTTATGTACTTGTTTAAATTACAGATTTTACCCATTTCTGTGTTTTGGTTTTTGCCATGCTTGGCTTGAAGAATGTAAATGAGCAAAGAGTGGCTGTCAAGGTTATCAGCATCTTCCTCAGGCAGAGCAAGATCTTGGTGTTTTAAAATGCTTTCTTTGCTCCCAAAAGTTATTTGCCCCAAGGAGAGACGTGCTAGACTTACCTGTTACAGTTATCGTGTTTTATTTCTCTCAGTCACAGTGATGGCTGTAACATGTAAACAAACCATGTCTATTTCTGTGTTTATTTAAAATCACCCTTTTGTTATTTGTGTGCCCAGTAAATACTTTGTTAAGGGTACTTTGAGTTTACTAGGAAACAGTTAAGGAAGCAGGTGCTGCTACTCTTCAATGGAAAAACAGGTATGTGAATAATATCTGTGCAGTCTGAAGGGACTTGCATAGCCTGGAAGCCCATAAATTAATGAAAAATGTGAGTTAAACTCACTGCAAACATTATTAGGAAAAGTTATCCAGCCAGCTCTATGAGCTACCAAGTAAAAAATGAAATTATAAAGGTAGGGTGATTACGGTAATTTATCACTTTAGCTATCATTTAAATATGAAACTAGTTATAACTCCCAAGATTTGCAGGTCAAGGGTTCTCTCCTGCATATTTCAGGAAGGGCTGCCTCCGATTTTTTGGTAAAAGATTGCCATTTATTTCACTAATCAATAATCACTCAATAACGTGAATGTAGAGGATGCAATCTATTGGTAGCCAGATACTCTCTCACATTTTAGGGTAGAGAATAAACTGCAGCCTTAGTCTAAAAAGCCATAAACTTCTTGAGCTCAAGAAATGTGTATAATTATCGATTAGAACAAACTATGAGGAGTCCAAACTGCTTGACTCTGTGCGTGGCTCTTGCACCAAGCCATTTTTGTGAGCTTGGGGAAGATGTTTGTCTCTTTCTCTTGAGGCAGAGGGAATATCTTCCACCCACTGCAGGGGAGTGTGACGGCATTCACAGGGGTCTCAGGATGAGGGAAGAGACAAGGATCTGACTCCATGTTTCAGAAGGCTTGATTTATTATTTTATGATATATATTACATTAAAACTACACTAAAAGAATAGAAGAAAGGATTTCATCAGAAGGCTGGCTAAGAATAGAATAAGAATGATAACAAAGGTTTGTGGCTTGGACTCTCTGTCTGAGCCAGCTGACTGTGACTGGCCATTAATTAGAAACATCCAACATGGGCCAATCACAGATGCACCTGTTGCATCCCACAGCAGCAGATAATCAATGTTTACATTCTGTTCCTGAGGCCTCTCAGCTTCTCAGGAGGAAAAATCCTAAGGAAAGGGTATCCCATAAGAGATGTCTGCGACAGGGGAGCTTCTGGGAGGTTTGGATGTTGTGTTGAGAGGGTCTGACAGGTGACATGTCCCATGGCATGAGGGCAGCCACACAACCACAGCCCTCTGCCCCAAGATGCTGGGGGTATGCCTGTCCCTCAGACAGGAAGCTCTAAATCCTTAACAGATTTCCAACACACTGTTTCTCATTTTCCATGGGGAGAGCTGTGCAGAAATACTACCAAACACATACATAACACCACAGAACAGCACAACACACTGACTCAACCCAGGGTGATGTATGGCACATGACATGCCTTCAGAGGGCCCAAGGAAATGGTGCAGTCTGCTTTGGCTAGTTTTCATTTTGTATAATGAATTCCATTTGTATCTCGGGCTACGGTGTCGGCTTCCCCAAGATTCATTAGCTGGAGTGGAACTGCTTTGTTAGGCAAGTATTTACAAGCCTGCAGCTGCAGTGTGGCTGGCTCCTTTTGCATTGTTGAAAACAGTGTCATGAAGCCAGGGAAGACTACGTAAATTATTAGGCTAATGCATTCTTGTAGATAAAAAATAAATTGAATTGTTTCTTCCACTGAATTAAAAAATCTTTCATACGGAGAATGCTGTGAAGAAATGCCTGCTGCCAAGAAAACATAAAACCTGGCCATAAGAAGGTGGTAAATGCAATCTTATTCACTCTGCTTATTGCAGTTCAGATTAAAAAAGAGACTTTGCAGAGGAAACCAAGAGAGATACTGCTCTTGCTGGCCTTGCTGCTTGTAAAACCATTGAAATGTAGAATTGATAAGGTTGGAAAAGACCTTTAAGATCCTTAAGTTCAGCTATCAACCTTGAAGTGCCACTATGTTCACTATTAAACCATGTCCTAAAGTGCCATATCCACAAGTTTTTTGAACACTTCCAGGGATGGGGACTCCAGACATCCCTAAGCAGCCCTTTCCCATATTTTAAAAACTTTTCTTGGGGGGGAAAAAATAATCCTAATGTCTAATCTGAACTTCCCCTGGTGCAACTAGACGCCATTTTCCCTTGTCCTGTCCTTTGTTAGCTGGAAGGGCTCATCACAGGCAAAGTCTGGAGATATGAGTGTTGATGGCAGATGCAACCACTTGGCTTCCAAGGGGAGTGGTGGAGTCCCCATCCCTGGAAGTGCTCAAGAAATGAGCAGAGGCATCACTTTGTGAGGTGCTTCAGTGGGCATGGTGGTACTCGGTTGAGGGTTGGACTTGATGTTCTTTTCCAACATTACTGATGATCTCATGATTCTAAAATGAGGCCATGAAATCACGAATCCTGACATTCAGGAGACTACAAACACAGAAAATATCCCCTCTCCAGCAGAGGTCTTCACCCCAGAGCTCTGGTGAGTCATGGCAGGTTTTGGCATCATTTTCTGCAAGAAACACGTCCCGCTCATGATGCTTTGCAGATACAAGGACTGTTAGCACTCTTCAAAAACACCAGAGTAAAAGGAAAAGTAATGCACCCCTGAGCACAGGGAAGCTTTTCTTTTAGGGAAATACAGCATTAAAAAAAATAAATTAAGAATTTGGCACTGTAGGAGAACATAATGAATTGCCCAGGAATGCATAATGGAAGGTCAGTAGTCAGTCTTACCATGCAGAGAGAGTTTTTTGCTATGGGTATCTGACCTACCATGATCAGCAACATTTTGTTTCTCAGGAGAAATAATGGAGCAATGAACAGGAGGAACAGGGAAGGAGAAGACTTAAAAAAATAGCAGGGTCACTGGTAATGCACAGATGAAACATACTTTTTTAATAAATACTAATGATGTTTAAAAAGCAAAACAATGTCACTTTTAAAACAAAAATATAATAAAGATTCTGTAAGTATCAATCCTAGAGAAATAATGAAAACAAAATCATCAGAAATATGTTGTCCAATAAAGTTAAAATTAAGCTAGGGTTGTTCTGAGCAGCTCAACACAAGCAACAAAAATTAAACAGAATCAGGGGAAAGAATTTGTGGGATAACAGTCTAAATGGCATCTGGGTAAAAATTGAAGTTGCCCACCCAAGAATTAACCTCCCATGTCAGTCACATTAAATATTTTTATTATTATTTCCCATTCCATCTCGTGCCCCAAGCCATTTGTTTTTATTTATATTAAGCAGAATCATGGTAACTGCAAGGCAAGGGCAGTGCATAGGCCACATTTTATATAGAGATATTGATATGCACAAATACTTGAAAATCTTGTCTTTTCACCCCAATGCTAGAATACATTTGCTCCACACTAATTTTTGTCTCCATTTACAGTCCATTTAAATAAAAGGGACTTGTAAAAAATTTGAGACCTGAAATTCTGGATCACAACATTAGTCAATATGCAAAATCCACAACATAAAAAGGTTTCAGACCTTTGAGATACATTCCAAACAAATTTGACCTCAACATAAATTGATTTATGGCTCACAATTTTGTTTCTTTCCCAGTCTAAAAGTAGGTCCTAGTCCATTCTATGTCAGATATACTAGAAAAGAAATAAAAAAAGCCATATGAACAACCATGTTCATTCTGGGTAATTAAAACAAACTGAAAATAATTTCGTTTCTAGCATCCAGTAGCAGGATGAATTTGATGGCTCAGTTTATGCACGTTGCCAATAGGTGGTGCTACTATTTTTACATTTAATACTGTCGACAGCAGCACAGACTGTCTGACCATCATGAGAACAGAACAGCTTGCCTTTTCCAGGAGTGTCTCTCAGAGAAAAATGGTGTGTGGGTTCGTGATTAGATTAGAGGCAGCAAATAAGAAGAGATACAACAGATTGAGAAAACACGATCCCTTTCATTGTCAGAATGAAGTTTTGAGAAGTGGTCATGTAGAAAAATAAAGAAAAAAAATTCCTGTGTGTAATTTTGTTTGTATATATCCCACGTGTGCTTTAGCTGTGAATTTTTCAGTAGTATACAAAACTTTGTGTCAGTGAGGGCCTGATTCAATACAGATGAAAGGCAGCGAGAGAGAGGAGAGCAAAATTAGTATAATTTGAGATTCATTTGTTTTCATTTTAGCTGTGTTATCCAGCTGTGAATGGTGCAAAGCTGCTAATTTTACATTATGAAATTTGACATTTCTCTCTACTTTATTTCTAAAGCAGATACGTGGCTGGGCACTTGGTAACACAGGAACAGAGACAGATGTTGAGCTCAGTGGCTTAATAAATAAAACTTTCTTACTGAGGCTTCTATTACTCAGCTTATTCAAAAACCTTCTTACTGAGGCTTCTATTACTCAGCTTATTCACTGGCTATTTCTGCAAAATGCAAAATAGAATGTGTATGGGTCATGGCACGTGTGCATGAAAAATCAAAAGGAGGTTTCAGATTGTAATATTTGCACTCAAACCTGCTCCTCTGCACTGGTTTTTCTGTCCCTCTAAATTTTTTGCAAGTGTGGAGAGGCGTGCTCTAATGAAGTTAGGTTAAAACAGATGTGTCTTGGGCATAGACATGTATTCTGTGAGGTCTGCTTTTCCAGCATAGCGTGGCTCTGAGATTGCACTCACAACATCACAAGAGATGGATTGACAGCTCCTGACACCAGAGACCTTTATTTATCTTCAAAATAGGTACAGTGCAAGGACCAGGCAGAATTATTTATTATCGCTTCTCAGAAATCTATTCTGTATTTATTTACTCCCTGTTGGAAAATCATTTCTTAACAGCCATCTGGAGAGCTGCTGCTGGGACGGGAAGGGAATTTATTTTGAGTGCTCAATGAAGACATCAGGAAAACTTCAGCTGCGGTGCAGACACCTCTCAGTCTGAGCTGTGCTTTTGGATTGAGATCTCAAACTCAGTTACTCACTGCCAGAGAAATCAAGCAGGGCTCAGACCATAACACTTTTCTACCCAACCAAGGTTTTAAACAGTTGCACTATAGTGAAAAATACCCTACTAATCCTGAGATTAAAAAGAAAAGGGGAAAAAACGAGGGAGGGAAAAAGAGAAAAAAAAAGAGAGAAAAAAAAAAGAGAAGAAAAGGAAATGAAACGTTATTTAGTTTTTAGCATACTATTTCTTGCTTATTTTACTTAGAGTAGGTAATTTATTAAATCAATTTCTGATCTCTTCAGACTGAGGAAAAATGAAGAAACACAAAAAAAAACCAAAAACAAACAAGCAAAGGAAGGGTAAAGTAGATACCAATGAGCACAAACTTGCTTTCTCTCTCCCTCTGCAAGTACATGCATGCAAATACATTTAGTAAAAATATACGACATCAGATAAACAGTTCTAGCAAATTTTGCTCACAAATATCTCCACAAAATGTAAAAAAATTCTTTTTTAATGAGTAGACCCTTATGTTTTGGGTTTTTTTTTCATTTTCATATTTATTGAAAAGTATGGAACAGCCCAAGTCATGTAACTAATATAGAGATTTCTTATGCTCATCTGAATTTAGGATGATCCATGTACTGAGAACGAGGGATAGAAAAGGAAATGAGGACTGTTTCCATTCCCTCCTTCTTAGAACAAGATAAAAATGAGATTCAATAAAGGCAGGTAATTGGTGAGGTAAAGAAGTGATAGCAAAGCCTGTCCAGTTGACAATAGAAGCCAGGAGTGCAAAATTAATATTCTGTCTTGGCCTATCTTTCCTCTCTGGCACTACTTTTAGATTATTTAAAATAACTTTTATCTTTAAATAATATCCCCATGCAGAATAGAAAAAGCCTTGTCCTACACACTGATATTCCTGATAAAAACACAATTTAACAAATTAAATTTTATGTCTGTGTTCTTATCATACTTGAATGAAAAGGGGATCAATGGAAAAGTAGTTCTGTAAGTCCAGATGATATTTCCTGAAGAGCAAATAGCATGGTCTGAGGAGGTTTCAGGTGACTTAAGCATGATGCATGAACATCTTTAATACAAAAACTTGAAGACAGTTCAAATGTCTTGCAAAATTTTCCATCCAACTACTTAATTAAAGAATGCAGGCACTATAAGTTTCCCAGAAATACTCAACTCATAAATATTAGTTCAGGAAAGACAAAGACAATAATCTTACAAATATTTGCAGCTATAGCTGGTCAAATAAAGGTCATGGAAATATATAAATAATGGGGGATGGACAGAAAGACTGATGAAAGTGGTACATGGAAAACAGTGGCCGGAGTTACCAACTAGAATGAAGCAAATAATGTTTTTTTTTATTATTTAATGTTGTATACTTAGATAAGGATATAATAATAATAATAATAATAATAATAATAATAATAATAATAATAATAATTCAGGCATATACTTTTAGAAAAGACTCTTGATTTGGAACATAACGGCATGACTTGCTGCTTTGTGTGGGCTGCAAAATTTTATTTCCCACTGCTTATAAGAAGCTGAGTGCAGAATTTATATTTGTTTGGTTGGAAGACTGGTAATTTAATGTGCCAATTAGTTATAGGTGAAACTAGTATGGAAGTTTGGAGATAATGTTTTGATTGACCATTTCATGTCATCTGGCTTGAGTGGATGTGGTTTTGCCTTCAATAAGCACTTGAATTAGACACCATCTCAAAAAGCAAAGAGCTCAATTCACTCCTAAATTCCTGGGTGCATAGAACTGATAAATAAAGCTTAATTTGCTCTGGGAAAATCTGACATGCTGGTAAGGAGAAGTCTGGAGCAGTGGGTTTGCTGGCATGTGCTGCCAGAGACAGTGTGAGTGGAACCAAGGGACCTTGTCCCCCAGGTCAGGCAGTGCCCCAAAGTGGGAGAAGACATCCCTGCTTTCCCTTCCTTGGGCTTCTCTAGTGATGCAGCACCAAAATCTGGCGTTATGAAGTGCAGGAAAGACAACTTTTGCTGAAGAGGGGGACGTTCAGACAGCAGGCTTGTTGTAATTTTGCTTATGTCTCTGATGATGGCTGGTCGAAAAGAACAATTTGTGGTGTGCCTCCTGTCATCTGAGCAAAAGGCTGAAAGTTATTACTGACTGTCATTCCCCTTGGAGGACACAATGTGAATGTCACTGACTCCTTTTAAATCAACACAGCTTCTTGACTTCAGTGAAGTCAAGCTGATTTACACCAGCTGATAATTTGGCTGATTCTTAGAAGCAGGAGCTGTGAAATCCAATGCTTGGTGGACTCAGCCCAGAGCTATCAGAAATCAGCATTGACTTTATTGGGCAGCAGCCCTGGTGAGTTATCACTGAGTGCTTTGTCTTGCTGTGTGCTGGACAGCAATCAATAATGCTCCATGACACAGACAGAAATCTTGCTGTTAACCATAAAGATTTACCATTTTCTGCTGTCTCACAGAACTCACAGGACTTCAGCTGGGTGGTGCCTTTTTGCACCTTTTAAATCACCTGCCTGCTTAGAAGCAAGACAGGATCACTCATCTCTGTGCTGGTGATTGCTGTGGAAATATTGTAGTCCCACACTTATAATATGAAATTTATTTGATTAGAAAGGATATTATTATATATGCATACATATATAGATAGATGCTAGGTAAACATTCCTATTCTCTGCTTGAGAGAATTAACTAATTACCAGATGAGAATGATAATGTACATTTTTTTCATTATTGCATTCAAATAGTGTAGCACTGATTTAATGTTCTAAGATATCTTTTTGTTCTTTGCCTTTTCCTAGGCTGACAATACAAAGTAGAAGCATTTCTTAAAGCCTTCTGAATCTTAATTTTAACTGTCTCCCTTAGTTCTGAGAGGGAATGAGGATTTCATTTTACTGAGGCATTATTGTTGAGTCTTAAAACAGAAGATAGAAGCTTGCTACAGCTTTACCCAGATGTACTTAGCATTGACTTGTCAAACCCAGTATATTTTATAATAAAATATATATATGAATAAGATAAAGTGCATGTTTCATTTTGTTTTGGTTTATTTTTTATTTCATGTTTTCATTACTTTGTTCATTATATGTTTTAAGACATGAATTCTGGTTCTCTACATATACAAGGGTAGTGCTGGGAGAGATTCCTTTAAAATAGATAGTAAAACCTTTTGGAGTTTTTTTTGTTTCTAAATTTTCAAGAGAACACAAAAAGGCATTGAAGTTATTAGTTCCTCTAAAGACTACTGTTCTGAAAAAGCTGGAGAGCCAGAATCATTATTTTATTCATGAGGAATAATCACTGTGTCATAGAGATAAGTTGCATTTTTATAAAAATCTCCGTGACCATAATGAAACTTTTCAAACTGAAAAAAAAAAAAAAAAAGTCTAAAAGTACAGTTCTAGTAGCTTCCTCAACTCTATTTGCAGCTCACGTGCTTAGTAACTCAAAGAAAGTTATTAGGAAAGTTAAAATACATGCAGACATAGAGCTATGCATAAGCAATTTCCAAAGACTCTACAGCATTCAATTTTCTCCTTGATGCCTTCCTTTAATTTACCTTTCTGCTCTCTGCAAGAGGCTTCCTTTTCTCTCACCTGCCTTGATGATACCCTTCACTAAATACTCAAGGTTTGAATACCCTTTATGACCAGTGCCTAGGAAAAAAATACTTCCCTGCTCTCCTCACCCTCCCCTAAAGAGTTTCTTCAAACACATTTAGTTTACTCCAGCAGTGTCCTCCCAAAAGAGCTGGATTTTTTTTGCATCTCAACTGTAAGAAAAACACTTCTGGAGAGGAAATTCTCTATGCAAACATGAAGACAAAATAAGTAGTTTGTTTTACACGTTTAGTTTGAAAACATTGCTGTAGGGAAAAGACAATAGAGAACCACACCATTTATTTCCTTGTCCTTTTTCTGGTAATGCTAGAGAGAGGTAAATATATCATTAATCCTCTTATTCTCCCTCCATCACTCACAACATTTATCCAAGCACCCTTATTCTTAGATATACAGATATCAACAGAGGGCAATTCCAAGGGAAAAATGCAAACTCAACTAACTTTAAACCCACCTAATTAATGAATGATTCTCTAATGAATCTAATCTGTCTCTCCCTGTGGCCTCACCTCAGTGGAGCCAGAGTCACACATATTTCCAGAGGACGGTTTATGTGATTTCAGTGCAGTTCCACTTGGATGATTTGCCATCCACGGGCCAGATGCAAGATCAACTCCCTGAAGTCAGAAATGGGGGAAAAATATATAAGGCTGTAGGAAAGTGCATATAGAATTACTTGGTGACATGTTGCTTCACTGCTTTGACTCCCATGGAATGTATGAGAAATCTGTGAGGTTAATTGTGTGTCAGCATCTGCACACACACACACACACACCCAAATTGTTGGTAATACTGATAGAATCATAGAATGTTATGGGTTGAAAGGGACCATTCCAGCTCCCCTGCCATGGACAGGGACACCTTCCACTAAACCAGGTTGCTCAGAGCTCCTTCATCCAGCCTGGCCTTGAACACTTCCACGGATGGGGCATCCACAGCTCCTCTGCAGAGCCTGTTCCAGTGTCTCACCACCCTCATAGGAAAGAATTTCTTCCTGTTATCTAATCTAAACCTTCCCTCTTTCAGTTTAAAGCTATTCCCCCTTGCCCTGTCTAAGACAGCATTTAGGAAAGCCTGGAGCAGAGAGATGTTTGGTCTTAGTGCTGCTGCCTGGTAAAGCTCCCTGAGCCCACACCTTATAGAAGAGAACACTGATATTTCATTTATTCAATGCATTCTTTTGATCCTCCATTTTTCTGATATTTTAGATGAACTTCTCAATTTGATGTTTATAAGAGATGGTAAAATTTAAATGATTGGTGGGAGTCTTCAGTCAAGGATCTGAGTGCAGGATCTGAGCTTTAGGAAAGTATCAGCTCTCCCCCTCTGCATACTGCTGGAAGAGTTCAGAAACTCCCAGGAGAATTTTTGAAGCCTGATTGAGACTGTTTTGATTTTTGATCCTTACCAGTTTAGTTCTTGCTGCCTTTATTAATATTGCCACGCTGTTCCAGCGTTGCTCACATTTGCCAGATTACCCCACTGGGATCACAAACTTCAGAGTGGATTTCTGGTCAGCCAGCACAGACCAGTCACCTGTGATCAGATTGACCCCAGCCAGACCCAAACAGCTGAGACCAAAGTGAGATTACCAGAATCCTGTTGCTGAAATGCTGAATCCTCCAGCTCTTCTTCTCTCTTGTATTTGATGCATTTAAAATAAATAAATAAATGCAATCCCTGGTAAGCGTTTTTGATGTTGGGAAATGTCTGAGCTATTTACCAACTGCCTTTCTTGGCTGGCTTGGGAATCCTGATCTTCAGTCTGGACAGAGATTAGCTTTGTGTGTGCTGCTGGGGTTTTGGCTTTGTTTCTTTAGGGGGGTTATTTGGGGTTTTTCTGTTTTATTGGTTTGGTTTATTTTGTTTAGCTTGTTGGGGGTTTTCGTTTGGTTTGGGTTTGGGATTTTGTTGGTTTTTTTTTTTTTTTTTTTGGTTGGTTGGTTGGTTGTAGCTTTCTTTGATGGGGGGGTCACTGGTTTGGGGGTTTTTTTGTTAGTAGTGGTGGGGTATTTTTGCTGTTTCCCTGTCTTGTTATGTGTGGGTTTCTTTAACTCCACCTGGGGACTGCTGCCTCATCCTGCAGTGCCCTCTGGTGGGAAATGAGCCCGTCCTGTATCCTCGGGGATGCTCCTCGTCCCTGGAGGCTGCACACCCGGGTCCCTGTCCCTGCTCTGGGCAGAAGGAGAGGGTCGGTGAGTCAATAAACAGCTCGCTCCGGCTCAAAGAGAAGTTGATAAAACCACCAGGAAATAGAATGGAATTTCTCTCTGAGTCCTGAGTACTGAAAGGTGTGATCGAAGTGATGGCCTCTGTGCCAAAAGCCTTTAGAAGGCACATTAGGAAATTTTTGTTGGCCTAGCCTTTTGATTCTATACTGGTATATTTTTAATTATTGACGTGATTAATTAATGACCTCTATAAATGACATGCCAAAGTCACGACTTTTCAGTCTCAGCTGAGGCATGCCAGTGCATCTCAGCCTCCAGGAACTTTTCTGTCACACACTAAAAAATAAAGCAATATATTCCCCAATGTATGGTTTACAAGTCATGAGCTGCTAAGGATAATCTTAGAGATTATTCCTCTCAAAGAGGAATTCTGTGTTCTCAGTAGAAATAGCACCTGCAAGCCACAGCTGCTTGTCAGTCATCCCACCCTCTGCTCTCAACCCTGCACAACTTCTTGTTTGTACTCTGCTCTGTGATTCCAAGGTTTAGCACTTGTGCTTTTATTTTCCCATGTGATCTGTGTCACATTATTCCATACTGCAGGAGGAAATTCCCTCAAGGACATTTTTTTTTTCTGAAAGTTCTCTAATACAGGGCACAAGGAGATTTCAAGTCATCTAATGTATATGTGTATCTTTTGGGATTTTCTTCAGGCTTCTTGTCCAGGAATATTTATTCTTGCTTGAAATAGTAATAATTTCCCTCCCCGATATATTTAATTAAAGAGTTGATTTTTTTAACAGAGAAGCACAAATACTACAGCAATGAGTACTGATTGTTTTCCTGATTGATTCTTTTCAGCTACAGGATAGCTTCAGAACCGTTCAGAATCTTTCTGATTTATAAAACAGAGGCGGAAACACTTATCTGGAAATACTGAACATTTTATAAATAATATGAAAAAGGATTTCACTGGGGAAGACTTCCTTGCTGCTGAAGAGAAATGTCTCTGGATATATATATTTATATATTTTGTTTATATTACTTTTTAATATTATTATAGTATAATATATTATATTATAATATATATTATATTATAATTATATTATATTATAATTATATTGTATTATAACCTATATTATAAATTATAATATAATTTATATTATAATTATATTATATTATAATCATATTGTATTATAACCTATATTATAAATTATAATATAACTTATATTATATTTTGTTTTATTACTGTTGTTTATATTTGTTGCATTTATTAAAAACAGCCTGTTTGGAGGGACTGTAATTCACACAAAATGAAAGGGAGCAGGCACTGAAGCTGGAATCATCAGCCCATCACTAATGATTTTGGAGGCAGAAAGGTGTGTCTTCCACTAGGCTTTTTTTTTCTATGAAAAACTCAAAGACAAAAGCTTCATCCACACACAGGAAAGGAGTATTTTTTACAGTATTTTTTACTGTTATATTGTTTGGCAACCTCAATATCTTTTTCCCAGCTCTAACAAGCACTACATTAATGCTGGAAAAGGGAGGATTGTTTATCTTTTGGCAGTCAGTAGCCTATCAAATGCATGAAATTGCTATTTTGAAGTGGCATTAAAGAAAACTTTCTCATCTTGCTACATCCTTTAAAATATTTGTCTTTCAAAGTTCCCTTTTTAGGCATGGATGATCTGCCTGTGCTTTAGCACCGAGACTTCCCCATCCTGGACTTTTGGAGACAAAATGAAACATGTTTGAATAAAAGCAGAAGCAGTTTAGACTGGAAAAGTTTTATCACTGCCAGCCACTGGCAGATATTAAGGTGTCAGGAATGCTAGAATAAATCTGAGGAAGATGTTAGCAGGCAGAGGAAGAGGTCACAGGTAGATGATAAAGCAATGGTGGCAGGCTGAGCAATGGAAAAAATGCCTGACCAGCTGCTGGGGCATTGCCTCCTCCTTGTACTCTATCCTAGTGTCTCTGGAAAATAATTTACTTTATAAATAAAATGATTTATTTAATGATACAGCTACTAATTTAAAGCTATTCTAATCATTATTAAACAACATTTGTATTTTCTGTGATATTAGATAACCCTATCATATCTAGAATACCTTTAGAAGCAATGAAACATATTTCTTCACATTCTTTACTTGTCATTTATACTAAAAGTTATTTTCACAGAATTTGGCAGGTCTGTGAGCAGTTCCCTTGTCTTTGTGGGGCAGGGTTTTGGGATCAGAGTGGGGGCTACAGGAGTGGCTTCTGTGAGATACTGCCAGAATCTTCCCTCACGTCCAAAGGAGTTCAGAGGAGTAAATAGAAAATTCAGGAGCAAAGCAGAGCCCAGGAAGAAGGGAGGAATGGGAGAAAGCTGGTTTAAGATTCAATTTTCTCCCTATTCTCCTTTGACTTGATTGATAATAAACTATTTTCCCCCAACCGCATCTGTTTTTCCCATGGTGGGAATTGGTAATGGATCTCTCCCTATCCTTATCTCAACCCACGAGCCTGTTGTATTTTCTTCCTGCTGTCCAGCTGAGGAGAGGAGTGACAGAGTGGATTTGGTGGGTCCTCAGCATCCAGACAGGCTCACCCCACCACACAATCCCTGTACAGATCTCCACTGCTTCAGTATCACCCCCACAGCAACTGCATTTGTTTGCTCTTAACAGGAATTACTCATTCGAATTTGGAAGATTGTTCAGGTCAGCTCACCAAGTGTGCCAGGATCACTAAAAACCTCATTGCCCTTCATCACATTCACTCTTTTATTTTTTTTTTTCTTTTTCTTTCTTCTGTGAAAAAATGTTTTTAGACACTAATGTCAGAGCTGCCACTGGACCAAAGGAGAAGCCTGATCATTTGCTTTCTCTGCAAAGCTTTTGAGAGCTCTCTGTGACACCAAAAAAAAAAAGGGGGAAGAAATCATCTCATCTCCATTTCCAAGAGCTGCTAATTACATACAGCATATTAAATCAAGTCCACTTGGGAAAGACTTCCCTAATTAATTAATTTAATTAGCAATAAGGCAGTAGAGGGAGATATGATTATCAAGAGATATGATTATCATACCTAGGGGACACTGCATTGCAAAGCTTTGCTTCATCTTTTCCATGGCTGTGGTTTACCACTTCCATGTGGTTTTGATAAATAACCTGTAGATTCTACTGAGCAGCATTACACTTGGTAGTGAGCTTGCTCTGAAAACTTTTCCTTAGAACAAAGCAACTGCAATCAGAAATTAAACAAGTGATTTGTAGTCTGCTTGAGTGTAATAACTGGGGGAAATCATGTAATAGAATCTGGCCTCTTAGAAGTTGCACTGCTGCAGAATAGACGCAGATGGATACCAGGAGAAAAAAAAAATTGAGAAAATACCCTTCTGGTTTTGGCATTTTTCCTGACACATTATTTTTTCTGGCAACATGAAAAACAAATGACTTCAAATTAATTATTTAAGTAAATAGCTTCTGACAGCTTTTCTATTAGATGACCACATTTCTTACAAGTTTGAAACACAAAGGAAATCTCTGCTCAGTAGTGCTCTATTCATGCGGGGTTTGAATTTTCTTGTGCTGTAACTTTTCCAGAACCTGCGTGGGCTGAGGAAAAGCCAGGATGCTGAGATGCCTCTGCACAAATCCCAGGTTTGCATCACTTTATTTTGCAGTGTGATACATCCATCTACTGAAGACACACAGCAATACAGTGCCTTTAAAGCTGCTCAGCATGATTCCTCCATGGGAGGGTTACATTCTTAGATTAGGCGCTCGAGAGTTATCAAATCTGGGGAAATCTTGACATAAAAAAGTGCATCTCTTAAGAAAGCCTTGAGGCAACTGAGCATTAGATGCTCCTACCCATGACAGTGTGTTTGGAATGAGATGATCTTTTAGGTTTCTTCCATCCCAAACCATTATTTGATTCAACACGCACACAGGAAGCAATAAATCTGGCTGTGCTTAAAATTTGACCTAATCAGTCAGTTTTGACTTATTTTGGGTTTTTTTACCTTACTGAAAATTGTTTCCTTTATAGGTTGAATAATCTATGAACTAAAGTAAATTCATCCAGCATTTAAATGTTTCATACTCACCAAAATCACATCGAATTTCACCACGAGAATTATTTCAGAACACAGGAACTTTCTTACCCACCCCATTCAGCACTCCCCTTGAACCAAAATTGTTTCCCTGCTCTCTTCCTTTGTTTTCTAGGGTGACAGAAGGGCTGAAGCTTCCACCCTACAGTGAAGCAGCTGTGCCACCCCTCATCCACAGCAGCACAGACAGCTCAGCTCTCCTCTCGCTGCTGCTGCAACCCAAAGCCTCTGGTGTCACTCGCTTCCTCCCTCTCTGCTCCACTTACTTTTCTCTCCCTCTGCTTTTTTGCACTGACAAAGTCCCTTCTTTCTTCCACTACAGCCACCCCATTGTCCTGACAATAAGAGAGATTGTGTCTGCTGCAGGGGAGGTCCACGACCTGCTCCGCCTCTGCTCCCAGCAGTTTGTGCGCGAGCAGCTCCGGCGCAGAAGGGTGGGATGCCTAAAGTGAGATGTTCTGCCTCTTACCCTCTCTGTTCTTCTCTCCCACTCCAGTTCTCTTTGTGCTTGCGAGTCTTTCAGGGCTCTGTGATTTTCAAGACCCTATGCCAGCACTTGATCTCTTTGTTATGCTTCTGGAGAAATCCAGCTTCTTCAAGTTCCAGCTGCTTTCTGAGAGGTTAGAAAATAGAGATTTCACCCCAGTCTCGCCTCCATCCTTCTCTACTTGCCAAGTGAAGGCGTAAAGGAGTTCTGCAAGCCTTTAACAAGCCATTTATTCAGGGAAACTCATATGGATGTCGATTCCTGGCCTCTTTGGCACAAGGAAAAGGAAGTGAAAAACAGTCATAAAACAGGGGGAAAAGCAAACAAATGAACTATAACTCATCAAATGTATTAACAGAGGTCAACTAAACCAACAACTTGTCAGCAGAGTAATTCTCCTTGTGTGCTTTAATTAAATCAAATGATCCTCAAAAGTGACATCACCACAACAAAAAGTGAGATTTACTGCTGGTCATTTAATACTTCAGCTCCCATATTGTCAGGTAAAGGATTCAGGAGTCATCCACTTCCTACCTCTGGATCTAGTGAGTTGGATCTGCTCTCTCCTATTTGCCCTGTTGCCTTAGACAGAAAGGAGGCAACAGGAGGCAAATCAGCTTCTAACTTTGAGATCTACTTTTTTCCTAGAGCATAATTGAGTCTCAAGAGGGATTCAATACTGCACAGCCCACAGAAAGAGATCAGGCATCTCCTGAAGATTTCTGACTTCAGTAGGAACAATGCTAAAATATTACAGTAATTTTGAAAACTGTCATGACTTCTTGCTCCAAATAAAACTCTGAAGTGTCTCTCCTTTACTTGTACTTTTGTTTCAAGTGCCCCAGATGAAAGCTGAAATTGTGCCTGCAGTACTGCAAAGAGGCAGAAGGTTCTGAAAATGACATCCAGGCACCATGAAATTACAGTCTTCAGAGCCTATCAGCAAGAAGATAATTACATATAATTTCTCACTCTAGTTACAGTTTTGGTGATGCCAAAGAGGTGTCAGACATGGAATATTGTCTTTTGTGATTTGTGCTATTTTGCTGTGGTGCTTTGACCTTTCCAATGTGCTGCATTTTGGTAGGATGGACATTCCAGTCTTCCTGCTAAGAGCAAATTATCGAGGAGCACAAGTGGCAAGGAAGAAGTTGCACAGAAACGTTTCCATATGAGTAGTTTTACATGTGAATATGGGCCGGGGAGAGGGAGAAAGGTGAAGAATTTCTATCAGCTGAACACTGCTGGAAACCAGGAGTTGGTAGCTGTATGTCTGCTTTTCTACATCTTTTCTGTCTTTCTAATTCCCCCTTCTTGGCATTTTAGACTTAAAAACAAAGAGGCTTAGAGTTTGTGGAGTTGAATAGGCCAAATCAATGCTTTGGGAAGTGTTTCATGTTGATTGAATGCTGCTCTAAACCTGACCTGAACGAGCCAAAGGGGATATTCCATACCACAGAGCATGATGCTCAGTGCATGAAACAGGCAGGTTCACCTGAAAGCCAGGGCTGGGCTGAGCATCAGTGAGTGGGTGGGGAGAGATTGCATTGTGCATCACTTGTCTGTCCTGGGTGTTATTCTTGTCTCTCATTCTCATTAAAATACAAAAAACAAAAAAAAAAAAAGCAAAACAGAAAAAAACAAAACAAAACAAAACAAAACAAAAAAAAAAACAAAACCCAAAACGAAAACAGCAACAACAACAACAACAAAAAAACACCAAAAAACACCAAAAAAACAAAAGCCAAACCCACCAAAACATAAAAAAACCCAACCAAAACCAAAAAAAACCAAAAAACACCTTATGGTAATAATAGTCATAATAGCAATAATAATAATAGTCATAATAGCAATAATAGCAATAATAAATACAATTATTATTATTATTATTGTTATTATTATTATTATTATTATTTATTATTATTATTAATACATGATTAATCGTAATGGAATAATGATCTTTATTTTACTTCCTCAAACTGTTAGTATCTCATTCCATAAGTTTTTGCTGTTTTCTTATTCTGCTCCCCATTCTGTGGAGGAGACTGAGTGAACAGCTGGGTGGTGCTGATTTGCTGGCTGGCTTTAGAGCCGCAGCAGAGAGGTGTGATAGCTGCACAAAACAGGATGTTTCAAGATAGCACTCATTAGGGACAGATCCATTTCCTCCAGCCTGTTTGCCAGGTTTTCAGTGCCCATCAAAGACACCTGCTCAGATCCCCAGCTCATCTGCCAAAGCCCCATCCAGCTGCCTTTAGATGGGCATGTGCCTGCTGAGAGTAGAGCCCTTCAGCGTCACAGGAGTCCGGCTCGAGTGCTGTGAGCACACAGCCTGCAGCAGCAGGGATGTCTCCAGGGCTCCCCAGAACATGCCTTGCAGTGCTGGAGCTCTCTGCAGTGCCTGTCTGGAGCTGTCTGATGTGCTGAGAGGAGCAGGCAGGATGTGCAGGACAGCTCACATGTGCTAATTGCCCACAGCCATTAGTGGGCAGCTGCTGGCGAGCTCCTACAGACTGTGGGGGAATCCACAAAATCAGAGGGGTTTGGGAAAGCTGCAAAAGGCAGGCCCCAGAGACAGCAGAACTGTGATTAGAGCTAAGCAGCAGCCGTGAGATTCGTCAGCAAAAAAATTATTTAAAAAGTAGAAAAGCAAGAACAAATAGAACAATGGTCAGTGTATTAATGCTTGTCTAGAATAACTCTCTAAGCTGCAGAAAAGTTTATCTAGCAAGATATTAGGAAGGTTAAAGCTTAATAATGGAGCTCTGTGCATTGTGTTTTAAGGCTCACAAGCAGGTATTGTATTTGAAATAAGCAGGCATTGTTTAACCAAAGGTATGTGTGCTTATAGTGGTTGGATAGAACTACTGTCAATGTGCTTTTGCTTTGTGGGATTGGTCAAAAAACTTATAAAGTGAGTTGTAACATTAAGTTCTTTGTCTGCTGCCTGGGATGTGAGCTGGTGGCATCTTCCCATTGTCATAACCATGTAATGAGGCTGATGCTGGAAAATGAAACAGCTCAAGGCAGTTCCACAGCAGCCCTATCCTGTTTGTGGTTTGTACACAGACCCCTGCTGGCATCAGGCTGCTGTTTCAGTGTGCTGTGCTTCTGTGCCTCCCTGAAACAGCATTTATCTACACCCAGGTCAGATACAGTCTGACAGGTCGTGGGAGCTCTTGGAAGGACACAGACTGGGATTGGGGGTGATGGGAAGTGATTGGCACAATCCATGTCCTGCTTAGGGAATTTTAAGTATGTGATTGTGAGCCCTTGTCTCAGGTGTGAGATGGATCTACCTAAATGCTTCCACTGGTATGCCCATAAATTGGAAATAGCAACATGAGTCTGAAACCTGTTTAACACAGTGCAATCTGTCCAGCAGGAGTAATATTATGTAATATTAGATAGTATTATATATATAATATATATAATCTTACATAATATTATAATTATTAAATAACTTATATTATATATCATAATATTATAATTATAATATTATGTAATATTATATATTATATAAATAATAAATATAATATTACATAATATTATAATTATAATATTATGATATATAATATAAGTTATTTATAATTATAATATTATGTAATATTATATATATTATATATATAATAATATTATAATATTACATAATATTATAATTATAAATAACTTATATTATATATCATAATATTATAATTGTATGTGTAATATTATACCTATTTTTATTATGGAGAAGTTAATAACTTATCTATATCTATATCATCTATATCTATATCTATATCTATAATAGATATAGATGATATAGATATATCTATCTATATAGATAGGTAGATAGATAGATAGATATAGATATAGATAAGTTATAACTCCTCCATAATCAAAAAATACTAAAAATTTTACTAATGGACTCTTCTTGATGAGAGGTGGGTGGTAGGGGTAGTTCAGATCTTCACTTTTGCATATTTGATACACTTCATGTTTCTCAACTATCTATTTGAGATAGAATTCTATTTGTTATAGAATTAACACATTAAAGGCCTGCATATTGAAAGGCTAGCAAAAATGAAATATAACATCTTGAACTGGGTTTGCATGGCCAAGCTTTGATAGTGGGGGGCTACAGGGGTGGTTTCTGTGAAAAGCTGCTGGATCCCCCAGTGGAGCAGGCTGTCCTTGAGGGACTGCAGCCCAGGGAAGAGTGACCCATGCTGCAGCAGTTTGAGGTGGGGTGGACTCATGCTGCAGCATTCTCAGGGATCTGTTGCTTGTGAGATGGACTCGCGCCAGGGAAGTCTCTTCCATGGGAGGGACCCCACAGCGCATCAGGGAAACAACTCCTCTCCCTGAGCAGCAGGAGAAACAAGAAGTGATGGACTGACCATAACCCCCCTTCCCTATTCCTGAGAAGCAGGAGAAACAACAAGTGATGGACTGACCATAACCCCCATTCCCTGTTCCTGAGAAACAGGAGAAACACAAATGATGGACTGACCATAACCCCCATTCCCTGTTCCTGAGCAGCAGGAGAAACACAAATGATGGACTGACCATAACCCCCATTCCCTGTTCCTGAGAAGCAGGAGAAACACAAATGATGGACTGACCATAACCCCCATTCCCTGTTCCTGAGAAGCAGGCAAAACAACAAGTGATGGACTGACCATAACCCCAATTCCCTGTTCCTGAGCAAGCAGGAGAAACACAAATGATGAACTGATCATAACCCCCATTCCCTGTTCCTGAGCAGCAGGAGAAACAACAAGTGATGGACTGACCATAACCCCCATTCCCTGTGTCCCTGCACCACTGGGGAGGAGGCGGAGATGGAAGGAGGTAGGGTGCTTTCAAGGGTTTTATTTTACTTGTCATTGTCCTGCTCTGATTTTGTTAGCAATAAATTCACTTCATATCTCTCATTAGAGCCTGTTTTGCCCATGACAGTGTTTGATGAGTGAGCTTTCCCAAGCTTTAACTCGTGAACCCTTTGCTATATTTTCCCTCCCCTCTCCAGCTGCAGAGGGGAGTGAGAGAGTGGCTTTGGTGGGTGCCTGGAATCCAGCCAGTGTCAACAGACCACACATGTACTTTACCCCAGTTTATAAAGAATAATGTCCTCCAAGAAGAAACAGATTGCATTTTTATACAAAGTCCAGACTTAAGTAATTTACAAAGGTATTTGAGACACTGTCAGAAGATTTCAGGCACTTAATGAATTCCTTGTAGCATAATCTCTCAAATGCCTTCTATTGCAGCTATCTGAAAATATTTCATAGTTTTTCAGCTTACTTGTAGGAAATTTATTATCCACCTGGGATTTAATACTAGTTTGAAAAAGCAGCTATGCAGCAAGAAAAAGTTTAAGACAGTAATTTCCCTTATCACCTTTAATTTTCTCTGGAAATTATTATAAGCACTTTTATCTGAAGTGAAATCTTCAGCCAAGCTTTTTGAACCTGTTACAAAATGTAATTTAGGTCAGTTCCGTGATTTGGTTCATTAAATGATACTCCTATCATTTTGTCAACCAGATTATTTAAGTTTGTGTTTTCTGGGCAGAAAACAAATTACTGGATGAAGACCACAAATCTGTGTAGAAGGAGGATTTTGAATCATTATGTGACATTTTCACGTGGATATAGAGCACAGGGAAGTAAAAGTTGCAGATTTGTGTGTTTGTGTGCTTTGAATAGAACTTTTGAGTTTAATTTTGCCCATGCACCCAGTGCTCCTTCTGGCATCTGACATACCTGACAGGCTGATACTAATTTGGAGTTATGCAGGTGCTTGGAGATCCTGGGAGTCATATCTTAAAGATGGTGTCATTAGTTGAAGTTTATATAAAGCTGGAATGGAAACAAATTTATTAACCTTTCAGGTCTCTGTGAATGTTTTAGATTTACAGTTACAGAACTTTGTACAAAGGGGTTTATTTCAGGTTAGTTTCATCCTTGGTATGCCTCACAGATATAAAGCTGAAGCCCCAGAGGATAGAGGATGATGCTTCCACTTTCAGCCTCTGAATCAGCCACTGGATTGTTTGGGTGCTTGCTCCAGCTTAAAAGAGGAGGAAATTGAAATCCAGAGTTTCCATCTTGAATCCAGGGCTGGTAAGTAGGTAATATAGCTCTGCAGGACCCAGATTCACATAATTGTTTTACATTCCAGTGACCACTCCTCATGTTGCTTTTTCTGAACAATGCTCCGAAATTTTTGTGCAGGGCTTTGGACAGAGACCAAGTATTTCGTTCAGGTGTCTGCATTCTGCTTTAGGAGGACAAATTCCTCTTTTATTGGTTTCATAAAATTCATTCTCACATTGTCCAAGAATCTTTGTCAGATTAACCCTTTGGTTCCTTACACCCAAAAGTAAGATGGTGTTCAGAGTATTTATTTACTCATTTCAGCTGTGCTCAAAAATTTAAAAGGCACTGAATCTCTTTAGTTTTTTCAAGAGCCTGATGAGGTAAACACATTGCAAATCTCCAATATTTAACTCTCCAGTTTTCTGTACCTTTCAATTATCTCTGGGTGTGACAGTAGGTGGACAGTAGAAACAGGGTTTAGGATGTCTTTTGTGGGAAGCATGACTTTGCATAACAACATCCAAGCCTTAATTAAGAGCATAAAGAGAAACTCCATGTCTTGGACTGCATGTGAACACTTTGCAGAAAATTTCTTCTGAACGATGCAAATCACACAGTTGGTGCCTGATTTCTCCCAAGAGAGTTCTGCAACAGCAAAGAGCTGCCAGCCTGGTTGACTTTGCTTGTCACTCCTTTTTTGTAGTCAAATCTGGGACTGCTTGCCACCCCTTGTGTTGGAAGAGACTTGAGGGACTGGAAAAGAATTTCAAGTTGCACACAGAATATTCAATGCTTTCTAGATTTAAGAATTCCAACCCCAATTGTTCCACATTCAGCAGCTGTAATTCACCTGACAATTGCAGTAATTGAGCAAGGCAACTGTCTTTACTCCACACTAAAACCAAAATTTCCTTTATTTTAAGAAAATCTGTGATGAACTTTGAATGGCTATTTCGAGTGGTCTTTCTTGAGTCTCACAGCTTTCCAAAACTTTTATTGCCACCCTACATTTAAAACTTTAGGAAAATTGCTTCAGAGAATTTTTTTGAATGCAAGCTGACAAACGCATTTTTTGAACAACTGAATTTAAAAAGTTTCTCACAGTTTCTTCGGGAATCTTTAATAAGTTGCTTCACTTTACTGAGTTCTTGCAGAAGTCTCCACCTTTTAGGAAAGGCTTTCTTGTTCTCATTAGTAAATATTTTGAGCAAAGGCAGGATGCCTGCCATAGATGTCTGTATGTGTGATTTATGTGTCTGTTTTCAGGAAGATGTAAGCAACTCAAAACTGAGTTAAAATGAAAACGTGTAATTTTTCATATAAATTAAATTTCTTATTCAGTGAAAAATATGGCCCTAATTCTGCCTCCAGATGTTGATGTCAGCAGAATTAGAACATAAACCTCATAAATGGGTCTGTGAGGAAGGCAAAAATGACTAGCTATCTACTTGAAATTCTTTTAGATTTTCAACTTTGGAGATATGGTTGTTTTTTTCCTCCCTGGAAATGTATCTACGTCCCTATGTGAAAGATTGGGATATGTGTGATTTGCTGCTCTTCTCAGTGTTTTGCACCAGCTGACATAAGCCCTTTCTTCCCATAAAAAAAAAAAAAAAAAGTAGGTTTATCTGTAATTTGCTTTATTTTATACTAATAAGAGGGGCTGTCATTAATTACCATTTTAATCACTATGGATATTTCTGGTAATGACATGTTTTCTTTGCTGTCATATACTCTTAGAGGAAAAATACTAATTCATAAGTACTCAGTCTTCTGAATTCATTTCCATCAAAAAAGCATCAGTGCTTTAGTTATTTAGAGTGCTGGTAAAATAATTACAGATCCTACTCATAAAAAAACAAATGCCAGAAATATTTATTATTAACACAGTGCTTATGGCATCATAGTCATGCTTTGGATCTGTGCAGAAACACTCAATATGAGAAAGCTGCAAACTAAAACCTGAAGAAATTATGCAGGAAATGGAGGAGGTCGAAATAGTAGGCTTCAGTTTCCACTAGAAATAGACATAAATTGGGCAAAACATCCTAAATCTCTGGAAATGCCATCCCTTTGAGGATTCAATCTGTTGAACTGTGCCCTCGTGATCCAAGGATGATTGCAAAAGTCGTACCCACTCTACATGCTAAAATCTGCCTCAAGGGGCTCTCAGCATAATCTAACCTCTTCTCTTTCATTTTTGCAGAAAGATCAAGTGTGTCACAGATATACTAGATATTTCCTACCCATTCAAACTACCCAAGGCTGCCTGAGAATCTTAAAAAGGTCTTTCTGTCCAACAAATTACACTAGAGCCCTTCGATGCACAACCAATGGAATTTAATATTCAAGCAGTTATGCAATTTTTACTCTAAGAAAAATCACATACCTACGAGCCTTGGATGAGGTTAAATCTCAGCAGCGTCAGGAGGAAGTTCTGGAGGTCAGGAATAGCTGAAGTGACCCAGGGACACATCTCCCTGCGGTGAATTTGTTTAGTGCCACAGAAAGGACTCCATCGCCCGGTTCAGTGCAGTGGTTCAGAGACAGGAGCTGCATATGAAATGCATGAACTCTTATCCATCACAAATGATCACCTATGGAGAAAAATGTCTTCCCAAAAAGCAGGGGGGCATTGCCTTGGGCCTTCTGATGTCTCCATCCCTACCCCACACCCCCTGTCAACTCTAGAGGTTTCCTGAGTCATTCCAGCTGGTGCCAGGGAAAATGTGAGGTCTTGCCATGGCTGTATCCAGCAGAGGGGTGACTCTCGTTGTCTTCCTGTTGTTCTGAGAGTGAATCCAAATGCACAGGAAAGGCTCTGATTTTCGGTGGCATCCCTTTTTATTTCCCATCAGTGTTTGTGCATGCCTGCACACACCCGCACCCGCAGAGCCAAACCAAGGCAAAAGGGCTGAAGGAAATCTGTGCGCGCTCAAAAGTTGTGGGAACATTTTCTCCAAGGTTTTAATTATAATACCAAGTTTGTTTGTAGCGATAAAATGTGGGCCTCATCTTAAAGAGCAGAGTTCACAGCTCAAGCTTTTAAAGTCACAGGGGAATGACTGCTGAGCCAAAGCAGCTGATTATTAAACATTCATCCTGCCTCCTCCCCACAAACAGAATATCTGATGGCTCAGTTTGCTGGTTAATGCACAGTGGCCAGGGCATTCAGCTTCCACATGTCTGCCTGAGCAGAAACTTGAAACAAAGGTCCTGAGAATTCTTCAGGGGGCAGTGTGAGATTTGGGATATGAAATAGATGGCTTTGCCTTGGATGGGCTCTAGTAGCAAAGGGTGGAGACCCAGGTAAAAGAGATGTGCAAGGCAAGGAGTCAGATACAGCCAGTGTTCCACAAACCCGTTCATTGCATCCCAAAATTTATGCTGGCATCCATCTAAATCTGATTATTCACTCGCCTATGACCAAGTGAATTGGGTGTTGGTTTGCAAACAGGAAGTTATTAATAGTGTTAAGACATTACTGGTGCTATCATAATTTAGATGAACACGAATATTTAGAATCTTCGCAGTTTGTTTTTCTTCCTATAAAACTAATTTTTAATGCGGAACAAATATAATTTTTTCATGCTTAAGTTTCATGAGAATTTAGGGGTTTTTTCCTTGAAATATTTGGTTGGATTAACATATGCATTCATTGAACAAATATTTTGTATTTATATGTGTTTTCAACAAGGAAGTCTAGAAAAATTCTGAGGACAGAAAAAACATAATGAATAAATATTTACTGACAGTTTGGGGTTTGTTGCTATTTTATGAAGAGAAATTATAGACTCCATTGAAAAAATCAGAAGGCAGTCAGCAAGTTGATAATTGTTAGACCTTTTTTGTGTTTGTTTTTGTGATGTTATTCTCCACTATGAAAGTGTGAAAGTTTGGATGTGGCTGCTCAGAACTTGCAAAATAATGTGTAAGATTGATACAGTCCCTGTGCTAGTGATAGATTACCTGTGCTTGACTTTATAGACTGACACTATCAATGAAGAAATCTGGAAGATGTCTCCGAAGGAACAAACAAGACGTGGGTTTAAATTCAGAAGGGGAATTATGCAGAGAAGTGTTAGAGAGAGGAGAAAAGTAAAAGATTTACAAAGACAGTCATAAGAATTCTCCTCTTTCCTGCCTGCTTTATAAATTTCTGAAATTTAATGCAAATTTGTTAGACTAATGTACAGCTTAACCTAGGTGGTCATCCTGCCACAGAATATTCTTCTCATCGCATCTTATGTCAGGCTTACAGCTTTACAAATATTAATCATTCTTTTAGAAAAAAAAAATGCAAATATCTATTTTGTCACAATCAATGAATATATAAATAAACAATTTTATTCAGTTCAGTATAAAATAGACTTTAAATTAAGTATAAGTAAAATACTCTCCATTATTGTAGGTAACAACTTGTCTGAACTGTCCAGAATGACTAATGAATGAGATAACAGAAATGCCTATCAATCCTTCATTGTGCTCTGTATAAAGTTTTTTTTTTCCCCTGAAGTCCCACAATAGCACCATATTTGATTTGAATATTAATGTTTACCTCTGAAATTATTAATTTAAAAATAAATTTTCTTCATTTGATATTGTTAGAGAATTCACATAGAAAGATAATGGAGTATAAAATATAATGAACAGCATCAGCCTAATAAATTATGTAGTAAGACATCAAAAAAGGTGAATACATTTACTTTTCATTTCATTTTCATGCCACATTTACCCATGTGAGACTGAAAATGGTTTCATTACATGCTGGTCTTATTTCTATATATAATTTATGAAACTACCAATAAGCTCCTTCATACCTGAGCCTCTTGTCTGAATGCAACAGAACCATTCTGCCAATGCACCTGCTGTATTTTATTTATTTAACCACTCTGCAGGTCTAGTGGTTTAAGGAAGGCTGTAGGACACCAAGAAATTCTTGTGGATGACAGATTGGTAAAAAGGGTGCTGAGAAGTTGATGTCCATGAATTTTGAGAGTGAGTCTGACAATCAAGAGGTGAATTCCTTAAGAGGTAGCAGTTGCTTCCACATAGTTGTTTGCACTTTGTTTTTTTGACCTCATAGGGTGATGTATTACTCAGGATTCAAATGTGCTCATTTTTAATGGTATTTTCTGCTTTCAAATCTGGACCACAAAAACTTCTTAACCCTTTTTTTTTTAATGTATTGCTTCAGATTTTCTTAAGAAAGACGGCAAAGAATCCAACCAGATAAGTTTTGTGATTTGGTTTACAAAGAAATAATCTGTTATAGTTTCAGATTAATGTCATAAAGAAACACTTTGGATCAGCTCTAAATTAAAATTCCAAAGGCCTAATTGTCCAGAAGCCATCAGGAGTTTGGAAATGTTAGCAAATTAAAAATTATATAGAATGTTAGAAAAATAGAAACCCCTCCATGTGGCTTTGTTCCCTCGGCCTTCCTCAAGAAAATTGATGTGTGATGATTATTCAATATTTAAATTTTCCTGAGGATGCCTGTTGGGAAGATAGGTTGAGGTCTTTCAGATGTTAAATTTGTGAGTGCCAAACATACTGTTTTGTGGCTGAGGAATGGAGATTAGAGTGAGAAAAGATGGGTGTAGAATGATCCCTCCAAGGTGGTGATTCACACAGTAATTTTTTCCATTTAAAAGCTGGCTCTGCACCTGAGATAAACGGCAGCAGTCATTTCTCAACCCTGCTCGCCCTCCTAACCTCATTATTGAATTTGAAGGATAACAGTAAGTGCCTATCAGACCTAAACTGATTAGCAGGACAAGCCCAGATCTATCACAGGCTCCACATGAAAAAGCAGCCTTTGGTCATTATTAGACACGGGAGTTCATATCATATTTGTGTAAAGACACTGGAACCTTTTTGTCATTCCATTATGCAGACCTAAGCACTTAGATTAGGATTCTAAATCTGGATGCGTGCAGGGCTAGAATTCTGCTCTCAAGAATTCCTCTTGAGGATGGAGAGCTTCTGATCATTTTGATCTCGTTGTGAAATGTTGCTCCAGTAATATTTCTAGGTTCAAAAAATTCCAAATACTGCACATGTCATGGACTATGTTAATCGATTACACCTTAAAACAAGGTCCAAAAAGAAGTTGCATTAATCATGTCTAGAAATTTTGTCTCCTTTTGTTTACTAAAATGAATAACCACCTGGTTTCCTGGGATTTTTACCAACTTTGGGGGCTAAGCATCAATGAATATAAAAAGAAAACAAACACACAGTTAATAATAATTTCCATAAGACTGCTGAAAAATAGCAAGCCATGTATTAATGTGCTGAAAAATGATTTAGGACAGAGCATAAATGCATCTGTTTCAACTCTTTTGCAAAGAGAACTTTGCAAAATGAACATATTTATCTAAGTTGATGGATAATATTTCATAAAACCAGCAATTCTCCTTGCCAGAGGATACAAGCCAAATCTTTTTAACTGAAATATTGTGCAATAATAAAACTGTAGAAAGAAATTAGTTCTATGTTACTATATGGTGGATAAAAGGTAAAGTAGAGAAAATATTTAGAAACATACTAGGAATAAAAACCACATAGAATGAAAAACAGCCAGAGATCTCCTGTATGATGAAATATTTTTTTTTCTAGGCCAGCTGAAATGGGTAATTCAGCTGAAGACATAGTGTGCACTGAAATTATAGTAGCTACCACAGCTCAGATTCTTATTTAATTATAATAATCTATTTAAATATATAGTCCAACTCAAATTTGCACCACTAAGGAGGTTATAGGGGCAAAATCTGGCTCCTGACAGTTGTAAACTCTTCTGCAGTATGGTTGGTGTTTTAGTTAACTCAGATTTCATATAAAGTCGTCATTTGGTCTTAATTTATAGTTGCCTTTCACTTTTTTTATGTTCTGACTGTTTTAAGGCCTATCACGTCCTATGAACAAGGTGTTTCATTCTAAGGTGTAATTGCTGAGCATGGAAAAAGTATGACTTAGTTTCTTTTAATATTACCCTTTTAGGGGTAATATTATATAAAATTATATAAAAATATATAATTTATATTATTTGTTATTTATATTTATATTTATATTTATATTTATATTTATATTTATATACAACCCTTTTAAGGTTTTTGCTAACATTCAAATGACAGAGGTTGCCACGATGTGTTAAACTCAAGAAATGACATTTGTTCAAACCCAAGGGATAATTTATTGAGGCATCTGTGCAGTTGCCTGCTTTGATAGAAGGGTTCTAGCAGTATATTTAAGTAGTAACTGTGACCCTACAGGACTTCAACAAAACTTTTTGTCAGGCCTCCTCATTTTGGAAGTGAAATAATAAATGTGAAGTAATTGTTATTCGTCCATTATAATGTATCATAAATTTCACCGTGTATATGGCCATGAAATTGTGAATTATATAACTTTATTTATGAATTGTAAATTTCATGACCCTTCCTTTGGTGCTTTCCATCTCTTGGCTGTCTTGCTCCGAAGAAACTGAGACAGAAAATTCTTGATATATTTCTGTTTTCTAAAATTACATTGATTTGAATGATAAAGAATATTTTCCTTCTAAGTGAAAGCTCTGCCTTTTCATGAAAACTGTTATATGATCAGTCAAGGCAAAAATAAGAAGTCTTAATTAAGACTTATCTAATTTCCACTGAATAAAAAAGGCAAGGATTTATAAGAACAGTATACAAAGCTTCCAAAAATTGCCATGTCTCACAAGTCTTTTTAGAATTCAGAATTTTCTTGTAAGTAGTTTTCCTTTGTCTTTAATATTTTCTAAGAATAAAACTTGAAAATGTCTTTTTTATTTTCTTTTCCACTGTTTTCCTGGATACATTAAAACCTAAACAGCTTAGGGATTTTAATTTTTGTTGGGTTTTCTTACACATTGATAGTAACTTACTATACTCTTAAATACATTTATCTTATTAAACTTGCTAGCCAGTCACTGTAAAAAGCAAAGTTTTCCCCAGTTCCCTTGTTTATTTTTGAAGATTCCTAATTTTTTTTTCTTCCGTGTTAATAATTAAAATGCTTTGATTCTATCAGGTAGTTTTATTCCAAGGTGGATCAGTGCTTGTCTTCTTGTGGAAAAAAATGTCTTTTGAGGTGTTTCACACCACATGCTTGGGAAAGTTGACATTGGATATATGGGAATGTGCAGTGACTCTTGTCTTGTTTATAGAGAATCTCACTGAAACATTTTTTTGGAAAACTTCCCTATATGAAATTTTGATCCAGACTTAAAAAATCTGACTTTCTGAATTACTGCATTTTTGGAAGCCATCTCCAGTAGTTCTTGCCCTGGTTGGATTGGATTGGGTTTATTTTTCACCAATTAACCACAAAACTAGGAGTTAAAACTATTCTTGTTATTGAAATGGAGAGCTACACAATGAAGAAAATGCCTGTATGAAAACTTTATACTCTTGCACAAAGGAAATGTAAACAGATGGACAAAAACTAAATTCTAACTGGAACAATCTAGAAGAACTTTCTCTATTTTTATAATTATAAACTTTATAGTTCCTTTTACCCTTCCAAGCCGTTTGGATTTTTTTAAGTATTTATTGTTGGTATAAGGCTAATGTTTGAAAATCTAAATTATTTGTGTGCCAGAGCTGCAAGCTTTCTAATGAATTCTGAATCAAGCCCAAGACTTAATCCTAACTTTAATATTTCTAATTAATTAATCTTGGCTATAGCAATAGCAACCTGGAAAGGATGAGATTGCTGTGGAGTTCATCTGCATGCAAACAAATCCATTTTTGTCTCAGAAATATTCCTAAAACTGGTGTCTAAAAGTTAGTAGTGATTTAAATTGTGTCTATATAGAAATCATCCTAAAAGGAGTATTTAATTCTTTAAGTGTAAAGCCCAAACCATTCTCCAGAGAAAGGAATTCCTCAGAACACTCACCTTTTAACAAAAGCCAACTTCAGGTCATTTTTTTTGTCAGTTAATTTAGAGAACTTTGAGTCAAAACAGAGTGTGTGCTGAATGCAAAATGCAACGGAGCTCTGCTAACTCCAGTGCCTTCTGCTTGCCTTCCTTTGCTACAGCAGTAAATAATGCACTGGCAAGGTTAATCCATGGAAAGGCAGGTTGCTTTTGAATGCAAAGCAACCACAGAGAGATCAAAGAGACCCAAGAGTTGCCAGTTCTTCCTCTCACAGCTTCAAAATCCTGCAGACTCCCCAGCTCTCATTTGGTTTCCATAGGATGCCTGCGAGAATATCAGGCAAGCTTGATTAAAAAAAAAATAATCATTTTGCCAAATTCCTGCAAGATGTATTCTTTGGACATGCAAATCTGGGGTACAGCAGTAAGTTTTTTTTTTACTTAAACTAATTTTTTATTTTACTGGGTGACTCCTCCCATCCAATGCAATTTGACCAAGCTCAGCTAAGATCACCTGTACACATCAAAATTTGTGTGAATTTTTACAGTGTTAATGCTGCTCCTTCAATAAATAACCTCAGTTTTAAATTAATGTTTTGCTATAAATTGCTGGATATTTTTTCAGTCAATTTTTTTTAAAATGTAAAGATTTTCTTTGAAAATACTGTTATTTTGAAGAGAAGCCAAAGCAAATCTTAAAGCGCCAAAGGCCCATAATAAAATTTACATGGTTTCCCCGTGTGCATGTAGAACTAGAAAAGAGGTGTAGGCGTGCTTTAGAATAGTGAGAAAATGAAAATGAAAAGGTTTGTAAAAGGAATTAGGGCTTACTCTAAAACTGTTAACATGATCTGTTTATTTGAAAAAATGTATTAATTTTTTGAATTACATGAGACCACTGGAGGAATTGTTGTATTATAAAGATATTTAAACACAATTTACAGTGCAATGCAATCAGTTGTATCTGTTGTGTGGCTTTAGATGATATTGGATAGAGTATTTTCTCAATGAAGCTGAAGAAATTTGTCATGACTGCTAAGAGCCAAAATAGAAAACCATTATAATAAAACCATTTAAAAGAAAGAAAGTAATTGCTGATTTATTCGGATTCTTCATGAGTAACTGAAATTTTCTTCAGCGAGTATCTGATAAATGTATAAAACCATTAAGCTAATAAAAATCCTACATAATAAATGCAGAATAATAATTACAGCCAGAAGCATTAAATTAATTTATTAAATTGATTAAATCTCTTCTGAATCAATTTATGTTATAATGACTCTAGTCATGTGATTAGCTTCTCTTAAAACAATATTTTATCAGAACCATCTGCAGCAGAGCCAGGCAAGTGTTTCATCTTTAATTTTATTCTGAAAAGTTATGACAAAAAGAAATTTTTCACATGGCTCATTTGTTTTCTGTGCTCCCAGTCAGATCTTCTGTATTTTTTTTTTTTACTGCCACACTTTCTCAAGCACCTGCTTTCCTAGAGTGCCTGAATGCAGAGGCAGTGGAGATGAGAGATATACTGAGGATAATGCTGTGTCATGCCACTGAGGGCTTTTAGGCATGACAAACCTTTACAATATTTTAAAGTGCATGCTGGCCCAAAAGAAATTAGTGGCAAATTCCTCCTGGATTCCAACAGGGCCAAAAAACAACAACTTAGCAAATTTTTCTGCCAGGTAGGAGCCTTCCACATCAGACCTGACTGATGGCAAAGGAACTCGGTCTTGGCTGAGAGTCCAGCCTTGTGCTTTTATTAATGGAGCAACACTTTTAGGAAATAAGTTGGTAATATTTTCCTGAATATTTTTCAATAAGGGAATTATAGGATGGGTAGGTAGGCAGGTATATGGCAGAGAAATTCTTTAGAAGTTTGATATCAGTAAAATTTCTTTGTCCGGGATTTTTTAGTTCAGTAATGTCTATTTGAAATTTTTCTTCTCAAGTCATCCAAAGCCTTGATTTCTCTCTTCTGATTCCTGAGGAATGTTTGTTTCTCTCATGAATAAATGCTCAGGTACATTGTAGAGCGTACCCATGCACATTTTTAAATGAATTTGTCAGGAAGTTGATTAAAAGATCTCCCTTTAGCCAAGGTAAATAAGGCAAAGTGTGCAGGGAGACCAAATTCACATAAAAGAATGCAGCCTAAGCTGATATTTCACGTTGCATCCTCAGGAAACATGTAAGGTCAACCTTACCATGAACCATTTGCAATATGAAAATACTGATCATGTACTGCAGCAAGTACCTCTTTCTTTTTCTGGTTAAGAGGAATGCAGGATGCTCCAGATGATTGAGTCCCATCCACAGCCAAGTCCTCCCCACATTCTTTCCTTCTCATTTTGTGTGTTCCCACATCCTCATGTTATCTTGTTTTGCTCATGGGTCAATTGCTAAATTAGATTATAGACCAATCTGGGCTTCTGATGTGCGCAGACCAACAGAAATGCCTCCTCAGCTCCCCTCCAAGCATGTCCTTACTGCTAGAGATCCCTGCATGTGGAATTTTTGCTGCCAGCTCCACATGGTCTCTTCTGTGGCAGTAACCAGTTACAGTACATTTCCTGAAGGTGTGATTGAATCATTTAAATTCGGTCAATATTTGCTGCAGGACCCACTTTTTCTCGCATTTGCTGGGCGATGTTTGACAGCATCAAAGTTGAGGTTTCGGTCTTGTGTTAAATGCATTGAACACTCTGCATCCAGAGGATCTTCAAGGGATTCTTAGAGGTGCATAATCAAGGCAAATTTCTAAGAAAGGGCTTTTCCAAAATTGTCCATAGGTATGTCAATATGTACTTAGATTGTATTGGCTGGAAGAAGTGCTCTCAGTGGTCTTTTTGCAGACTCCCAGAAGAAAGGGAGTTTTATTTAGCAAAGGCTCTAGAAGCGTTTAACTGAGCCCTGCTTGCCAAGCTGTTTTATCCACTCAAGTAGAGCAATTGAGCACGAATAGAAATTCCAAGGCTCTTGTGAGAGAGCAGAGAGCAGAGGCAAAAAGAGAACGTTTTTTGGAGAGCTGATGTACTGTCCTTTAATATAGGTAAGAGCCAGGCAGGGCTGTTCTGAGAGACCTTTCTGTAAATCTCTGTTTGTTTGTCATGAAGGGAAAAGAAATGCCAAATAGCATCCACAGCAGGTAGGAGCAAATGTGATAATGAGAAATTCCAATATAAAAATTGCATGGCTCCTCTCGAATTTCTACAGCGCATGATATTAAAAGCAATTTACTCACATTTTTCATTACATAATGATAATGATTTTATTTGTAGACCATAATTAATACATGATGGGAAGGTTCCTGTGGTTAAAATGCATTATGAGCTATCAGAGATGGAAACATACACAGCATGAGTTTTATTTCTTGGGATATTTTCATTGTTTTTTCTATGCTCAAGTAGAGATTCTGCTTTTTAGCTACATTTTCTCAGTAAAATTAACATATCTGGTAATACCACAGCGAGAAGCAGCGTTTTTCATAAACACAAAGCGTTATGATTCGAATGAGAGAGTAAACTTTGCATTTATAGAGCCAGTCTTTTGAAACAAGGTACCGTAAACAGAGGAATATGAATAAGGCTACTTTATATAAAAAAAAAATTAGAATAAACTGCCATTCTTCATGTACTAACAGATATGCTGTATTAAGTAAGTGTCATCTTTCACTGTCACTTCGTGAAGAAGCAGCCTGGCTCCTAAGGTAATTTTTTTTGTTTGCTGCTAGCTTTTGATTTATTTGACACCTTTGACCATGTGGTTACTTGATAATAACATTTTAAGCTACTGTCCTTTCCTCCACATTTGGTGAAGGCTCCTTGGCTGTGGCCATTTCAGGCAGGTTGCCTTTTGCTCCTCTTCACGTCTTGGTGCTGCACATCGATTTCTGTCAGTGTGTTTGCTTCTCACCTTACTGCCTGTCAGAAATAATCAGCTCACTGCCTCCCATTCATTCAGGTGCAAATAGAACCTGCACTTTGTCATATAAATACCAAGGGATGAAGCTAAAAGTCTTAGACCTTTTAAGTGAAGGAGCATCAGCAGAGCATGATGCACACGGATGTATAAGCAAATGTTGTGCTCAATAATAGGTTCTAAATAAATTCTTATTCACTAACTCACAACTTTGGCAGACAGTCCTCTAAGTATTCAGAAAATTCCACAGACGTAATTGGCTTTGTTACCAAGTGAAAACTATACAAACTCATAAAACAATTATTAAACTTTTAGTAACACACATATGTGATGGTGTTCACAGGGTTCTCAGGATCAGGGAAGAGACGAGGATCTGACTCCATGTTTCAGAAGGCTTGATTTATTATTTTATGATATATATTACATTAAAACTGTATTAAAAGAATGGAAGAAAGGATTTCATCAGAAGGCTGGCTAAGAATAGAATAGCAAAGAATGATAACAAAGGCTTGTTGCTTGGCTCTGTCTGAGCCAGCTGGGCTGTGATTGGCCATTAATTACAAACATCCAACATGGGCCAATCACAGATGCACCTGTTGCATTCCACAGCAGCAGATAATCAATGTTTACATTTTGTTCCTGAGGCCTCTCAGCTTCTCAGGAGAAAAATCCTAAGGAAAGGATTTTTCATAAAAGTTGTCTGCGACACACATATGGTGTTGTAAAATTATTCTAAAGAAATATAAAAACGTTGTCCTCGCTCTCACATATTGTTTTGAATAAGGCATGTACACTTCATGGCTACTCAGCTATTTGCAGATTTCTTTATAATTGCTTAACACCAAAGGGAACCTGCTCCCTGCTAATGCAAACACTAAATTCAGGATGCTTATTAGTTCTGAGATGTTTTCATTCTGAGAATGCCACAGACCCAGAGAGAATTAGCTTCCCTGTCTTACTGACAACAGAATGATAAAGAGAGAATAAGGCTTCAGTCCTGCACCTCTGCTTGGTACTGTCATCAGGCCAGAAAATTTCTTGGTGGAGCATCAAAGTGCTCAAGTAAATCATCTTGCTGATGTACCTTCTCAAGGTCATTCTTGTGTAGTTAACATAAAAATAAGGTGCAGCCCTATTGCTTTCATTACTGTTAGTAACAAACAAAAACATGGTGGCATTAGTAAGGATGGATGGCCATAACCAATAATAATTGTAATCAATGGCCATGCTAATCAATACTAATCAAGAATTGACCAACCCAATTGTAAAATCAAATTCAGAATTTAAGTTGAGCCAGTATTTTAATAAATGAATGATTCTGTTGAAGTCAATCCTACTTTTCTTTCTAAGTCACTTCCTATCTATTAGGATTTCATATGCATATTTCTTCTTGTGTTCAAGACTCTTCTATTCAAGAAATTGGATAATAATTCTTTTTCTTGCAAAAATAGTCACTCTGCAACACTGGTGTTGAATTTCTGGCATGAATGATGCAAAAGTTATGTGGATAGGTTTGAGCATGGCTTGGGTGTTAGCAAGCAGTCTAAGACTGAATATATCCAATAAAATGTTGTGATGGTTCTGTTAGTAAACAAAAATATCTGTGAGCTACTTGAAAAAAAAAACCAGAAATGTAACTAGACCATGACCATATAAATACCAAGGGAATTTCTATACTTAAACACATAGAACTTAAAATGTGTCACAGATTTCTTCTAATGGCACCCATCTTCTCCTAATGATCTATCTCTTTTCCTATATCCTTTCATTCTTATGTCCAATATTTCTGATTCCTGCTGCCAGGAATGCCTTTCCTACAACTTAAGAGGTTTTTTGACCTCTCCTGCTTTTGCTGGCACAAAATTTAGAGCGGCTTAGATACATCCTCCAGGGGAGAAAAGGTGAAAAGAATGTAACTGGTGCTAGAACTGAGCACATTTCTGACTGAAATTTTGTGGCTTATAATGAGTACAGAATGAAAAAAATTCCCTAACTTTTTTTCAGCACAGTCCTGAAGAGTGTAAAGATATAAAGAAATAACTCTTGCTTTACATTCTTTCACAACTTTGATTCCATCATTTAGAAAATTAAAAATTTATTTACTCCTCCTCTTCTCTCTTTATGTGAAGACTTAAAGTGCAGTTGTTTGGACATGGTTTGAGACAATTCATTATCCTTATCATCAGAGTACAGCAAGATGTAGATTTTAAGAGCTATAAAAGTACTTTAAGCACTGGAGGCTGTTTTTAAAGGAATTGTGTCTACAGCTTTCTGCAAAAATGATAATAGAAGCATTGGCCAAAACTGACCATTCTGTAGTTATATTTTCCTTCTCCCTGGGTTATGAAACTGTTTGCTGTATTCTAGATTTAGCACAACATACCAGCACACTTGGATCAATATTGTCAGCATTTTCTCTGGATGCTTCAGCACGTGTCAGAGCTGTTGGACAAGTCCAGGTTCATTCCCTCAGTGGTCAAATTTTTTTTGCTTAGTTGGTATTTGAATTTCTAGTTGCTGTGTTTAAATGCCGTAAAATAATTTCTTGGATCACTAGGCTTTTTTTTTTTTTTTTAATAATGGCATATTACTGTGATGTTAGACAAATTTAAATAATTTATTATTTTAACGAATCAGACTCTCATATATTTCAGAAAAGCTATGGGCAAAATTAAAATCTGCCAAATGAAATAAACTTGCTGCAGTACCAGGATAGTGCTTTTGCTTTTCGTTTTTTTTTTCTTTAAGGCTCCACGTACTTACCCATACAACTAAGAAGTGGCTGCTCTCATGACCTGTCAATGATGAAAACAAATCTATCTGAAACTGAAACTATCAACAGCTAATCTTCCCAGGCCAGTTTGCCTGAGAAATCCACTGATGCCTTTCAAAGCTTTGGGTATGGCAGCTGGGAGATGGGATTGAAAGGCTGTGCAGGAGATAAGGAAAGATCAGGAGCTCAGATAAATTTGCCCTGGGATTTTGAAATCTCTGTTGGCCCCCGTTGCTGTTGCCCAGTGAGTGCATAAGGCTAATAAAATAGATTATCTATGATAATAGGTTATCTATCATATTAGATTATCTATCATTGCTTGCAATATTATTAATTTTTTCTACTGCTATCTTCTGACTAATATGTTAAATTTATTATGTTACTTCTTTTATAGTGATTTCCTTTGTGATTCATAAAATATGCAAGACAATCAAAATGTTACCCTGAATATTGGCCTTTCTCCCTAAAATTCTTACTTGGCTACTTAAAATCTCAAGTCAGCTGTTTAACAAAACTTTTCTCACCAATATCTACCATTTTGAACATTCCTTTATCATGTGAGTTTCTTTGGGAGCAGAATGACTTACAAGAAACAGATTGTTGCATTCACTATTGGCACTGGGAGAATAATGGGGCAGATGCAGGAGAAAAAGTTTCAAAGACTGTGTTTTGAAGTTGCAGAAGTACATTTTCAGAACAAAAACAAGTCATTTATTACTTTGTTTGTTTGAATTTTGTCCTAAAGGTCTCTATTGGGCTTTTTACCAGAATAATTCTGGATAGGATAAATCATAATTTCTCAACTTGACCATTATTTTATTCAAAGTCTCCCAAGCACCACCTGCTAGAAAAAGCTATTGTAAGTGTAAAAATAACTGTGCACAGCTGTAAAGGGGCAGATTCGGAACAACAAACTGGCCCTATGGCTCATTAATAATTATTGGTTTTTTCATTGCTAAGTGAATAAAATAGTATATTTGGGGAAGAGAAAGATATTTTTATCTGGTTTAAGATGCAAAATAAAGAAAGGATTGACCCTCTAAAGAAACAGAAGACACTGACTATGTGGTCATCACAGCTTTGATACAGGGCAAGTTTGGAGGATTTTTTACATGAAAAGAAATCTCATAATACATGTGATAATATATAATGCATAATAATACATAGTAATATAATACAGAATATATAATACTCATTTGCATAGCATTAAAATCTTTTTTTTTTTTTTGCTTTTGTTATCTTTTGAATTGTGGTGCAGCTGACAGGATTGATGCTTTTACCTGAATCACCCAAACCCTTCTGCCTGCCCCTCACAGAGTGAAAAGATTTTGCCCAACTCACGCAGTCCATTAAACTCTGTAACATCCTGAAGGTGGAGCCTGTGTGACTCCATTCCTCACACTTGCCCCCCAGCAGGATAATTGGGACCTCATTAATGATCCTGAGCAGACCAGCTTTCAGACTGGAAACATTCCAAAACCCAGGACACCTAATTAATAGCAGTCAGCAATAGCAGTCTTGTAAGAATGCTGTAAGTCAGGTTTTGAGACTGAAGTTAAGCATCAGACTATCCCTTTTTTCATCCTAAACCCACGGAGACTTTTGTGGAACAGACCACATAAGCATAATAAATTTTGATCCTAAATGGAAAGGTTGTACGCTTAAAGTCCCTTCAAATGGCTTTCATGTAAAGATATTTGATTATATAATTTCACATTAAAAATCCATAGTAATTACACAATTTAGTAACGCTTTAAAGCTTTTATTTAAACAGAACATAACAAAAGTGTAACCAGCAGGCCAAGGAGGGTGATTCTGCCCTTCTCTTACACTTTCATGAGACCCTACCTGGAGTATTGTGTCCAGCTAAGGGGCCCCCTGTGGGTGTGCTGTGAGGGTCCCCAGGATGAGGTGAGAGATGAGAATTGACTCCAAGTTCTCAGAAGGCTGATTTATTATATTATGATATTATATTAAAAGAAAATGATATACTAAAACTGTACTAAAGAAAGAGAAAAGGAGATGTCAGAAGGCTGGACAAGAATAATAAAAAACCTGTGACAGACTCAGAGAGCCCGACACAGCTTGGCCATTAATTAAAAACAATTCACATGCTGGGTAAACAATTCTCCAAGTCACATTCCAGAGGAGCAAAACATGGAGAAGCTGAGGCTTCCCAGGAGAAGAAATCCTGGCAAAGGAAATTTTCAGAAAATATGTCAGTGACAGCCCTGGAAGCGTTCAAGGCTGGGTTGAATGGGGCCCCTGAGCAGCCTGGTCTAGTGAGAAGTATCATGGAGGCATGGGAATTTCATCAGCATTTTTACTGCTGCCTTTTGAGTGATGTGATGGCACAAAACAGAGGTCTTCATTGCCAGCTGTGGAAAGGGTTGTCACCTTCACTCATCAGGAGTTTTGATGGTACCTGTATCTGATTTTGCAAATGGGGAGAGGGTCAGTCAAAATGGTGGTCGGCTGAAAAGGAAGGTAAAGGAAATGCTTGCAAGGCCAAGACTAGCTATGATAACATTTTACCATTTGGGGAAAAAAGAAGAATTGTTAAATTTACATGAGAAAACAGTGTCAAAAAAAAAAAAAAAAAAAAAAGTGGTAAGTACTCTACATTTTTTCTCCTTCCAGTTCCCAAGGAGATTTGGTTTTCCTTTGGTTAACTGCTGTGTTAGCCATGGGCTAATGGTTGGCTCAGAGACCAACATTGGTTTGAGGTGACAATAAATCTGAAGTGATGGACAATTTCTCAGTATGCACTTGTAGAAGAGGGAGTTTATTGTTACAGATTTTAATGATGCTGAAGACCTGATAAGACCGAAATCTTTGTGGTTAATTCACTTTGCACTCTTCAACTGCAGTTCAGTGTACTAAAGACAACTATTAATGTTAACTTTTTCCTTTATTACATTATTCATGTACTTGTATCTGATTTTGCAGATGGGGAGAGGGTCAGTCAAAATGGTGGTTGGCTGAAAAGGAAAGTAAAGGAAATGCTTGCAAGGCCAAGACTAGCTATGATAACATTTTACCATTTGGGGAAAAAAAAGAAGAATTGTTAAATTTACATGAGAAAACAGTGTCAAAAAAAAAAAAAAAAAAAAGTGGTAAGTACTCTACATTTTTCTCCTTCCAGTTCCCAAGGAGATTTGGTTTTCCTTTGGTTAACTGCTGTGTTAGCCATGGGCTAATGGTTGGCTCAGAGACCATAAATCTGAAGTGATGGACAATTTCTCAGTATGCACTTGTAGGAAAGGGGGTTTATTGTTACAGATTTTAATGATGCTGAAGACCTGATAAGACCGAAATCTCTGTGGTTAATTCACTTTGCACTCTTCAACTGCAGTTCAGTATGCTAAAGACAACTATTAATGTTAACTTTTTCCTTTATTACATTGTTCATGATTTAGGCTGGTTAGGACAAAGCTTTCTTCATATGTTTATGTTAATCTTAGATATTGATTAGAGCAACAGCCTGGAGGGACAATTAGCATGTAAACAATAAACCACATTGAAAGGAAACATGGCCACAACTGCTCTTTTTGGAAAAAACTAATTTTTGGGATGATTGGCAGTGCTATGGTAATATAAAATAAATTTTAATGAGTGACTTAGCAAGAAAAATCAAAGTTAATAGCATACATAATAACTGAGAACCTAATTTAGGAGAGTTGATGTGTTTCAGAGGGTCACAAACAGCTGCATTTTATTATTTATGCCAGAATTATTACTACATGCAATGCTAATTAATAATCACTTGAAGTAATAGGATTAAAACTTGACAAAAATCAAGCCAAGTGAGTTTTAAGCCATATTAGTAGTGGCATTTCACCCTCAGATTTCTGACTAATGAGGCAGAAGGATAGCATGGATTTGTAATCGTTTCTATGCATATGTAATTATGTCTGAACTCTTGGAGAGAATGAGGGGACACTGTACAACAGCTCATTCCAAAAAAGGGGAAAAGATGAAAAAAAGCAAACAGGGCAGTGAATATTAACAGCATCTCTTGACCTTGTGTTTAAGTGCTATTACTGACTTCATTGAGAGTGAGAGAAACTATCATTAAACCATGATCCATGAAATCTCTCAGGCATATGTATAGTTTAATGAGCAATACCTTAAATGCTTTAGACATATGTGTCCAATTTAAACATCTGTCAAGCTCAATCCAATTGTGTGCAATCTGTTTCAATAAAATTTGAAATTACAGTGCGAAAAAAAAGTAAAACACAATAAAAGTAGAGAGTTTTTTTATAACAAGGTAGAAAATAGTAAAGTGTATGTTTGAAAGAATTGTGTTCAGAGACATGAAAAATGAAAGATTATTGTTTATCTGTGTTAACTTATATTCAAGTTTTTGAAAGTAAAAATAAAAGGTAGGGGAAAAAATGAAAGAAGGATTCTATTAAAATGGTTTTTGAAATAGATTGGAAAATCTAAAAAGAAGAAGAGAAAACAATTTTCCACCTACATTCATCTACACACAGTTGAATAAGAAACTCTGGCTTTCAAATATTTTGGGTTTAACAGCTTTGTGGAAGATTTAAAGGTGCTTTTTTTTTTTTTTTTTCTTTTTCTGTAAAATCAGTTTTTAATAGAATTGGAACAATAGTCAAACTGATGGGGCTGGAAGCAGTGATTGTATTCCCAACAACTCTCTATTTCTGTCAGGTTTTCATGTGAGTGCGACTGGAGTTGATGGTCAGTGCTCTGTCAAGGTGATGAAGCAGAGAAGCAGCACCACAAAAAAAGGTCTGGAATGAGAAACTGACCGGTGGATCAAAATCCAACACTTTTACACACAGGCACAGCATCTTCTATATGCACCAAGAGGCCCTTTCCAGGCTTACTGCCTGCCATGATCTCCCTCTTTGAACATCCAGATCTTCTTTCAATTTGGTCTGAGCTTTCAACTCTGTTGTTTATTGATTCTTTGCCGTCCCTTAGAGCTTTTGCCAAATACATTTTCAACACAGAAATTAAACCCAAAACTTGTGCTAGGAGAGAATGAAATTATTCAGCTTATGGAAGGAAAAATAGTTGAGACATGTGGTGTTCAGTAGGAGACCATGCTGAGATGAAAGTTTAGAACAATTTGAACATTTTTTCCCTAAATTCAAAATGGTTACATGTAGGTCAAAACCTCCCAGAATGTACTTTAAATAGTTACTCTAGAATTAGTAGGGGGTGGGGGGAAAAGCATTAAAAAAATCTGTTGGGGAAAAAGATATTGAAATATTTTCCTCACTCACCAGACAAAACTTCTGGCTAATGTCCTCACTCACCAGACAAAATGTCTGGCCAAAGTCCTGCAATTCCCTTTGTGATGTGTCTGATTTTGATTGCTGCCTTTTTACAGAAGGAACTGAGTCAGACACACCTGGTGTTTAGAACAGAGAGTTGCTGTAAAAAAGAATGGTCAGAGCCAATGGATAAGGGAAATGTTGGAATGGGAAACTTTACTTCAGATTGCTCTTGATGGAGCAGTGATTGAGATGATTTGCAGCAGAAGCACTGAGCAAATATTCATGTGATGTGGTTCGTGGGGAATATGTTCAAAAGAAGGTAGAAATTACATGTGCTTAACCAATGAATGTCAAAATTACTATTCAAAACGTAATTGCTATGAAAGCTGTGATCATAGTTGGAGAACAAAACATTAGAACATTTTGAATGTGCCTTCCTATAACTACTCATGGTAGTCTCCTTTTCACTGCCATTTATTTTGAAATTTTATCCTGAATATTTCATTTTAAAAGTGTTTATCTTCTTCACAGAAAAATCAAAATTCATCGCAAGTTCCTGTGGGGTTTTTGTCACCATTTTCCTCCTATCTTTTGACACATGTTATCTTTCCAATATAACATTTTTTTAAAGTCATTATTTAGTATATAGCTTTTAAGAAAACAAAAGTTTTTTGAACCTCCATGTGGATTCTGATGCGTATAGAACAACTACCAAAGTCATATTTGGTATTATGAAATGAAATTTGCATGAAGCTGTTGTCAGAGCTATAAACCAACTGATGACTGTCATTTTCATTCCATGTGGATCCATATAAATTTTGGGTGCTTCTGGTAAAAGTGTTTGGGAATTTGAAAGTCTAGAGACATGCTGATCTCCATTTTGCTTAATATTTACAAAAGGAAGGAATTTTTCCTCTGTTAGATAAGGCAGACACTCCTCTATCTATTTGAAAAAATAGAAATAATACACCACTAAAATATAAAAAAAAAAATTGACTTGGTAAGTCTTAATTTATGTGAATATTTTACATTGCTTTAGGAGACATGGCTAAGACTCATCAAAATAAATGAGGAGAGAACATGTTCAATACAAGGAATTAGTTCTTCATGTAATGATCAATTAAGCTGTAGGAGTTTTTGTGCAGAATGCTCTGAGTGCTAAATGCCAATATAGATTTGAAACCAACCTAACAACTTCATAAAGGGAGAAACCCAGTTGAGGGTCATTAAAAATAATAGAAGTATTTTCCTGTCTTAGGAATATCCCTTGAACTGTAGCTTTTCAGGGGATAGGAAATTATATGGAGGCTGTGTTGCCATTTTCTTCTCCTCACATACATCCCTAAGTAGCCACAAGTAACAACTGCTAGAAGACACTAAATTGATTTACTTTTGACCAAATGAAATGCCTTCCCTCTTAGGTTCTTAAGAATAGAAAATTTGTAGCTCATAATAGAATTAAAATAATATTTATGCTAAAATTTGAGTGTTACAGTGTGCTGTGGTTGAAAATAAAATTTAATTCATGCCTTAGGGGAAAGCAATCATTTGTTGATGAATAAATTAAGACTCAAAATTTGAACAATATTCTGTAGAATCACTTCTACATTAACTTTAGTCTACTAGGTTATTTTATTTTCTAGATTAAAAAGTATATAGAGGCAAAATTCAATCCACGTCCTCTCTTACTCCATTAGATTGATAATGTAAGTAAATGGCATTTTTTTTCCTCTTGGATTGATGCCACCAAGAGTATCAGTAGCAAATGGTCACAAGAATTTTAAAATTCATTTCTCAGGAGTGGAACTTTAGGAATTCACTTGCTATGAAAATTAATGTTAATGAATATTTTTGTTAATGGAGAAGATCCCATCTAAGAATGAATCCTTTCCATTTAGCAAATGATGCAGCAATTAGTTAAAATAGAAAGTTCCTGCAAGGATACTGGAAGCCATAAAACAGTTGTTCTACTAAATTGATCTGACTTGTTAAATTGATGAATCTCTTAGAAATTCATTTTAATTCAGTGCTAACAATGTGGGAACACTTCAGATTACTATTTTTTAAGATGCCATGGGGCTATCAGTGCTTTGTAAGCCTTGTAAAAATCTAAGTTGTGTTTTAGTTAATTTCTGTGAGGAGAAAACTCACAAGAAAAGTCCATTAAAAAATGCATGATTTTTCTCTTCGAGGTATAGGCATGCTTTGGTCCTTTGTTCTGGAGACTATGTGACTCATTAGCCCTCCAAAAGTACTCAAATATTTTCCATTTCTCTTTTTGCTCCTGTGAATGCAAAGCCTATATATGGTTATTCCTAAATTTAAATCCAGGTCTAGATGTTCAACATCATTAAGAGAATCAGGAGAATTAAAGAATTGAACAGCTGAAGGAGTAAATACAAAGTCAGGGTCTGAAAGCTTGCTTTCAGCTATAGACACAAGTACACACCTCTCTCGTCAGGGTGGCTCTATTCCAGGGTCCCAAGGACTTTTATGTTTCTTGGTGATGCATGGTTCATTTATTGTATTTAAGAGAAACATGCTTAATTTTCTCTGCTTGTCTTCCATTTCTTAACAGTTTTGTTGTTTTTGTTTTTTGTTTTTTTTTTATTCCATAAACATGTCTGGCTGTACTTCTGGACAGATAAACAAAAGTAACCGAAGCACGAGGAGGTAGGGACCTGCCCCAGGGGATGCATCCTCCTGGACATGCCTTTGGGAAAATGGAAGTTTGATGCAACTCCCTCCCACCTGCCCTGTTGTCCACCTTGTGGCCAGGAGGGCACCTAGGGGTATGGCACCAGGCAAAAGCAGGTTTTCCCACTTAATGGTTTAATTTACACTGTTAATGAGGCTTCCTTTTCCAACTGCCACTATTAGTTGCTTTAAGCACAAATTGGACAAGCAATGAATTCTTGGCTCCATACACGGGATGGGTCCTCTTTTGCATGTGATCAGATATTGAATGTTGGAAGTCCAACACTAGATACCCATTACTGGTCATTTTTCACTGATGGAAACTTAGTGAAATTGTGAATAAACTCATACAGGGAGTATGTGCTAAATGTAGAGATAACTACTTGCTATTTCAGTCTACCTCATCTCTTTATTATTTCTTTGTAAGTCTTATTTAAATATAAAAAAATTAGTTGTAAAAGTAATAATTTTAATAATAAAAAGGAAACATATTTTCCTTGATTCTTTTTTATTTTTTTTTTTTAGAAAAAGATTCAAGCAATCAGTATTTTTACTGGAATGAAAGAACGATGGAAATTATAAAATTATAAGACAGAAATAAAATGTTTAAATTATTCTTTATCACAGCATTCAGTGTTGTTGATCACAAAGATACATGAGGGGGCTGAAAGGAAAACAAAACTAGTAGTTAGAAGAAATCAAAATAACTCTGCTTAGCTGAAAAAATACCAAACCTATGATATGCTGCTTATATTAGGAATTTTTCATTTTTCATATCAGATGAATTTAACAGTATGGAAACTTCAATTCTCAGTGCATTACCCAAAATACTGTTTCTCTTGCTTACTGCAAACATTTCAGCACAGACCAAGACATCCCCACGCCCGGAGAAGGAGAAACGAACAGAAATGCCATCGGATTTCACGGCATAAAACCCACTCGCGCTCTGGGGACAGAGAAAAGGTGAGAGTGCCTCTGTCCCTCAGAGCACAGGGCTGGGAGGCAGGGCTGTCCCCACGCTGACCTTCAGTGGAACGTGGATGTAGGGAGCAGATGGCCGCTGTCAGCAGCGCTGCGCTGTCCCGACGCTCCGCGCCAGCGCGGGCGCCAAGCGCCAACGCTCCCCACTCCTCCCAGGTAGATGCGGCCTCTGGGAGAGGTTTGGGTTTTCTTCAGTCAGAAGAGTAAGCACTGGTAGTTTCAGATGAGTTGCCATCAGGGATTTGGTGTGGAACCAGCCTTCTTCTTTGTTCATCAGGGAAATTTCAGCTCAGCGTTAAAATATCGCTCTCCAAAAATGTGTTGAAGTCTTTACTCTCTGCAGCTTCAGAGCTCGGAAACACTGAAAGGTTTAGTTGCATTTCACCTGAGATCAAATATTACTGTTTTCCAGAAATTTTCCAGCAGAACTGATGAAGATTTGATGAATTAATTCAATATTTTAGCTCTACAGGACATTTAGTATGATCACAAACTGCTTCTTCAACCCACATCAACCTATTACTTTTTCACAGCATGCAAGATAATCATGTCAGAACTAAGAATGAAATTGTCATCAGTGATAGTCCCAGCCCTATAAAAAGAGGTTTCATTTTTAAGAAGGAAATACAGATTTTGCTTTTTTACCTTTCTATTTTATCATACTGGTCTTTTTTTCCACACTGATTTTAATTTCTGATTATCTTCAAAACTTGCAAATTATAATAAATTTTGTTCTATTAATTCTTTCAGAACATGCACAAAAACTTACTGATACTTTATTCCTATTGAAATATGGTAATATAGTAGGAGTCCTAGTAAAATATCTGTATTGTATTTGAATATCTGTATATAGGCCTTGCCCTGATAAGCCCCGGTTGTTCTTGATGGGCTGCAGTTGTGGCTAGTGAAGATAACTGGGATAAAAGGATAAAAGGTTGGCCAGTCAGGGAGAGCCTGGAAGGAGCCCTGACCAAGAAGCAACAAGGAGCAGGAGCCAGTGCTGTGAAGAGCTGCCCCCAAGAAACAACACTGAGAAGGTTTGGGACTCTATAAATATGATTGCGACAGTATGGGACTCTAGAAATCAGATAACAACATGGTAAAATCAAAAATTAACTGTAAATTCTATATGCTTAATCACAAATGAAATTACTGTCAGGAAAGGTAAAGGTCACCTTCTGCTTCAATAGAAGTTTTGGTTATAGTATTTTGAAGAACCCTGGTTTTCTCTTTGGAAAAGAAGCTTTCAAACACTGATGTTTCCCAGTACTCTCTTCATCCAAAAATTGCTTTTAAAATACATTTGAATATATTAGCCAATTCTAGTCCCAGTCCGATGGTTTGCTCTACTTACATTCATAAATGATTGTTGAATTAGGATTTTGTGATGAATTATATATGCAAAATATATTTATATTTTCTAATTTTTTTTCCTCTTTTCCCTCCAGACATATGTGTACCTATAGTTTGCATGCATATAGAGAAGGGATGGTAATAGTTTGACACAGACCCTGAAGTAAATGAGTAGTTCACATTATTTAAATAATTCAAAAATGAATCCATTTCATAGGTCCCTGCCACTTCTCCTGTTTCCCAGGAATATCTATTCACAAACCTGTTCTCTCACTAATTAGAAGGTAGTGAATTACTGAGTGTGCTGATTACTGAGCCTTTACTCCTCTATGGCCTTCACATACCTGTTCTGCCTAATGTTATGAAGTTTTGTTGTTTTTTTTGCACAAAAAAGATATTTGGCAATTCTGAAGAGACTTAACAGAAAAATTCTCCAAATTGATTTCCATAAATGCTACTTAATTCTCAAATCATGTTTGAAGAATTATATGGGACACATTTTCAATGGAAGATTTATAAAGGCTACGATATAGCAACTGACCTGTTAGTAATTAATAATTAATATTTCTTGTTCATGTTAATTAATTAAAATCAGAGCTTAACAAAAGAAAATAAAAGTTTATAATGTACTTCTAATAACTATCTTTAACATCTCTTTTTTCTCCACTGTGTATTTCTCCACTTAATCTTGCCTTACAACCTTCCTGTACAGATGCCACCAAGAGCTGTAGTTACAGCACTACTGGTGGGCATAAAGTAATTTGCATGATTCTCATCCTTTCTTTTATGGTCTGCAGCAGTGAGAGAAATCAAGCCACAGTTACTAAAACCTTTGACCAGTGTTACCATGGCAATAATAACCATAATGGTAGTTTTAGAAGATCTTAAAATAAAAATGCAAGCTTCAAGTTTTTGTGATTATTGGATTGACAGTTTTCCTTTACACTAGGAAAGCAGAATGCAAAGGGCATGGCTAACAAATCAGCCATTTCTCACACTGGGCTCTCTCTAGACCCCTGCACAGTTACCCTGTATTTTGTACTTTGCACTTCAGGAGAAGAGAGAAGCTTTTTTTAATTCAAATGTCCTTTTGAGCTGAAAATTCTCTTCTCCAGAAATCTGGTCCAGGAGGAAAAGGGCAAATGGCACCCATATGTAAATCTTGACCCTTCAAGGAATGTTCTGGGGAGACTAAAAAGGGTGAACTATTGAATCCCTCTGACCTTCTCTCCACATCCATTGGTGTGGATCACAGAGACCATAAGTTAAGGGTTTGAGGAGGAAGTAGCAGAATTTGATTTCTGCTTTCAGGTGAAAGGAGAATATCTCTACTTGGAGGAAGTTGTCTATTATGGATACAGAGTATATGATCTGGGTTGGCATGGCTTGAACTCTTTTTGAACTATATGATTATATGAGGTTGAAGTTGACGATTTTGGAGGTTTTTCCCAACTTTAATGATTCTGTGATTCTGTACTCAACTGTATATTTGAACAAGTCTTATTTCTTCACCATTACAACAGTACATGTGTCTACAATCTTATGAAATGTCTTAAAAGAAGAATTAACAAATTTTTTTCCCAGCAACAAAATGGTCATGTCCAGTGGGATATGTTCTTCCTAAGCATGTTAAAAGTCTCTGCCAGATGCTCTATTCCTCTAACATTTGCAAAGTTTTTGTTTCTGTCCTCATGAGTCCCAACTGTTATGTTTAAAGCTGGGAAGGATAAATGTTGATGCAAACTCATTTCCATCAAAAATACCAAGCTGATCTCAAAGTAATCTATAAGCAAGTACCCCAAGCTCCAGAACACATATTTAGTAATATTCTATTTCACTTGTACCAAATGTACAAATAAAACAGAATATTACTAAATATGTATTCATATTGTTTGCTCAACCCAAACTGTATTCAGAATCCAGAAGGTTTGAGATGCTCACAGGAAAGAGACACAGCTTTCTCCAGAGTATATTTGAGGGCAGTAGAATGACATATTGTTAAAAAGACAGAACGTTATATTTATTCACTTAGGACCAGATTTTTGAAGGAATTATTGCAACTGGAATTCAAACAGAATGCGAAGGTAGAGAGTCAGATGCTTATTATCACTAATTTCAATGGGGGTTAAGTGCTTTTCAAAACTAAAATTTTTTAAGTGCTTGTTTGCATCACCTTATTATAAAAAGAAGAAAAGAAAAAAAAAAAGAAAGGAAAACCAGAATTAGAGTTTTGGTTAAATCCCAAAAGTTATCTCCTTGCAGTGATTCCTGTGGGACATCCTCTTAGCAAGACTGGGCTGGAAGGGACTCAGTCCAGCTCATGTAAGATGTATATTGGTGAGTGGATATGATGTTTCCTTACTTCATATGTAAGAAGTTTTTTTTCATGATTTTAATATTCTAATTTGTTACTCTGACTTTATTGTAAAGAATTTTCTTCTGCACTTTATTCACTTATTCAAATTTTTCTTTACTAAATTAGTATAATGCAATTACAAGGAGTTTACTGCTTTTTTATCTTTTAGATAATTTTATCTGTAAACTCATGCTGTTTAACTTTTTCTATGTTAATAACATTATTTTAGAGATTTAGGCTTCTTTGTTTCGTTTATGCAGGGACCTGGAGTATACAGCAATTAAAATAATCAGTAAACTGTGTCCAATGATGCAATATTTCTTGTTTACACATCTCTTGTTTTATAATATTCAAAACTGATCTTTAGTCCTATTTTTCTAAAGATAGTAATGGAAATTATGCACAAAAATGACAATATTGTCTGGAGTGATGGGCAATCTAAGTGCTGAATGAACTTGAACATAGGTTTCTGATTTGGGATACTCTACAATATGGGTTTAGGCAACTCATTTCCTATTTTAGACAACTCAGCATCTCAGCCAAAGGTTATACTTCAACAGAAGAATTAAAAGAATTTTCTTTGGGTTCTTTGATTCATTTATTAAGACAAATGTGTGGGGCCTTTGGTACTAATGTATGCTTAAGGTACTGTAGCATTCTAAACCCAGGATTACTGAATGCCATGGGTGGCATTGGTGATGAGAAAGAAATGTGGTGAATCAAGGTCAACAGTCTCCTTTTGAAAGGTGTGGTATTGGAGGAGAGTTCATTTATTAGATCCTTTACTCAAAATTGTCTGCTCTCACAGGATTTCAGAGTCGTGTTCTGTCCTCAGAAAGGAGGATACAGCCTGAACCAAAGAATATTTCACTGAAAATTTAGTTTTCATGGCTCTTTTCTGAAACCTGTAATGGAGATATCGTCTTTGTTACTAAGGCTTTTTGGCAGAAATATGTTTTATAACACTCCCATTTTTAAAGGCTGAGAAATGAGCTTTTCTCACACAAACTCAAATTTTGATTACTGTATTGTTCCATGATGTTGCTCACTGAAACCTTTGGGGTAACAACATCTTCATGTTCTGCTGCTTGAACATCTGCTGCTGGAATCTCTCATGCTGAGCATCCTTTATCACAATGGGTTTCTCTGAGAACCTTGATTGATTGGCTCAATTTGCTGTATTGAAGCCTTGGATATCTTGGTATCCTGGACAAGTCCAGTTAACTGCACAGGCTTACAGTCCTTAGTTTAGGCTTGCCTCAGTAGTCATGATCATATGTGTTATTTAGTTTATTTTTCTTCTCCTCTTGGGCTAGAAGGTACTGGATTTTACTACTGAATAGAGATTGCATGTACCCAGAAAGCTGTGAAGATAATAATAATACTATTCCAGAGTTGGAAAAAAATCTTTATTTTTCTGTAATTACAAGGCTATTGGAGGTAGATTTATTATACCATTTAAGTATGGCTCTTTTGTTGGCAAAGCAGAAGAGAAATGTGGAAAGTTATGTTGATTCAGGAGGATACTAAAGCACAATTGTGATTGTGAGATTTCCGAGTTAGGCTCTGAAGGGGACAGAAAAAAATGTCCCCTTCAGACCCTAACTCAGAAAGAGCTTAAATAAAATAAATAAAAGCCATTCTGCCAACTGCTCACCTGCTGCAGATTTAGCTTCCCACTTTGTTATGTCCTAAGCAAAATCCAGTGTATTCCTTGGGTAAGTGTGAAGGTGTTCAGCTGCTACATCACTCCTAATCACTCCTACATAAGAATTAAAAAAGAAATTTAAAAAAAAGACTACTACATTGTAATTAAAAAAGAATTAAAGTTTAAGAGTATGTTTCATTTAATAACTTCTCAGGAATCTTTTGTTACCCTTTCATTTTGCCATGGTATCTACAGAAGGGTAGCATTCTTCCTTAGAAGGATGATTCTTAAATCCACAAAGGACATTAAAGATTTATTATTTTTATAGCTAGTAACTTTTTTTTTATATGGATATTCACAAAATGTGACTTCTTTCTGTCAAGTCTGTCACAAAACAAATTTTATTAACCTCATTACTCATAGGAAATGAATAAGAGAGTTTAGAGATTCCACTGAATACATTGCCTTTATTTAAGTGAGTAGCTATAAATAAATTTTTATGTTATTTACCATCTTGCAATTCTTAGAACTCATAAATGAACTTTATAATGTGCAGTAGCTGCTATATGAGTGTGAATGATTGAAATGCTATAGTGTTTTGTAAATGTAATTTTAGCAAACACGATCGATCATTACTCAAAGTAAAACTTGATTTTCTAGAATGTTAGTTATTCCTCTGAAGCCTAGCTGGAATTTCCAGACTATAATTTTTCTCTCAAATGATTTGTTTGTTCTCAGTATTAACAGGTTATTAGGAGTCTCTGTCAGCTTCCACAATGATTTAAAACGCAAACATGAAATCTGGCAAATGTATTCCAGGCTGATAACATGCGTGTTTGTGCTCACGTTGCTGGATGTGTTTGAGTGCTGTGATATTTCCTCCCTGCACACAATTTGTAGAGGAAATAAATCTATGCCTTGAGTGGCCTTCTCTAGAGTTTGCACTGATTGCATACTTTTATGTAAATGGTGTTCAGTGGGAGCTTGGGTGGATGTCAAATACTTGTCTCAAAGGGTAGAAATAACTGATTCCATGTCATTGCCATCTTAATTTTGAGTATCTGGAGTCTTTAAAATTAAGCTAAACCCCGTGACATGTGTCTTGCCTGTAACTGTAATTTAAGTCTTGATTCCTCCTTTCAGTTTCATCACTCAAAGACATGGCTTCTATCTTGGCATTATATTTTGCCTGGCAAGGTCTCATGACTTAGAGAGGAGTGAGATCACCTAATTAGAGGGGCATTTGGCACCACCCCTCATGTGCAAGGTGAGGGAAAAGAGGCCTGAGAAAATACATTCATGAAAGCTAAGGAGGTAGATTTTGTTCTGCCTGAGCTGCTGAGTCCCCTAGGGATGCTTCAAATGTAGGTGTAACTCTTGCTGGAATTCAAGAAGTTGTGGTTTAAAAGGCTCTGGCAGGTCCTTCACCCTTTAGAGAACAGTGACGGGATGGGCATGAAAAAGATAATAGTAAAAGTGGCCCTGATCAACATCTTTTAGTACTGAAGCGTTCTACTTTATCAACTAATGTAATAGCAGCGACATCCTGAAATAATTAAATGTTTTATTAGCCAAGAAGTTCCTCACTGCTATTAAAAATATTTCTGAAATTAATTTGGAGATTACTGTACCTGTTAATGTCTTCACTTCTGACATATTATCAATATAAAGTACCACAATCCAACATTACCTATCAAAAAAATAACAGCTACCATCAGGATTAGAGAACTACTTCTTAGCAAGATTTGAGAAACACTTTTAGTTGAGTTGACTTTGGAGAATAAGAAAAGGACTGCTTTTTATAAAAATTTATAGTTCTTTTTTTTTTTGTCTGTATGTACTAGCATGTTTTATATGGGAAAAAAATCTATTAAATGGAGCAAAGAGGAGCCAATAAAGCTACTAATTTTATTCGTTTTATGACCAGGAACATTTTAAAGAGTGACAGAAATTTATGCATTTATTGAGCTTTACTTCCCCAAATGTTCATGGTATTATGTTCCCCTACTATAAAAAGCTATTCACTTATTATTTCCTCCCTTTGTCCTGCTGTTTTCTGCCACATCCTTGGAATCTGCACCTCTGAGATGTCCCTTTCCAGAGTACTAAATCAGCACAAAAATGTGTCCCATTTTGCCATTACTGTGCTGGGACAGCTTTCTGCTGTGCAACCAAAGGAACAAAAGGACAGGGCAAGGCAGGCAGGCAAAGGAGCTCAGAGTGATCAGGGGCAGGTGTCAGCATGGAGAGCTGCATCCTCAGCCCATGAACCAGGGAATATCTGAACACTTCTCTAGAGACTCCTTAATCAGGGCTGAAATGTCTCGGAGATTATGCTGGAGGTAAAGTATCTTCTGGAATGATTTTGGGCTGCATTTCGCTGCCACTATTAATGCAGAGTGTCTTTTCCCAGGAGGGGAATATTTCACTTCAGCAGGATTATCATTTTGAAGGAGTGTTGCTTCACACAAGTTGTCCTGTTTCAATAAACCCTGCTTGACAGTGAAGGCTGCAGTGTTCTCCTGTGCTTTCTGAGACTGCACAAGGATAGATGTGTCTGGGCTTTTTACCGCTCTTCCTGTCAGATTAATTTCAAGGAGTCGGGAGCATTAACAACTCCTTCACTTAAAGAGCTCTGGTAAGGATTTCTCTCTCCCTGTCTTCCATGCCTCTAATAATTGCCTAGCTCCTGGGAGAGGGCTGTAGACCACAAATGCTGCACTGAGGTACCAAACTGATGTACCTGAAGTATCTGTGCAACAGAGAGGACAGAACAATCCCCACTAGGTAAGGGAGTTCCCATCTTCTCTGCTCCTTGGAGGGAAGGGATGCTTTCAGCCAGGTTAGGGACTGGATGGTGGTACAGAGAGCAAGGGAAGGAGGCAGCAAGGCTCTGAATCAGACCTCGCGCTGAGTGGGGCATGAAGCTTTTAAGCATAGGAATTAATAATTGTCTGAGATTAAATGCTAACAATAACAACTGTCGCAGACAACTTTTATGAAAAATCCTTTCCTTAGGATTTTTCCTCCTGAGAAGCTGAGAGGCCTCAGGAACAAAATGGAAACATTGATTATCTGCTGCTGTGGAATGCAACAGGTGCATCTGTGATTGGCCCATGTTGGATGTTTGTAATTAATGGCCAATCACAGCCCAGCTGGCTCAGACAGAGAGCTGAGCCACAAGCCTTTGTGATAGCCTTCTGAGGAAATCCTTTCTTCAATTCTTTTAGTATGGTTTTAATGTAATATAGATCATAAAATAAAAAATCAACCCTTCAGAAACATGGAGTCAAATCCTCTCTTCCCTCATCCTAAGATCCCTGTGAACGCCATCACAAACAACAACAAAAAAAATTCAGCTGCAAGTCTTTGCCTCTTCAGGAGATCATAACTATGCCAAAAACACATAAAAAAAAAAAAACCCCATATACTTTTCCCATTGTTTTGGACTCTTCCTTGTTATGTGGAGGTTCGTATGTCAATGGACCAGGAAGGTCAGTGTTCCACAGGAAAATTTGTCATGATGTCAAACAATAGCCTGTACTGTGGAAGAGCCTTTATTTGAATTACATCCGTACATGTTAACTAAAACTGAACTGTTATCTCTGTATAAATTTAACAGTCAGAAAATCTCCTTGATGTCAGATGTTATATAAATTACCAGGAATTGTAAAAGTAGTCTTGTTTTGTGCAAAGCTGTTTTGCTGACTCCCTCCTACCCAAGGTGTTTCTATGCTGATAGCATCTTGTTCTCTTAAGTGAATTTCTTGTAAAAAGATGAAGTTGGCTTTTTTCTGTTTCAAAATATTTTCTGTGGTTATAACTCCAAGCCATTTATGTTTGCTATTACAAATTCAATTATCTGGTTTGCCATAATTCTCCTCAGTAATATTTGACCATTTGGTATGCTATACAATGTGGTTGTCAAGCTTTAAAATAACTATAAAAAGACTGGCATATTCTAAAACTATTTGGAGACGCTGATTTTTTAAGAGATTAATATATCAATATAACCCTGAAAAACCTACTCGAATAATTTGCATATATTTACAGTTTATCTTTATCACAGTTTCTCATTAACAGGCCCTGTTGGTTTCTTATATTGCCATTAAATCAGTTATTCGTAAAATTGATAAAATGAATTATTTGCAACAAAAAGGAAAGATGGGAAGTTGAAGTAACAGAGATAATCAATGCAGTTGTGGCTAAACTTGTATAAGCAAGAAAGAGCAGAAGGGTGTGATTTATTTTTTTTCCTTTTGTAGTATGCAGATGTGACTCTACTGGTACAAAAAATAAGAAGTATGTGTGGTGTTTGCTTTTTTTCCCTTGAAAAATTCTATTACAGGCCAGTCATCAAATCCAAATTTCCCTGGCTGATAGAACCTGACAGGATCGCTGCCTGTGGGAATATGTCTGTAGGCCAGTAATTTTTTTTTTTTTTTTGTTCTTGTCAGAAATGCTCAAAAGGGTAAGGCCATCTGCTTTCCAGCAATTAGATACTCCCCTTTCAATTGTAATATACTGTGAGTCAGATAATTTATTCATCCCAGGGTAAATGTACGCACTAGCAGGACGGTGGGAATGGAGAGGAGTGAGCCTGGCAGAGGAATAGACAGCTCTGCTGTGCCTCACCCCACCCACAGAGACACTCAGTGTGTCACGCTGGCTCTCCTTGTGAGCATGCCTTCCCAGCCCCCTCCTCTGGCTTTGGGACATGACAGAAAGCTGTCACTGCCCAGTTACTGGAAGATCTCTGAAGAACTCTGGTTATTTTTTTTGGATTAAAATTTTCAGTAGTCCATGAAGATGCAGATGGTTTGTCTCATTTGGGTAACAAAAGTGGTGACAGTAGAAAGAATACTGGCAGATACAGCACAACCAGAGTGTGAGACAGAGTATAAAGGAAACCAAAGCAAGTTTTATTTTCCAGCATCAGTCTCATTACATGGTTATGACAGTAAGATGCCACCAGCTCACATCCCAGGCAGCAGATGAAGAATTTATTGTTACAACTCACTTTATAAGTTTTTTGACCAATCCCACAAAGCAAAAGCACATTGACAGTAGTTCTATCCAATCACTATAAGCACAGGTACCTTTGGTTAAAACAATGCCTGCTTATTTAGAATACAATACATACTTGTAAGCCTTAAAACACAACACACAGAGCTCCATTATAAGGCTTCAAACTTCCTAATATCTTGCTAGATAAACTTTTCTGTAGCTTAGGGAATTATTCTAGACAAGTGTTAATACACAGACCATTGTTCTATTTGTCCTTGCTTTGCTACTTTTTAAATAATTTTTCTGCTGACCAATCTCATGGCTGCTGCTTAGCTCTAATCAGTACTACTGCCTCTGAGGCCTGCCTTTTGCACCTTTCCCAAAACCCTCGGATTCTGTGGATTCCCACACAGATGGATTGCCTGATTTGGGTAGGAAAAAAAATGGTGACATAGAAAGAATACAGGCAGACACAGCACAACCAGTGTGCGAGACAGAGTACCAAGGAAACCAAACCAAACAGGGAGAATGTGCACAATCTGTGACAGCGCCAAGTGGCTCCTGCAATCTGCCATCCAGAACCGGGGCAGGTGAGTTTTGTTTGCCAGGGAAAAGGGCCGAGGTTTGTGTTGGGGGGCCTGTGGCCGGGAGTGGTCGTCTTTCTCCTGAAATTCCACGATACGCAGGATGGTTCCCAGACCCAAGCTGGCACTAGTGCCAACTCTGGCTGGTTTGATAGTGCCAAGTGGCTCCTGCATTCTGCCATCCATAACTGGCGAAGGTGAGTTTTGTTTGCCAGGAAAAAGGGCCGTGGTTTGTGGCTGTGGGCCTCTGACAGTGGCCGGCTGGCTCCTGAAATTCCACAATGCGCAGGATGGTTCCCAGACCCAAGCTGGAAAAAATGGCAAGTTGGGCTGGTTTGATAGTGCCGAGTGGCTCCTGCATTCTGCCATCCAGAACCAGGACATGTGAGTTTTGTTTGCCAGGTAAAAGGGCCGAGGTTTGTGTTGGGGGGCCTGTGGCCTGGAGTGGCCGGCTGGCTCCTGAAATTCCACACCGCGCAGGATGGTTCCCAGACCCCAGCTGGCACCAGTGCCAAGTCGGGCTGGTTTGACAGTGCCAAGTGTCTAGTAAAGGAGTTTTTTTTATTATCAGTGTCACCCATTGTGCAAAATTTGCTGCTGTTGCTATCAAAACGCCACAGGCTTTGAATTAATTAGGGGCAGGGCCTTGAGATGCTACGTGGCTGTTCTGGCTCCAGCAGGGTGTGTCAGGGGGTTAGGGGCGGTGTATCCTCATCCCAGTGGGATGCCCCTTTGCCCCTTCCAGGCTTGTGGGTGCCCAGGGGATGGTAGGAGGTTGATGCAGGTTACAGACCTCAGGTGGACATTTCTTGGGTTCTCTAGCTGCTCAGAGTGACCCCGAGATAAGTTAGAAAGTCTCTTTTCCCAGCCCACCTGCTGAAGACAGAGTCAGAGCTCTTCATTTCTCATTCTCAAGGTTGTTTATTGTATCTTATCTATAAAATTCTTTCTCCTGACTTGCTGCGGTTCAATCAGCAAGACCATCCAGGCACTCTGCCCGCCTCTGGGCAGTGTTTTCTTCTTATACTAAAAACTGCATGTACCACATTTACAATTACTTCCCAATACCTGTCACCTGTGTTAGACAGTGAGCTTCTACTCTAAACCAATTGAAAAGTGCCAACATCACACCAGAAGATGGAGGCCAACACGGAGAAGGAGAAAGCCTGGACATGCCCAGATCCCTCCATCCTGCCCCCTGAACCCCCCTTTTAAAAACCCTAAAAAATCTATTTTTCACCCTGTGATAAACTGTTATTCTACTTAAACTCTTTTGACTTGTAATTCTTCATATAAGGCTGGTCATTGTTTTTTTTCCAAGGGCTAAATCCAAGGCACAGGGGTCTTGGGCTCTGTGCCAAGGTCTCTGAGCCCCCTGGGCAGGGGCTCAAGTCCTCCAGGGCAGCCAAAGGAATTTCTTGTGTTCCGACAGGCATTGTGTGAAGGAAACCCAACAGTTTTCTTGTGTGAAAACCCACACCATCCCACAGGAAGGCTGGTGACATCAACCTTGGGGCCAGGAGGGAAAGTGAGTGTGACCCCAACCACAATTGGCAGTTTGTTAGTAGGTTTTCTTATGTAACAATTTGCATTATCAGTAATGAGGCTTTATTAATCAGGATGTGAGGTGTCGACAGTATTAAAACTGGACTAATAATTACTACCTGCTGTAGTGTGATTAGGCTGCTAAAATGTGAAATAGGGAAAAAGGCAAATTCTTGAGTCCATTTTTATGGTACATTCCCTTTTTCCCCATTGTCACCGTGATATTTTATGAAAAATCCCTTCGCCAGGATTTTTCTTCTTCTGGGAAGCTGGGAAGCTTCAGCTTCTCCCTGTTTTGCTGCTTTGGAATGTGATTTGGAGAATTGTTTACCCAGCATATGAATTGTTTTAACTTCATGACCAATCCCAGTCCAGCTGTGTCAGACTCTGGTCAGTCATGGGGTTTTATTTTTTATTATTCATTCCTTTCTAGCCTTCTGATGTCTCTTTTCCTTTAGTATAGTTTTAGTATATAATTTCATATCATATCGTATCATAAAATAATAAATCAGCCTTCTGAGAAGAAGTCAAATTCTCATCTCTCACCTCATCCTGAGGACCTCACAACATCACACCCCATGATGAGGTTTTGAGTGCTCCCAGTGGAAGACCTTCCTGCTGGAGTTAATTCCGTGTGAGAATGAAAGATTTGACTTTGAAGCAGTTAGCGTAACAATAGTCATATTTAAAGATCCCAAGCTAACAAAAGAAGTAGGAAAAAAAAAGTCTTGTGAGTACTAAGCCTCTAACGTTAAGCTGATCTGTCCTCTTAACTGTATCTCTACATAATGGTAATTATGCAATTTTAAAGGGTGAGACATCAAGTAAATATTTCTCTGGAGGAAAACTCTAGTTCCAAGCCTTTTGATATTCAGAACAATTCTAATACAAATCTAATCAGAAACATCTGGCTGTTGCTTTTTAACAGTAAAATAAAAGAAAATATCACAGTTAGTCTGATTTGAATTCTGGAGAGACTCAGAAAATTTTATCCCGCTGTAATTAAAAACATGAGAATTTTATCTGGTATTTGAAAAATTGTTCAAAACAATAATGTGTAGCTTTTATGAGCACACATGAATAAAATTTCATTTGATTGAACTGATTTTAAAAAATTTGTATCCAAGATATAGCTGCAACTTTTCCTAGGAATAGTCTTCAGTCTATCATTTGCTTGCACGACATGGGAGGTACTGAAGAAGTGAATTCAGAGACTAAAAATATCACAGAGCATTGATCAGAATTAAGATCAGTTCCAACAGAGCAGCTCTAGAAATCAGAGCGCTCCTGGGAGAAATTAGCAATACTTGGTCATCACAGAAGCCAATGTGCTAGACCCTGTGCTTGTGCAGATTAGCACTGAGATCAATAAAGCTCTTACTTTGTCACAGCTCTTGCTGCCGTTAAATTAAGGTAATATTTATGACAGCACTTTGTAGTGCTCTGTCTCTTGGAAACGTGTCGGTGGCCAGAAGGGGACGGTGCGCGCTGGAAAAGCATCACGAAACATTAGGCGTGAAATGGAGGAGAATAATGGTGGAGATGACACGGTTATGGCTGTACACACTTGATCTGGAAGTACTTCAGCAGCATATTGTCCCATCAACAGACTGAACCTTTAAGAGGGGAGGCAGTGCATGGAGCCTTAATGCAGCGTTTTCCATCTGCTGTGATGCTGGATGTTGGCATTAATTCCATAGGCTCGTGATTTAGCACTCTCACACCTGATGTTTTGTACTCACCCCCCCGGGCAGCCATCAGTTGCAGTGGAGACTGGAATTTGTCTTGCTTTAGGAGAAACAAAGTGATTTTTACAGAAATATTAAATAGCAGAACAGATTGCGAAACCCCAGGCTAGATATCACTAGGAGCTTAAGAGACGTCTTCAGGGCAATTTTTTTCTACTTCACTTCATAAGTAGGATAAGGTAAACACCTACCCTTTATGAACAAACATTGCTTTATATAAACCCACAGAAAGGAGACACTTACTTACAAAAGTTAAAGCCTGATAGAAATGTGATGTATATTACCTCCACCTTAATGGAAATGTGAGGATTTGCTTTCATTTTATAGAATGAACCTTCCTCCCACTAATTCTTGGAAAATATACTTCTTCCTTTTAAAAAACTTCAGTCTAGCTGAATTGAGGTTACAACCCTAAAATGTTTCCTAACACTAATCTCACATATTACCAGGGTGATAATAACTTTCTTCAGCTGAGAGTGGTGAAAAGCGAACAGGGAATAGGATTGCTGATCTTTCATTTTTGTTCTTCCAGTCACCTTTTCTGAACATATATGCCATTAAATCCTTAGTCTAGGAAATAGAACAAAGATTCATTGCCTCAAAGTAGAATTTCCCAGATACCAAAGCAGAGGAAAATATGAGGTTGCTGGTTTATCAAAAAGGGAGGCAAAGCATATGACCTACCTTGTCCGGTACAGTGGTATTTCAATACGTGCACGTAAAATTTAAAAATATATATCTCAAAAGACATGTATTTCCTTCTCTCTCCTGAAGTCCCAGTATGAAACACTCATTTGAAATTTCATATTAATTGATATGCATTTTTTAGTTTATATTCATGTTTGGCATGCCCAAAGGCATATAAGGTGAAGCCCAAATTCAAGTAAGCATTGGCAAAGCTTTATTTTATTTATTACTTATTTTAATGTATGATCATTTTTAAGAAAAAAACAAAGTCTTGAGTAGTTCTTTATTCATCTGTCTAAAATACAGTGGTTCAGCACAATCAGGTTCCTTAGATGGTCTCGATCCTTATCCTCTTCTACAGTGGGCTCAAGGTCTTCCATCTCCCAGTCCCCGCATTTGCCTTTCTTCACTTGGGTGGTGTGATTGTAATGTTTGCTGTTGAAGACTAAGGCATAGAAGTTGTTGAGAATTTTAGCCTTTTCCTTGTCCAGGAAAGCCAGGTCTCCCCTTTACCTCCAGAGAAGGCCCACGTAACCCCATCTTTCTTTTGCTTACAACATATCTACAGAAACCCTACCCCTTATACTTAATATGCCTGGCCAGACTCAATTCCAACTGAACCTTGGCTTCCTTAACCTTGCCCCTAGCTTCCAGGGGAATTCCCTTATATTTCTCCCAGGCCACCTGTCCTTGTTTCCACTTCCTGAAAGGTGCTTTTTTTGCTCTGAGTTTTCTCAGCAGCTCCTTATTCATCCTTGAAGGCCTCCTGGCATTTTTTGCCAATTTTTATCCTTGCCAGGATGAATTGCTTAGATGAGTTTAGAGGAAATGATTTTGTAACCAAAATTCAGCCAGCATTTTTGGACCCCTCTGTCCTTGAAGGGTCTATCCCATCAGACTTTATCTCTCCTTGGAGAGGCCAAAGTCTGTTCTCCTGAGGTCCAGGGCAGTGAGTTTGCTGTGTGCCCTCCTCACTGCCCCGAGGAACTCAAACTTCACCCTCCCATGGTCCCTGCAGCCAAGGCTGCCCTGGAGCATCACATTCCCCACAAGTTCCACCCTGCTGGTGAGCACAAGGAACCTCTCCTTGTTGGCTTCTCTGTCCCTTGTGTCAGGGGGTTTTCATTGACCCATTTGAGGGGCTTCCATGAATGTTTGTGCCCGGCTGTGTTGTCCATGCAACAGGTGGAAGTTTAAATCCCCATGAGGACCAGGGCTTGTGGGTCTTACCAGCCTGAAGAGGGCTTCATTGCCACTATCCTACTGATCAGCGGGCCTATAGCAGACCCCCACTAAATATCTCCTGTACCCCGCTTAATCTTGACCCACAAGCTCTCAGCTGGCTCCTCTTCCTTCCCCAGGCAATTCCATACTCTCCCTCTGACAAAGAGGGATGCACCCTCCTCCACCTGCTATTTGTATTGGGGAGGAGCTCATCTAGAGGCCCCAAGAGTTTGGGAAAGTTCAGTGTTGAAGTCCTTCGTGGTGTAAAAGTTTTCTTGTCCTTGCAACGGGATAGACAAGTTGGAGTTTTGATAACTTTGAGAATTAATGACTAGAAACTGTCTTGATAGTTTAACTAACTGACAGTGTGCTCCAAACCAAAAATTTTCTGAACTATTGAGGAACTGCAAGACGTGATGAGTTTCTCATATTTTTATATGATGAGTATTTTATATTTTATAACTTTGTCCTCGCTATTGCTGAGAAACTATATGGTTCCCCTCTGTAATCAGGAGTGCCTGGAGGGCATCTCTTATGTATGACAGAGCAGCAATCCTCCTGTTCATTCATAGCACATTTCCTTGTCAGCATGGTTGTTTTTAACAACATTGCCACAGAAGAGTGACTAACAGCACTGAGGATTTGTAAAACTTCTCTGGGAATTTGTGGCATTTGTTTGTTTAGGAGCTCCATAATTGTTCTGGCATTTTGTTCCAGACTGAGGACCATGAAGCACCACATCTGAGAAAATAATCAGTACCCTATCTAAATTAAAATCTAAATGAAATCTATGTGCCTTGCAATTCAAGCTTTTTCTGTCAGTTTTATTGTTGGGCTGAATTCACTCGTTTCAAAGAAGGTGCAAAAATGCTAAAATCTCCAAAAAGAATTAGCCAGGAAAAAGAAATCTGTTCAAAGGAAGCATGAGAATAAAGAGGAAGAGCAAAATCAGGCATCACATTAGTCTGTTCTCATCCTTTTCCTTCCTTTTTATTACAGACATGACATGATAGGAATGCTGGATACCAACTACTACTGCAGGTAGGTTTTAAGCTGGCTGAGAAAAGTAGGGAAATCATGTCTATGCTTGCCTGGCTATTTAATTTAAATGTTTCTAGATAATTGTGGGGATCCCTCAGGAAAATGAAACAATTTAAAGTCAGGCATAGGTTATGCCAAAGATTTATTTAACATTACCAAAAGCAGAATGCTATAGTAAAACTAATTAAAAAGAAAGTGTACCAGCTTTAGCTAGTTCAAAGCCACAAAATATTTTAATTTTCTCTGTGTATGTCACACCATATTCTGTAAAAGTATAATGTTGCTGCTAACTCTTTTTTTAATCTAATCTTCTCAGTATTGGAAACAAATACTCAGGAGCTCTGGGAGGTCTGGTAGTTTACCTTTTATTTTTTTCACCCTCTCTTCTAGACTGTGTGGGAAAAAAAATACTCATTGTTCTTTGGAGTGCAGCATAAACCCTATAATCAGCAATTGAGAGTTGGCTTGTAAGTTTTACAAGCCTTTTTCACATTATGTTGATGTATAAATACAATTTTTATTTTTGAGCTTCTAGTGAGCCTGCAGGGAGTAAAAAAAGCAAAAAAAAAAAAAAAAGGAGCTTTTTGTATTATTTCTCAGGCTACACCTACTTCATAGAGCATAGACTATATTCAGGGCAAATAAATACAATAGACCAAGGTCTTCAGATGCAATGCTGTCTTGATGCTGATGGGAATGAAGCTAGCTTTCTTCAGAGCAGCCAGTATGGTGTTTTGGGTCTTGTAGAATCACAGAATAGTTTGGGTTGGTGTGGTTTTGGTTGGAAGACCACCAAATCCTTCTGACCAATCCTTCTGCCATAGGCAGGAGCTCCTTCCCCTAGACCAGGCTGCTCATTTGTGTGAGGCAGCGCTGGTAACACTTCAGTGTTTTGACTTCTGCCAAACAGTGCTTGCACTGTGTCAAAGATTTATTTTAGTCTTGCTCTGTCCCCTCCAGCTTGTAGCTTGGGTTGGGCAAGAAACTGAGCTGGGACAGTGCCAGGACAGCTATCCTGAGTTGGCCAAAGGGATGTTCCATGCCAGATCACATTATGATCAGCAAAGAACTGTGCAGAGCTGTTGGTTCTTAGAAACTTCTTGGGTGCTGCTCTGCTCATGGGTCGTGGTAAATGGTTGCCTTTGCATCACTTTATTTCATCTCCTTCACTCACTAAACTGTCTTTCATATTGACCTATGAGTTTTATTTGTTTTTACACTTCCTGTTCTTCCCCTGTCCCACTTGGGATGGTGTGACGGCATTCACGGGGGTCTTAGGATGAGGGAAGAGACGAGGATCTGACTCCATGTTTCAGAAGGCTTGATTTATTATTTTATCATATATATTACATTAAAACTATACTAAAAGAATAGAAGAAAGGATTTCCTCAGAAGGCTGGCTAAGAATAGAATAGGAAAGAATGATAACAAAGGTTTGTGGCTTGGGCTCTCTGTCTGAGCCAGCTGGGCTGTAATTGGCCATTAATTACAAACATCCAACATGGGCCAATCACAGATGCACCTGTTGCATTCCACAGCAGCAGATAATCAATGTTTACATTTTGTTCCTGAGGCCTCTCAGCTTCTCAGGAGGAAAAATCCTAAGGAAAGGATTTTCCATAAAAGATGTCTGCGACAGGATGTTGGGCTGGGGAGAGGCCAGCAGTGGTGTGGGTTGGACAGATGCTGGTACAGCACTGACCACCACAACTGCAGAAGCATTGCAGCATGCTCTGCAAAGGCAGGCAGAGGTGTGTCCATGAGAGATGGATGTGCCACCTAGCATATTTTCAGAGAGACAGCCAGGAAGTACTGCAATAAATATGAATTATCAGCTTTTAAAACAAACAGGAAGGAACACTGCTGCGAGACCTAGCTGTTTGCCTTTGAAGAATTTGTTTTGCATGAATCATGCACAGACAGAAGAATTTCAGAAGTTTACAAGTCACTGCAACAAACCTACTACTTGTAGAGCTACCAGTACCTCTATGTCAAGAATATGTGAAAATAAATCAGAAGTGTATTTTACTGTTTTACTGTTTGATAGTAACATAAAATTTGTTTGTTTGTTTGTTTTCATAATTTTACTATTATATTCTTCTTTTCCCAGGTAGAATAATGCTGCATAGTCCCTTAAGGATAATTATGATTGCAGAAACTAATTGGAATCTTCCAGGAGCTTGTTATTCACAATCATATGTTAAATATACTTGTCTTAAGATACACAGCTGGAATCATAGGTAAGTTTGTTTAATGTGCTGTTTGCATAAAATTGCACAGCATTTATACTTCCTGTTTTCATGTAGTTTCACTGAAAAGCATTGGTTTTGGTATTAGGTATTTGGAATTAAAACAAAACAAAACAACACAAAACAACAAAGCTGAAAGACACAAAAAACCAAACAACAACAAAAAACCCACCAAAACTGAAAAACAACCCACCACAAAAATGCAATAAAGCAGTTTCAAAGAAAAAATGCATCAAAGTATAGAAGTTTAATAGTAAGAAATGAAGAGGAAGCAATTTCTGTGATTCAACCAGTCAATAATCCATTGAAAGTTAAGACAGAAAATGAGAGAAGACACTGAGCAGCCAATTAAGTATCATTAGTGGGAATTCTTTCCTTTTCATGTTGTACTATAAAACATCTAAGGTGCAGTGGTAATGCAAGGACCTTAGACACACAGACTGATTTTCTGCTTTATCTCTTCTGCTATCATCCATTCAGTGTGGCCCATTGATGGAGCAACTGCATTCACTAATTACTTAACTATTTTTGTACCCTTGGACCAACATCATTTGGCTAAAAGGGCAGACAGGGAAATATTTCAAAGAGGTTTTCTGAGAATCAAATCTGAAAATATATTTGACTTTGTCTTGAATTGATTTTGCAAAACGGAGTTGCTCCTTTCTCTGAAATTCAGCAATTATTCTTTCAGTGATAGGCAGAACTTATGCAAACAATGATAGCTTGGATATAGACTCCTCTTTCAAGCATTACAAAATCTAGTTTTTTAAGCAATTTATTTTTAAAGAAGCATCTATATTCTCCTTAAAGCTCCCCTCAGTACTGGGAATTGTCCCATCCCTAGCTTTATTTTCTCATTGCAAGAGGGACCTGCTCAAAGAATCACATTTTGTGAATGAAAAAAATTCTCAACATCCTGAGACTTTGTCTGACTTGCCAAGCCTATAATAAGTGCTAAAATAAGACTAAAATAATCAATATTCAGTGCTCAAAATAAGACTACAGTTGATGGGGTTCAATTTCACTATGACTTTCTAAAATGATAAAACCTTACAGCCTGTAAGAATGAACTGCGGTACATTTGGCAAACTGAAATGCTGCCAGAGCAAGCTCAGAGTTGCCTCTTTGTGACACAGTGAGATACGTGCTGTGGCTAAAAATTCATCAAATTTTCTTCCTCTGTGCCAATGAAAATGTTATTTAGAAGACCATGTGCTTGTTATACAAGCACAGCACATCAACCTGCAGATTCTAACCTGATGTAACACTAATGTGAACAGCAGTAAAGACTGAAGCAGGAGAGTTTGCTGAATGCATACTTTATTTTAATTTGCTGCCTTGCTCAGCAGAGCTCATCATAAAAACACAGTCAGTTAAAAATAATGTGCATTTTAATTTTTTTTACATATGTTCTCATACAAATTGTAAAAAAAATATGCTCCTCCAGGCTTTCCCCAGATAATGCTTTCTCCTTCTGTAGTATGGCTCTTAACCTGAAAGAATATCCTTTATTCTAAGAACAAGCCTTTGCTTTCAGGGATGAGGCTCCACTGATTCCTTTTATAGCCATAGATACTATTCTTTTCATTCACATTTTCTGAAAGAACAGCTGTAGGAAAATTTTTTTGGTGTTTAGTTTGTTTACTGTTGTGAAAAGTAAATGAAGTACAACTGAAAGGACCTATAATTTACCATTTCCACTTCAAACTTTACTGGCATATTAACATTAGAGCTGGTTGATGATATAGGAATGTGTTCTGCAGATGCTAACTCTGAATGGCAAAATTCTAAACATTTCAAGACAGGTGTTCAAAAATGCTGCTTTCTATGTCAGTGGCTCTGTGGTGTTCAAGACATGGACTGCATGATATACAGAATGAAAACTGACTAAAAAGTGTTACTCTATTTTCTTTGGTAAATTTAAGACACAGGTGCTTCATTTTACATTATGCAGAAATACCTGTCTGCTGGTGGTCTCTTAGGTAGTAAATTAAAACTTTATGAGCTGCTAAGTTGGAAAAACTCTTTTTTTTTTGCTGATTAACATACGATATCTAGCTCTGTTTTCAGATTGAGTGCACTTACAAAGTCACCTTTCAGCTGCTCCTTTAAGTACATCATGTAATGGATACTTTTTCCTAGGATGCAAGGAACCTGCTCTCTTGTACAACACTATTGTCCTTTTTGGTTTGTTCCTCCAGTACTACTGCATCAGTCAGTTTGAAGTTTTTCATGTTTTTTTTCCTAAGATATCTGGTGTCTTCTTTACTTTGAGAACTATAAATAATTTTGCCAAGTCTTTTCTTGGCCAGACTGTTAGAAATATTTTATGATTTAAAAAATGTGTCAGGCATTTTTGTGTTTGAGAAATGCCTAATGCAAACCCCTGTTTAACAATTTAGCATGCTCTTTGGGCAACTTTGAGTTATAACACTGGAATCAGGCAAGTGCCCCCTGCCACAACCACTTCCATTATGCTCAGCAGCAGCAGATAAGGAACATTTAGAGGATCTTCTAAAAAAGAAGTATTCTTAACCTCATAGTTTAGCTTCGTAGCTAAATATAGAAAACCCAAAGATGTGTGTGCATTTATTGAGTTCCCCAAGATGCTCGTAATAAGGGAAGGTTTAGATTAGATATTGGGAAAAGTTCTTCACAGCAAGGGTGGTCAAGCACTGGAGCAGTCTGCCCAGGGAAGCAGTGGAATCAATGTCCCTGGAAGTGTTCAAAACAGATGTAGATGTGGTGCTTAGGAACACGGTTTGGTGATGGACCTGGCAGTGTCAGGTGAGGGGTTGGACTTGGTGACCTTAAAGGTCTTTTCTAACCTAAGTAATTCCGTGATTTCTGGGTACATCACACCAGTGTTGAGTCACCCTCAGAGGAATATTTTTATACAGATGCCTGTGACTGAAATGGTTTGTAGTGCTGGTCAGCAAACATTTCTGAGGCAATGTGCAAACTTGGCTGATTGACACAAGAAACATGTTTGCAACTGGTTGTGGATGCAATCGTTAGATGACAAAATCGGAAATCCACTGGTTTATAGTCAGAAGCAGCATTTTTGGAGACAAGAACCCTAATGTTTCAATCAATTCTTACCTAAGCTTACTCAAGACTGCCAAAAGGTTGCTTTAAAAATGATAAGGAGTGATCAACGACCTGGAAATTAGAATTATAAAGTACTGACTTGAACAGGTTTACCCCAGGAAATGAATCCACTCACTTGGGTGTCCTTGGTGTCTCTCTAATGACTTTATGGACTTGTTTGAGAAGGAGGGGTAGTCAATGGCACTCACATTTCCATCTGCACAGGTTGGCCAGCTGGAACTGAGGCCAACAAAGAGCAGAATTCATTGGAAAAGCAGAAAGGGACCCTGTATGTACTTGGCAGCATGGTGGGTCTGCTTTCTTGAGGGCAGAGCAAGTTTTCTCAAGCCTTTAAAATGAGTGCCCACGTAGCCAGGTCACTATTCTCACATCTTCTGCTCATGGAGAGAAGTTACATTTATGAGCTGACATTACTTAGACCAAGTGAAGGAATTAATTAGAAGCTGACCCTGAGTACGCAGATATTTTTCATACACTGTAAATCAATTTTTCATTATTTCAAATTGTGTTGAGAGATGATATATTCAGTTTTAAAAAAAGAAAAAAAGTAAAGGAAATGTAAATCTCTCCATGAACTGGTGCAATGTAATATACAACAATGCTGCACAACAGCTGAAGGGTCCCACATTTATCAGAACATGATGTACATGTAGGATGCTCAGCTGCATTTTGAAGTGTTGCCTCTTTGAAATGTCCTCTTACATTAACTCCAAAAAAAAAAAAAGATAAAGATTTCCTGGCAACAGCTTCTTCTCTTAAATATGGAATGTGATGTATTTAACATGTATGAGGTAGTTAATTTGTACAAGAAACACATTACTTAATAAGCTGTAGATTTGAGTATTGCATGATAAAGATGGCAATTCATTAATCAATTTATACATTATAGTTCAAGGAAAAAAAAACCCTCAAATTTAATTTTTAAATTAAAACAATGGTGTGATGCAGTCATTTATTTGATTGTTCTTCAGCTGTCTGACACATGGTGAGATTACTGAAGTATGGAGGCAAACATCCAGCACTTTATTTAGTTTTGCTTACTGAAATAATGAAGGGGTATTAATGATGAAGTACAAAACTGTGTAATAGAAAGTAATGTACTGTGAAATAAATTTTCTTGGAAATCAAGAAAAATACAATCAAAAGTTCAAGGCTTAGATGTATTTGGAATCCACTTCATATTGTTCTTATAGAAGAATGGTTGTGACATGCAGGCTTGTGAAATTGCAGGAATGTGTTATGAAAGCAAATTAATTTCTGAAAAATAAAATACTGCAGGCTTTTCTTGAAGTACAGGAACTGTAAAAAGATGTTGGAAACGACCACATGCTGTCTAATTATTGACTTAGGTTTGCATTTTCATATAATAGATTTTTGTATCCTGTATTTTGGGATGCCAGTGATAGTGATTGTTTGTTAAACTTGAGTAAGGGGAAACACACAGAAATAGTGGTAATGGATGTGATTCCAGCATGATAATAATAATGGATTATAATTAAAAAAGTAACTTAAAATGCACGTACATATGGAAGCATGCTTCCACATGCTTCATACACACTTATCACAAGTCAAAAAATCATCTCTCTTTCAAATAAAGAAAGTTTTTCTTGAAAAATTTCCACCTAAAACTAATAGAAATGTAATAGTAATGTAATAATTATTGGCTGACAACACAGCTAGGTGTTTGCTTAACAATAGCATGACAAAAAATATTTTCTTTTTACCATGTTGTATTTTAGTAAAATGACAGACAAATTAGAGTGGCACTACTGAATAGGCTTTGTGTTCTAATAAACTACTGTTGAATTTGTAATTATTAGCAGAGCCTATTTATGTTTCACTTTGTGATACAAAAGTTTCCTGACCAAGCTCGTGAGATCTTAAATCACATGCTTTAAACCACTTTCTCTTTCTGAATCTCTAAATTCTGAGCACTTATGTGTTATCACAACTGAAAACTTAGCTTGTTGGAAAATCAAATAAACACCTGTTAGTAAGCCTGAAGTGTTGTTCATTACTTTTCAGACATTCACAATATTATTTGCTTTCAAAGTTGTTTGAAAAACTAAATAAAGATCCATATATATAAAAGCATGTTTCTCTAGCATCAATCTCTTGATTTCATGCCCAAACCCAAGCAATTCTGACTATTTTAAACATCATTTTTTTTCAAAATAGTTTTCTCATATTGACCCCAGTGATTAAATATGATCTTAAGCGAGAAAAGCTTAAATTCATTAAACTCTTCCCACCTTCAGAGAGATAGCTCTGATCAAAATCACATTTGGCTTCATTTTCAGCGCAGTCGTGGTGCTGATGGCAGTAATTATAATACATTCATTGGAATGTGACAAAGCTGTGTAAAAAATTCACTGCAGATGTATCATGTGTGGCAGTTGCCTGGAGACTGAGGGGGCATCATTTGCAGTCTTCAGGTACTCAGCAGTTGCAGCTTGTAAATATTTCAGGTAAGAAAAACACCAAAGGCTTTCTATTCAGTCATCGTGTTATCCTCACAAAGAAGAATGGTTTTGGTATGGATTTTTTGCATAAGATGGAATTGGGAGGTTTCTTAGCTCTGAATCCAGCTGTTTTCATTTCAAAAGACTTCAGCATTTTCTCAGCTGTGCTCTTTTCCAAGCCACCCTCCAGTGGTGAGGAATGAACAGGAGGTCAAGTCATTGGCTGGGACTTGGGAAATCTCAGCACCACCATATGGATACTTCCTCTATAACATTGGAAATATTACTTATTTTCTCTGTTTTTTGTTTTTGGTTTTTTGGGTTTTTTTTTCAGATCATTGCTATAAAGTCATTTTGTGTCATGGCAATCACACTCTCTAAAGGCAAAGGAGGGAGAAGAGATCTGAACCTGACCTAAGAACACCTGGCACCCTATGCAGTCAATGGACTGTTGTTGTTCGTGGTGAGCCCTGCACTATGACAATATCAATTTTTCTAATGGGGGAGCAACAGCCAGGCCTTATGAAAACTGAATAAGGCCACAGTGGAATTAGAACATTATGAATAAAACCAGGGACCAAAAAGTTTTCTGTGCCACAGTCATGGAAAGAGGTAGGATAATTGAAGCAAACAACATGAAATTAATTTAAAAAATATAATACATTCTGACCTTACTGGGACATTTAACCATCAAAGGTTCCTGTGCACCAAAGGAAACAATTGCATTGATGCCCTCACCATCTCCTGAGGCTGTTTCCACTGGAGAAGCAAACTGACAACACATCTCTCTGTGTGTCATTCAGGAGAACAGTAATTAAAAATCTGCCTGGGAAGCAGGCACTGTTTTGTGGCACAGTGGGGACCTGTAGGCTGCTTTGTGGAGTAGGGGCTGTTTGCACCTGGTAATCAACGTGCTTCTAACTCTGCCAGTGCCAGAGCTGGGTATTTACAAAAATTGAGAATTTCTTTCAGAAGGAAGACAAAACAAGCACAAACCTTCAGTTTTCACATTTACATAACTTTTTGTTTGTTCCGTTGGTTGTGTTAAAGTAAAAACAAGCACAGACAATGAAGTCTGCTCCCTAGAGAAATTTTAATCAAGAATAAAGCCAGAAGTTGCAAATAGCAATTATTTGCCAACAAAAAGGAAGAAACTAAGAAAGTGTGTAGGTCTTGAGAAGAAAACCAGCTTATATTGCATATTAGGTGAGTGTTATTATGGTTCCTAATGATATTTAATGTAATTTCACATCGTTTTATATCCATGAAACAGGCACAAATATTAAGCCATTAATATATTGACAAAATATTTTAAGTTGTGCATATCAATCTGAGATGCTCAGCTGCTGCAGGATAATTCCTCAACAACTACTCAAAGAGATCAAAAGAACTAGAAACATAAAGAAGAGATCTGCAAACTTCACTCTGAATTGCTGTTTTGCCTTTGTTTCTGCTGCTGCAAGAACATGAGTCTAGAAATGGTTTTTATTTCCTTTCCTACATGATTTCCAAGATAACTAGTCAATGAATATCTGAGAAATTACTTGCAAGGGGGCTTGTTAAACTTGGATAAATCTGATTTTTATGGAGCCTACACTGTGACTTTCACTTATTGAAAGTAACAATAAGAAGCTAATGGGAAATTGCAAGCAGATTAGCAGGTTCTTGTTGAAGAATGTTTTAGAATTTATGTCCAAGAAAGAGTCTGAAACTCAAATTGCTTTGGGTCTTAGATTGTAGCTTTCATTTCAAGAAGTAGGAAAACTGCATGCAGAGCTCCTTGGAGATTCAAAATGGGTCTAATTATTCACTAGAAGAGAAACTCATTTTTAGGAGGGGGTTAGTAAAAGGAAAACACACACACTACTATTTGTTTCCAACAGGTTGTAATGATAATATCAATATGATTTGAGAACTGCCTAATAGGCAAGGAGTCCTTTCAGATTGCAGTTTGACAATAGCAAGTTTTCAAAACTGGATGGGATGTGGAAATTTTCAAATGTATTTCTAAAACGTTAATTTACTTCTTTGGATTTATATCTTTCCACTTTAGATGGATCCATTTCCCAGGAAGTCTTGAATCTACAATAATTGCATTTTAACTATTTTGTTCATTGGAACAAATTCAGTTCAGAATACAAACAAAGTTTTAAATAACTTTGTTAATTGGTATGAACAAAAACCCAATCTGTAAAAAGGTTGAATATATATTGAAATATATATATAATGAAAAAAATACTCTTACCAAAAACCTTTTTCCATCTGCATCCATCAGTTCTGCAATGTTATATTCTACTATGCCAGATAGGAAAAGTGCCTAGACCCTTGGTGACTGTTGCACAAGGCCAAAATTTACCAAATGTCAAGAGCATTTCCATAGGAAACTTCAGGAGAGAGAAATAATACAGCTCTGCACATGTTAAGACTGTACAAAATAGTTAAAAAAATTTTTTTTACAAAAGCATGTTGGGTCTTCTCTTGTAAAAGATACATTTCCATTTAGCAATCATGTTCACATTTTATGCGTGCCACTACTGAGGTAAAGTGCAAGAATATTCAAAAATATTGTGTGCAATGAGCCACAGGGTTGGCTTCTCTCATGTTGCAGACCTAGGAAGAGTACAGAGAAAGGATCTGTACCTCTACCCTGATTTCCCCATAAACCTACTTGCTCACAAACACAGAAATCATGACAGTGACTGCAATATCCAAATTGCCAAATTTGTTGGAGAAAGGAAAGTAAGGTATTCCATGTTCTCTGTACTTTCTTGAGAGTTTTTGCTCCTCCTTTGCTTGAATTAAACTTGATAATTTCCTATTATCATGAAATATGCAGTTATCAAAAGAGACATAAAAAAGCCTTTCCCTTGAAATTCCATTTTATAGCTTTGAAAATACCATCCCACTTGCAGGAGAAAACATCAAGGGAGAGTCTTGGACTGACTTCATTTAAAGGAATACTATTTAAAAAAAGTTAAGTCTTCAAAATTATTAGGAAAGATAAGCATTTCTCTGAGCTGTCAAAAATTACTTGTACTTATTCAAAGGAAAGGATGACCCAACTTTTTCTGTGACTTATTAACCTGTTCTCATAAGAGTTATCAGATGGGAACAAGAGAAGGCAGACACAGCTCCCAGGTCAAAACTGCAGCTGAGCCAGTGGGTTGAAAATATACCACAGCACATACCAAACATGGGGAAACAAACATCAGCTCACTCTAGACATCAATTTACATCAATAAGTGACTTTGCAGCTTGAGGATTTCCTTTAGCAACCCTCTGGTATTGTGGTGGTGTTTGCAGGGGTCCCAGGATGAGGGGGGAGACGAGAATCTTGACTCCATGTTTCAGAAGGCTGATTTATTATTTTTTGATGTATATTATATTAAAAGAAAATGATATACTGAAACTATACTAGAAGACTAGAAGAAAGGATTTCATCAGAAGGCTAGCAAGGAATAGAAAGGAATGATAATAAAATCTTGCGACTGACCAGAGAGTCTGAGCCAGCTGGGCTGTGATTGGCCATTAATTAAAAACAACCACATGAGACCAATCAAAGAAGCACCTGTTGCATCCCACAGCAGCAGATAATTATTGTTTGCATTTAGTTTCTGAGGCCTCTCAACTTCTCAGGGGAAAAATCCTAGCAAAAATATGTCCATGACATGGTATCACACAAACTTTCTAGAAGAAAGTAGCAGTGGAGAGAGGGTTCCAGCATGGCTGTATTGCCTTCCATGAAGGAATTTCAGAAATATCCTGCATAGGAGTGGATTTCTGGAGCCAAGGGGATGTGGTTGTTATTGGGAATCTGTAGGAGCAAACAGCCTCCTGCCTATCCTAGCATCTCCCCTATGGGATGCACCTGCCAGGTTTGGGGATGTAGTGCAGAAAAATGTCAGCTTGTGTTTTGTAACGAGCACTTCCACTTTTTCAAGGAAAGTATAGATTTTTAGTGTTCTCTAAAGCTCAGGACATGGAAAACAATCAAATAAGGAATATTTCTCAGGGGATGGCTCTGCAGAGACATGTTGTTCTCTTTCTGTGATATGTCTGTAATTATGAATTTCATCTTTTGATGCTGTTATCATTTTTTCCCCCAAGAGTTCCTCAGTGTAGGAGCATACCTACTCTACAGAGAATTCCTTCATTTTAAAGGGCACCTCAGTGTGAGTGGCCATCCAGTCAGCTGAAGGTTTCTTGTCATCAGATGTTATTGCAGTGTGGTCTGCTTTTGAGCTTTTCAGGTTTTTCCTCAGAGAAGTGGGTCAGCCTTACTAAATTTCCTTGGATGTTTCTTTTTTTTTGGCTCAGTCTCTACTTCCATGTACTGAATTAATTTTTTTTCTTTTCATTTGGATTACCTCCCACAAATCTTCTGGATCACTCTTGGGGTATTTCCATGCGCACACATACAGGTACATACAAATATGACCTGTGCCAGGTGACCTTATAAAGGATGTTTAAATTGTCTTTTTGTGAGAGACTGGAAAGATTGATGTCTCAAGGCATTTTACTTAAAATAGAATGGGCTTAGAGATTGGGAAGTTGAACGGGTTAAGTTAATACTTTGGGAAGTGTTTCATGTCAACTGAATGCTGGTCTAAACCTTTTGCCAAAGTTCTCTGATTCTCTAGTGTTTCTAGTCAAGCCTTTTTTGTTGCCTTGACCTCTTGAGAACATCTTGTCAGTATTTGTCCAATGCATCCAGCCTGGAGTACATGAACAACTGTAAAGCCCTTTTAAAAGTTAAATTGAATGAGTAGTTTTGGGCCTTACACTTTCATCTCTCACTTTTTGCCATCTATGTTTTAAAAAGTGCCTCATTAAATAATGAGTTGCTTAAATTCAATTTCAATTTATTCCCTATTGATGAGTTCCCTGAATCATAACCAACAAGGTACCAAGGCTGTGGGAGGATCTGAAGACCTTTCCTGCATATGTTTGTCACATCCTTTTCCCATCAAAAGTGTGGGAATGATACTGCATGGGGCAGAACAAGCCATGGAGAGCCAGTCAGCATCACACCTGCCCTGCATGACTTAGAAATTCCCTGTTCTGGCAGCCCCTGGTGCAGAGCTGGTGCTCCAGGTATCTCCAGTACCATAAGATTCTCAAAATCTCTTTACATAAATGAGAGACAGTTCACTTGAGTGGTGCTCACCTGACCATTTCCATTGCAGGAGAGGAAATCATCCTTATTTTGAGTCTCAGAAGCTGGCTGGACATGAAGGAGATGTTCTGTAAGATCCCTTCCAAATCAAACCATTCAGTGACTCTCTGATTGCCAAAAAAATAAAAAAAAAAGGTGTTGTACAACTGGGAGTGCACTCATGTGTGCACCTCTATGTCTGCAAAGATGAAAGCTGTCTATTATTGACATAGCTCATTGTTTAAGCAAACAAAGCAAAATAAAAATGTATTTTTGACAGCATAGATTACTTGCTTCCCTCTGTGTGTTATTTGTATGCTGTAGCTGGTTTCAGTGGCTTGTGTCCTCCCACACTGGTGTTGCAGCTGATTTCCAGCATTGCTGAGCACAGTTTGGGTCATTGCATGTGTCCTCAGGAACAGATTGCTGTTACTAGGTTAAAAGGAAAGGCAGAGAGAGATTTCTAATAATTTTCATGTTTTTGCAGTGTTATTTTTTTAATTAAAAACCTAACTTCTCTGTGATAATTTCTTCTTTTGAAATTCTTAATAAAATATAGGAAAAGAGATCCTTACTCAGAACATCTCACAGTGTACTTTATTCCAAATTTAGGTATAACACTAACACTTCCTGTGGAAAATAGTAAAGTTTGGACAAGAGTGCTTACTACTTAAATATGTGTGAAAGCAATGGGCAAAAAAAAACAAAACTAGTAATTACAGCAAATTATTTTGTCTTGGGGAAAAACATGCACATTTGCTGCATTTTCTTATTGAACTGCCTGATGGAATAGGAAAGCATGTGGGTAGGATATTAATAATTCAGTCTGTAATACAAATAATGTGATTTATTTGACTATTAAGTTAACATGCACTATATATCACATTGGTGTATTACTACACAAAAACATTGTTATAAGAGGGAATTTAAAACATTTTGCTGTGAGAACTTCCATAAGGAAGTAGGCATCTCATTATTCCATTCAGGAGTGAAAATAAAATACTATTCCAGCTTTTGTAAAAGATTAATTATACTGACTATTGACATGATAAAAAAGGGGGAAATTTTAGGTACATTATCAGAGTCATGTAGGCAGGGAGATTTTCCTTCTCTCTTTTTTCTTTTTAATTTTGAAAGCTTGGAGAAAGGAAGGGAGATTCTAAGAAACTTTAAATTTCCAGAATCTTTGGGTTTGGTTTTGGTTGGGTTTTTTTTTTTTCTCTCCTCTCACATGGACAAAGTTGATAAAAATCTGTGACCAGGAATGTCAACATGTTTAAACAGAATTCAAATCTACATCCAGGCCTACAGAAAATCCACTCTGCCAAAACTGTTCTCTGTGGTACAAAATAATGGTTTTGAGTTGCTTTTCAGGCAGACAACTTGACATGCACCAAAGACATACAGATATATTAAAAAATCCTATACTTTCTATACTGAATAAAGGAGAAAGGGGGTTAAAGAGCAAAGAGTGCACCTTGACTTTCTTTGCTCTTATGTGATAAAAGCATGTAGTTGTGTTCACAGGGGCAACAGCTAACACGGGCTAAAAATGAATTTTCTTTCTCATCTCCAGCTGTAATTGACTTTCATCTTCTTTGTGGCCAAGGGCTATTATTCTGTACACCTGCACTCAGCCAGGAGTACAATGAGAAAAAGAATCAATCTCTGAAAAGAGAGTTATCACCAGCCAATAACATTGGGCCACTTCCATGGCTCTTGCAGTGTTTCATCCAATTGCCAAAAATGCCTGGCCATTGGGAAGTGGTGGCAGCCCCTCGGCTGCTCTTCCTGGTGAGCACAAAGTCACAGGGTGCCGTGCAGGTGGTCTAGAATCTGCCATTAAAGCAGGGGAATTCATCAGGGCAAAATGAAAGCAGTGTCAATTTGTGTATCCAGAAAACAGTAGTGGACAGGAGTGCATGAAAAGCATCATTTCTGAGGAGATGGGTGAGTGCTTCTGTATGCTCTGTGCATTGGCTTTTTTGTGTGTGTGTGTTCAAAGCTGCTCATGCTCTGTGATTTTCTGAGTTTAAAATTCAAGTATTGCAGAAATTTATTGATTAGTAGCAAACTGCCAAGGCATTCACTGGGAATATTTGTGTTCTAGGCTTTCAGGTTGCATGTACAAATGTTCTTATCATGACTGGGTAAGCCTTGCTGTTAGATTCTGTTTCCTGGTGTTGACAAGTATAATTTCAAATGATCACTGCAAATTTGCCACGTTGAATTCATTTATTGCAGCAACTATTTCTGTTACTAAGCTAATTTGCTTGAATGCAAATATATAGGTTATCTGAATATTTTCAAAATAAATATAATCAGTTTTTGACTGCCTTGGGAAAGTATGCTTCTGTTTTATGTAGAAGAGATATATAAAATATACCATCACTACTAGAAGTGTGATATTTCCAGGTTCATCTCACAATAGATCTGAAAATAATGAGTCGTCTGAGTCATTGGTTGAACAGTTGTCGTTGACATGTGTTGGATACACTACGGTGACTGACTTGATCTCTAAATCAAAAATGAACAGTAGTTTAGGCTGTGTCATAGCCCTGCCACAGAGAATGCTGTCAGGAGAGAAGAACTGTCTGTTTCTCTGCAGAAGGGCCTCATTGGTGTGTTGTTGTTGGGATCCCCAGGGTGAGGTGGGAGATAAGAATCTGACTCTGAGTTCTCAGAAGGCTGATATATAATATAATATAATATAATATAATATAATATAATATAATATAATATAATATAATATAATATAATATAATATAATATAATATAATATAATATAATATAATATTATATTATATTATATTATATTATATTATATTATATTATATTATATTATATTTTTATATTATATGATACCATATTACATTACATGATATTATATGAAAATTATATACTAAAACTATACTAAAGAAAGAGAAAGGAGACATCAGAAGGCTAGAAAGGAATGAGTAATAAAACCCGTGACTGACCAGAGAGTCCGACACAGCTGGACTGGGACTGGTCATTAATTAAAAACAATCCACATGGAACCAATCAAAGATGCAGCTGCCACATTCCAAAGCAGCAAAGTAGAGGGAGAAGTGATCAGATAATTAGTGTTTGCATTTTTTTTTCCTCTGAGATTTCTCAGGAGAAAAATCCTGGCAAAGGGATTTTTCAGAAAATATCATGGTGACACCTCATAATTGGAAATATTATGATCAGCTTTTTCTCACGTTTAAAATCTGCAATTGAAAAAACATTTCAGAATGGATTGCAGAAAGATTTTGAAATCTTTTCTTTGGTGAAGATGCTTCAGCCAGAACTCTGTGACAAACAATTAAGATAAGACCTCTTATCTCAGGTAGTTTATTTCCATAGAGCCCAAGACAAATCTGTCAGCATGAGAACCAAGCACCAGCCCCACAAGTTCTTCCAGTCTAAATTCAGCCATTCCCTACACAGCCTCAGACAACGTGGTGGTGTATCACCTTTCAGGGGAGAAACACCTGGAGAACCTGCATGTGCTCAAGAGGAGCTCAGAGGGGAATGAGTCCTGTGAGAAATGCACATTTTGCTTTCATGTTAGGGTGTCTGAGCTCCCACAGAGGAGGAGCTGACTTGTCAGGGCTGATTTGGACGGACAGCAATCCACAGGCACAGACAAAGGTTTAGACAGCTGGCAAATCAGACACAGAGAGGTTCTGCAGATGACTGAGACATTTAGAAAGGACTTATCACGTGCTTAAGTGGGAATTGAACTGCACAGATTGACAGACGCAATCTCAGCTGAAATGATGACATGCTGCATTTCTGGGCTAGCAAGTGTCAGTGTCTTAAACTATTTTGTTTCCCCCAGTATAGCTATTCCAGCTGTGGTCTGCTCCTCTGGCAATTTGATGGGACTGTCTGTTTATAAATCCAGTGTGACTGGCTGTTTCTGAAGTATCCCAGGTGTTAAGGAATTAAATGGGATGAAAGGAGGGGAATGAAAACTCAGTTCATAGATACATCAAAAAAGCTTTGGTTAATTCTTTTTCAATACTCTTTTTTTGCGAGACTCGGATTATAGTTTGGTGTAGGTAGTGTTCTCTGGCTAACTCATTTGGCTTAGAGAGCCTGGCTGAAATCACCTGGCTTTGCAACTCCCCCACTGAGCTACAGGGAGGCTGTGATCACATTAACCTCTGTCTGTATGTACATGGAGCCACCTTCCTGCAAACCTTCCTGCAAACCCCACTTGGAATCTGTCTGCTAAAACTGGAGAGCCTGCTCCCTGGGTCATCTTCTTTGCAGGTTTATTTAGACTGAGACTGGCCTAAATGAAAAAATTTCATCTCATCTTCACGAAGACAAAAAGAAAAACTTTAAGACCTTGCCGAATCAGAGTGGTTTCTTTTAAAAGTGTTGTGACTAGATGTCCTGAATTAACGTCATATTCCAAAACCACTCATTATAAAGCATATTATATGAGAGCCAGAACTACCTTCTGGATGCAATGGAATTGAGTCACAAAATTAACTTTTTAACTGCATTCACAATCTCTAAACAGGCCCTCAAAAATGAATCCCCTGGCTGCCTTCTCTCCTAGCACTCCCCACTGTGGTATTTGTTGGGGTCTCCAGGACAAAGGAGGAATTGAGAATCTGACTACATCTTCTCAGAAGGCTAATTTATTATTTTTTAAATATTATATTATATTAAAGAATGCTATACTAAACTATACTAAAGATTAAAGATACTTACAGAAGGTTACAAAGAATGGTAATGAAAACTCGTGACTGACTCCTCAGAGTCCCAACACAGCCTGACTGTGATTGGTCATTAAGTAAAAATAATTCACAGGTTGGATAAAAAAATCTCCAACCACATCCCAAAGCAGTAAAACACAGGAGAGAAGAATGAGATAATATTGTTTTTCCTTTTTCTCTGAGGCTTCTCAGCTTCCCAGGATAAGAATCCTGGGCAAGGGGATTTTTTAGAAAATGTGACGGTGACACTCCACTGCAGCCTTCACCTCAGGCTGTCACCAAGCTCCACCAGCCCAGCAATTCCCCTCTCTTCAGCTCAGTTCACAGAAGCTGATTGCTATTAATGCGATACCCTACATTTACATCCCAACACTGGAAATGTCAGGTGGTGTTTTCCCCCTGCCATGGTATGCTGCACCTGTTTTCAGAACACAGGCCAAGAGCTGATTTAAATTACAGCTGTAGTGCCATCAAATGTGATTTCACTTTCACAAATCTAAAAGCAGAGCATGTGCCAAATGGCTCCTATAAAGCAGTTCCCATACACACTCCTTGTGTAGCTGAAGTGCAGCTTTATCTAGAAGAGAGAAATTTCCTCAGACACACAAAATAAAACCGTTTTTGAAACCATAAATCTGCTTAATGTTGACTACTTGTACACTCAGTAAAATAAATTGGTGTTATAGTATATTTCTTGGTGCAGTATTAGCAGAGAAACAGCTTTCTTTTCCTGTTGTTGAAGAAAAGGAAAGAACAGCAGCAAGCAGGTACATGTTCTGCACTCCCACCGACCCATTTATTCCTCACTCCTCACTGCCCATGTTCCCCACCTTCCTGAGGTTCCACATCTCTGCCAGCATTAGGCTGTGTTTTGAGGGTTTTCAGAAATAATCCTTTCCTCTGGATGATAAATCAGGGAGTGAAGCTAATCAGAAATTCCCAAAGGAATATACCAATATGGCAGTTTTAGGCATGGCGCCTGAAATCACTTCTCTGTTGGTCATAGTGCATCAAAAATCTTCTCTAAGCTGATTGACAACTCAGTTCTTATTATTGATGTGGATTTTTTTTTTTCCAGGAGCAAACTTAATTACAATTTTTACTTGGAAAAAAAATTTTACCTCATTGTCAATATTGAAGTCCCTCACTGTTAGGAGGATCAGCACCAGCTAAGAAAAAACATCTCAGGCTTTCTCAGATATTCTAAACCTGAAAACCTTGTTCAAGGCACAGCAAATGGAACAACTGCTGAATTACCAGGCTCCATATGAGCAAGTCAGCAGATACGAGTCTTATTCACATACTTCTCACTGAACTTGTTTTCTTTTCTGAGGCTACTTAGTGATTCCTTCAGCTTAATGAGCTAACATTTGGCAAGCAGCGAGCAACTTTGATTTAGTGATGTGACAGTCTTAAAAACCTGCAGCAAGTGTGTGCTCAGAGCTGGCTGCTGGCACTTTGGCATGCTAGCAGGTACTGACTTCAACTGGAAACATGCATTTTGCTCCTGACAGAAACTCCACGTTGCTCCTGTGTTACTTGTGCTGGATGTCAGCCCCTGTCAGTGTGGGACTGCTTGCTGTCATCACATGAAATTAGCCTAACGTAGAAACTTATTGACTTGTGGGTATTAACAGCCAAGGGAGATTTTTAATTCAGAATGAGATTCCAAGCATAAGGAGCTCACTCTGTGTTTCCAGTCTAGTTGAATTTTCTAATATTTAAGGTATTGCAACCATACTTATTGATGCTCGTAATTCAAGCTTCCCTTGATAATAGAGTTAAAAAAAAAAATCTGAAACTTATCCTTGGGAAAAAAAAAACTGCATTGGGTTTTAAATCATAAATTTAGAGCACTGAAGACTGTTATGTAACAGACCCCAAAGAAGTATCAGTGTTCATTTCTAAAACGTGACACTTCTCAGTATTATTTATTGATTTTCTCTGATACAATTGTACAGAAGTCAGTGAAGGTAAAGGTTGTGGAACAGAACCAGAATGGAAACAACTGAAAAAACTGAGAAGAACAATTAACCCCCTGTCCCATTATTCATCACCAGTTTTTTTCTTAAAAATCTGGGGGATTTACACGTGTTTCTTAGGATTAAAAAACAGATCTTGTTACATTAGCAAAGTTGTATTTAGGTGAAAAAAACCCCATACACGTCTTTGTCATATAGAACCTGATATTTACATCTTCTCCATTTTTTGGACTGCTTTTAGACTCTTTTTGAAAAAAAAATCTGAATTGTGACTATTAAACCACTCAGGTGATAATGGGGAAATAATATTCTGATAGCACTGAGCGGTTCCATCTGGCTGTCATCAAACAGGAGCGTGGAGTTTCAGGAACATGTATCCAAAGGTCTAAGTGGTTTTGGTGATAATTACAAAATATTACTTTTGTGCTTTGTCACTGCAATTATCAGCATCAGGTCTGCACGAAATTATTATCTCCATATTGAGTTCAAGTAACCCTAAAAGTAATTTATTTTCTTTCTTTATTGAACTACATAATATGTCATCCAGAAATTTGGTGAAATGGACACTAAAATCCATTTTAAGTCTGCTGTAATTGGGACTTTGTCGCAATTTGTGAAAACAAGCATTTAAGACAGAAATGAGTTTCGGTATTGGGATTTGGCTAAAGAATAAATAAATAACATAATTCTGTGTCTTAAAAATGGGATTCTCCCATTTAGCACTCCCAATAAAACCAGACACCATTTCCTTTCACCCCTCCAACTGCAGGCACAAAAGGCAGAGATCACAGGCTAAGACAAGAAACTGGAAACAGCAGTGAGCTGAATGGAACAGTAACAGCAACAATATTCAATATAGGAGGTTTAAAAAAAGGAAACTATTCACAGAGAAAACCAAAAAGCCCAGTACTAGACAATACCAGATGTCTGCCTCCACCATGTGTTCTCCATCAGACAGAGCCCTTTCTGTGCCTTCCCCTTGCCCCCAGCAAGGACATGAGGTTGTTCAGAATAACCTCCTGGCCAGGCCCTCTGCCAGCCACTGCAAAATTAACCCTGTGCTGGGCAGAACCAAGATGCCAAGGGGCACTTAATGAAATTAATTGGAATGGCATAGAAAGATGAATAAGTTTTTTTTTATCACAGAAGAAATTCCTAAATAAGTTTCAGTGCCAGACATGAGTAAAAAAAGTGGTGTGCTCTGTTCTCCTGCTCAGAGATCTCTCTAGTGAAGCTGCTGAAGGTGTATGCGGTTCAGTGTTCGCAGCCATGTGTTTAAATTTTTTACCTTGCCCTCCCTAAATTAAATATTAATCCCATATTTTTTCCTAGTGATAAACCTTATTTATGACAGAAGAGATCAGAAAGTGATTTTGTTTATGCATTTACCTGTATTTAGGTGAAAAAAAAACCACTATACATGTCTTTGTCATATAGAACCTGATATTTACATCATCTCCATTTTTTGGACTGCTTTTAGACTTTATTTGAAGAAAATTCTGAATATATTCATGCAAATATGAATGTATATTTGCTATCTGGAATTACAATAGACTGATAGTAAGATGATGCTGGTATTTGCTACCATTTTCTGTAATGAAGGTGGACAGTCTTCTCTGGATGATATTTTGCTTTATACCTAGGAAAGAATGGGTTTCTCTGTCTCCCCAGACACACTGTTATCAATGAATAAAATTTGGCTAAAGAATGTGTTATAATTGTTCATCTTTGTGGGAGTGCAAATAAGATACTAGATTTCTCATGCAAAGAGATGCCAGAAAATTCTTTGTGTTCCTGGAGATTTCAATAGATTTCAATAGGCCCAGATAAGGACCATTGATTTGATTTACTGTCTCCTGTGTACTCAGAAAGCAATCACAATTCCTACTTTTTAATACTTTTTCTTTCACATGGAATATGGATGGGACGTGGCAACAAATACAAAAATATATAGATATAGAGAAATAGATGTATGTGTTTATTTTAAAAATTTCAGGAGTTTTTCTTAAACTCTTGATCTTTATCTACAACCAAAATAAGCTATATATTAATGGATTTTTTAGTGGCATATGGACTGGCTTTTCTGCTTTCCTATGTCAACTAAGTGCTCTTTCTTCAGTGAAGTTGTAGCTTTCAAAAGATCTGCAATGAGATTTAATTGCTGGAAATTAATTATGACCTTTAAGTTTGGTAAAAATTACTCAGAATCATGTTACTTCATTAAGAATAATTAAAAGATTTATTTGGTCTCTTGAGGAGTGAGAAAGTTCCTCTCAGTCATCTTGTTGCACAGGAGTAGCCCTTTCACAACATTGAGGTATTTTCGAATTCCTCCGTGGCAGGAAGGAAATTATGAATCTGACTCCATGTTCTGAGAAGGGTTATTTATTATTTTATTATCTATATGATATTAAAGAATGCAATACTAAAACTACACAAAAGTATAGAGAAAGGATACAGACAGAAGGCTTACAAAGATACTAATGAAAAACTCTCCAGAGCCTTGACACAGCTGATGATGATTGGTCATTAAGTCAAAACAATTCGCATGAAACCAATCAAACAATGACCAGTGGGTATACAATGTCCAAACCACATTCCAAAGCAGCAAACAAAGAAGCAATCAGATAATTATTGTTTTCTTTATTTTTTTTTTTCCTGAGGCTTCTCAGCTTCCCAGGAGAAGAAATCCTGGTGAAGGGACTTTTTAGAAAATATGACGGTGACACAGCATCACTTACATCTGTTGTGCAAAAGGAGGTGTTTGTTTACTCCCACCTTTTCAAATCCATTTCACTGAACCTGAGATCCCTTTGCCAGCTCACACAGCTGTAACAGCCCTTGACAATAGTCTGCATCTCATCTTTCCAGACTGGCACCGTGTCAAGAGGAAAACACTGATGTCAAGAGAGCCAGTGCCACAGTGGCAGGTAATGTGATTCTGAGTGAATTTCAGCTTTTCAGCCAAAACTTTTGCAAAAAAAGCAAGTTCCATCATCTCCAAACTACTGGCAAAACCAACCAAATGCTATTCATAGACTGGAGGAGGGGACTAGAAGGGGGGAAAGAAAGGCAAAGGGACAGGGAAAGAAATCTCTCCACTTTGCTCTTCAATCCCTGTGATCAGATTACTGGTTTGATAGCAATATTTTTTTATTACTTTTGCAGAGTATTGCTCTTTCCTTTTGCTTTAATGTTAGATTTATCTTGTATTTCATAACAAGTGCACTGGGATTCTGAAAACCTCACGACTGCTCCTAACATGGTACAGTGTAATTATTCTGTTTTGGTTTGGGGGTTTTCTTTCTTTTGCTGCTTTTTCACCTCTGCTCTTCCTTGCTCTCCTGCTCCTGCCTAACAAAGATTCACTGAAATAGAAAGCAGGCTTGCTATAACTGCCTGCCACGTTTTTGCTTAATGTACTGTGCAAAATATGACAAGGGTGACTGTTAGTAGATGTAACAGAAATCAAAATGTTTCCTTATTCCAGCTGTTGTATCCTCTACATGCAATAGGTAGAAAAGATGTTAAACAACCTGGGAGAGTAAGTTGTAAATCTTAAGGTCAAAAAATGCAACTCAATGTTTTTTTTCTTTCCCTGAATAGGAAAAATGTGATGAAATAATGTAGTATCTAAGCCTAATTTTTTTCCCAATCCTTGCTGAGTTAACTTCCCTGAATATTTAAAATATACATAATTTTTTTCAATACATACTGCAGAAGTGTCTTTGTGCTATATTGAAATTGATCATGATTGCTGGCCCCTGCAGCTAGATGCTGTTTAACCAAGAAACCTTTGTGTTAATTTAATTCAATTTAAATCATTCTTAACATCCTACTAACAAACTACATTAATAGACCATTCCAGTCCGACACACATTTTGCTAATTGCAGTCTCTGTGAAAACATTATTTAGCGTATCTAATTGCTATACATTGACTTTAAAAGCTAACCTGTCAAACACCACATGTATTGCTTGCATTTTCTGAGAGAATGTGCTGCGTTTCAAACCTCCATACACAAGACATGAAACAGTTGCTGTCACCCATACTCCTTCTGTTTCTGGCTTTGATTCTTGTACTCGAGAGGTATCTGCATGCCAATTTTTATTGCATTGCTAATCCAAATATATTCATCCTGGATGCATTCATTACCCTGGGCTATCTTTGGTATTCCAAGAAAAGATGCAGCATGATGTATATTCATTTTTTCAGTTCTATAACTTTATTTGTTTGTTTGTAAATCGATCTATTTCAAGCCTCAAATGGAGGTTTGCAACGTCAGATTGAATCAAGAATCAAGCAATTCCCTGGCTTCTGTTTTGACAGAAATTCCAGGTTTTTCTGCAGACCTTTGCATAAGATTTGCTCTGTAAAGAAAAGGTATCTCTGTAGGGGAGAAACAGAACAACTCTATTAGCAAAAGCTGCCAAGTAGGCTGGCTTAAAAGTCAGTCTTAAATGTAAATTTAACTTAACACACACTTGACACACTTGTTATATTTAAATGAGACACAGGGAACCTGCTTTGGGAAGCATGGAGAGCTCAGGGCACTACAGTTATCATGATCAGATGCATCTAGAGTAATGGATAGATATGCTTATTTTGCAAGTGAACAAATGTGTGTAATTGCATAATTGCTTCCACAACAAATATCCTGCAGGATATCTGCACGTGGAAAATTAATTATGATACATATTTTCCTGGATAGAATCAGAAAAAAAACAGTAATTCCAGAGTTGTGTGCAATCATGAGTGCTTTTCTATGTTTTGGAAAAAAAAAACAGTTTTTTTTTCTCTGAAAGAAAGCACAAAGCTGTTTAAAATGCCAGTTTAGAAACTGATTTATATTTCTGGATTCATTCTGTCCTACATGCCTTATTAATAGATACAGAGGAGCCAGCCACAGTCCTCATTCCCACCAAGACTTTTCAGCACGGCTTTCAGGTGTGGCATTGGCGTGTGGTTCTTACAATTACAATGCCTTGCACACATCTCCATTCCCTGCCCATCTCTGTCATAACTCCTCCCCTGAATGCCTGGATCTGTGATCCAGCAAAGCTTCTTACTGCCTTACAACAGGGCATTACATGGAGAAAGCTTTTGGGTATTCATAGACCCAAAATTTTGGTTATTAGCAACATCCTTACTAAAATCTGTCCTCAGTGAGGATGTTGCTGTTAGCCAAAATTTCCCTTTGCCTCATGTGCCAATGGAAATGGGCTGAAACTACCAACTGGTAGGATTGATCCTTGCTGTTTTCTGTATTCTGTATGTTCAGTACACATATTGGCATATTCCCAGTGCAATCACAAAATGAGAATTCCCTGAAAACTTTATGGAGTTTTTTTAAATAATTTATGTTTCAACGCTATGGAAAAAGAATGTGTTTCACAGTTACCATTTTTCATACAATTTCCCTTTGGAATCTTTAAATTCCTTCTATGGAGTCAGAAGAAATTTTATTTTTTCCATCAGGACAATAAAATAGCCTACCCAAGTGGAATATTTTAGGTTATACCGCAATACTTCTGTTTGGTGCTGAATGGGAACATTTCTTCTAAAGGTTTTTCTCCTGAGATGCATCAATGAGCTATTTCCTCTGCTTATCTCTTCAAGAATCTGAAAATGTAAGATATAAAATGTATTACCTCATAGGAAATTTTTCTGTGAATTATTTTGCAAGACACCTAACTCTGAGCCTCTAGTTTTGCAGTCATAACATTCTTATTTTAAAGCTGTGGAACTGTCTCTTTCTTTCTCTTCATTTTTCACACTTCCTTTTGGACATTCGTAATGAAGAGCAAATCTCAGATTTTATTTGATTTCTTCCTAATCCTTTCCAGAAGCTTCATGGGAGACACTCGCTTCACAATCCTTCTGATCAGAGCTGGGTAAATGACTGTTTCTATCAGGAGGGTTCATGCCTTTGGAAAGGTTTAGAAAAAGGCTTTATCTGAAAATAAAAGACAGACAGTTAGATGTTAGTCTGGGAACTTCAAAAAAAGTGAAGCCTATCTGTGCCTCTCTAATTCATTATGCTGCAAATGTTGAAATGTTTTCCCTTAAGCCTTACCCAGCAGAGTTAGTATTTACAAGGCATTACATGAAATAAGATGTTATGCCGTGGGGAAAGCACGATGGAAGGGGAAAAAGAAGATAACTGTATAATACGAATTTTAGGGGGGAAAAAACTTGCTGTTTTCCTCACAGGCAGAGAGAGTAGGCGGAGTGCAAATCAAACTTACCAAAAAAGATCAGACTGATCTCGAGGCTCAGGTATACATTTCCAGAAGGAGCATGCTCCCGGGCAAAAAAATATCTTGACCAATGGTTGTTTTGTGAATATCAAAGTGATCCAGAGCTGAGGCTGACTTGCTCTTTGCCCTATCACTCCTCCCAGGGCTTGTGGGGCTCCTTGGCTCCCATTAGCTGTGCTTCCATCTTTCCCGTGGCACCTATTAGGGACTTCTTTTGAAGATGCCAATTAAAAATTGGAAATGCTAAATTTTTCAGTACTGGTTGAAGAAGGAGGCTTTTATGGCAGCTGAAAAGATGGGGAAGCCTAGCAGTTGCTAAGTGCCTGTGTGCTAAAATGAGCAGGGGAGTATTTGGGAACTGAATTTCTGGACTGTAGCACCTAAATTGTTCTTTGTCTTTGTCCTCAGGGTGCATAAATACTTCAGCTTATGATGACAAAAGCTTTTTTCTGGCTTGTGGGAGCTTCATGAGGATGAATGAAAGAGCTGCCACTGTCATGGATCCCATGATGAAAGAGGTAAGCTAGCTGTCTGTAGGAACGTTATTTGGCTGTTATGAGCTTTGTGTCTGTCTATAACCCCTTGTTCTCCTCCTAGCAGCCAGCACAAGACCTGTTAACAACCAGCTTTAAAATTATCCAGAAAACAATCTATAATTTGCACATAATTAAATAAGACTTTTGATTTGGATGGTTTCCATCATCCCTTCCCCTTCAGCTTTTGAAGTATTTTACAAGGTGAAAGCACAGTTTAAGCAGACAGTACGTAATAAAATCTGTCTTGAGGAAAAAGAAGATGGAGGCAACTTGAGTTCACAACTTAATTTTGAAGCATTGGGTTTTGCTGCTGATGTTTGATTCTATGTGTTTTAAAGCAAAACAAACTCTCAAAGTAGGAAAAGATTAAAAAAAAATGAAGAAAATAAAATAAAACGCAGATTCTCTTTGTCATCTTGTGTCTCTGGAATTTCCTTCCCCTGCAGCCTTGCTGCTGGGATGCTACAGGCCTGGAGTAATGGCTTATCAGCCACCCTGAAACTCAGCAAACCTTTAGCAGCCTTATGTTGTTTCATACATTGCTTTTCCTTGGGAGGCTCATGGGTCTGTTGCCAAAAAAAGGTGGTGTTTCTTTACTGGCTGAACTCGGTGTATGTTAGAGAGAAATCAGGAAAAGAACCACTAGAGGGAAAAAGCAAGAGAAAAAAATAACATACTGGGGAAGCAATAAAAGCTGGAACCAAAGGGTTGTGCCAAGTATTGTCAGAACTATTTGGAGCTGGTGGAGGGGAAGATGCTGTTTAATTTCCCCTCTGCTTTGAGTCTGCTGGGATGCATTTCTCAGTCAGAATAACAAAGGCACTGTGGTAAAATTAATTTCTCACATTTGCGATAGTTGAGGATGCGCCATCTCCGAAAGGCAGTGACAGACCCTTTCCAAAATATTGGCCTCTGAAAAGTGGCTCATGGTAATTTCAGTATCCCATACATGACCCCCCTTTTTAGGGCTAGATGTCGTCTGGCTGATCAACAGCCTGGTCAGGAACACTGAGGTGAGTTTAGATCAAACATTTGCAGTTTGAATCAGACTTTTATTTTAGTGTATTAGGGTTACTTTTGAGAGAAAATATAAAACATAGTCTGAAATGGACTTTGACAAGAACAAGGGCTATAGGGTAGTTATTGCTGTGTGACTAAATAAGACTTGATCTTTTGACATGGCTCAGTCTCCTCTCAACCTCTAATTGTATCTGTTGTTCTGCCTTCAAACTGCAGCAATATGTTAATATCTTTTAGTAGCTGAGCCATTGTGCCTAAATCAGGGATTGCAGATAAATAGGGGTGGACAACTCCAAACATGCACATAAATAGAGAGGGACAGCTCTCAACATATGGCAATGAATGCAGCCATAAGGTCTGAAATATGTATTTTAACTGCCAAATTCCTGAGCAGCTTCCAACTGGCTTTCATTTGGCTTCAACTGTATGTCTGACAGTGATTGTAAACTCGGGTTTTGTGCCATATCATTTTTGTGCTCAATGGCTGGTACTTATTTGGGCAACATTAATTTGAAATATAGGCCGAGACTGTTCAGAAAATAAATATTTTATATTGGAACTCAGTATACTGGATGAAACTATTAGTGCAAAGTAGTAGTTCATGTTGCTGTTATTTTCCAGATTAATATAAAGTTAATTATTAATATCTGATACCAAATCTCAAGGCTCTCTCTCCCCATCTTTTCCAAGATTCTTTATTCTTATTCTAGAAATATTATTTGACTGTCCAGTCTTCATCAAATTACTATCCAATACTAATCAAGCCAATCTTATTAATTTGTGCTTCAAAGTAAAATAGCCATGGTGGCATTTCAACAGAAAAGAGCCACTCAATCCATATGGCTTTTTTAATAATCCCTATTTCAATTTTTACATAAAGGAGAACAAAAATTGCTTCTCCGAGGCTAATCTGCAGTAAAGGAAAATAGCAATAAGGTGGTGGGCAAGCTCTTGGTAATTTGTGTCTTGCAGCTGGGATTATTCTGGACACAAAACCTTCCTGGAAAAGCAGGGGGAGTATGAAATTTGAGCTTATTTCTCTGACTATTTCTAGGGAGGGAAGCCTGACAAAGGGCTTGGGCTGATGCTGCCAGTTTGGAGAGGATGCCCCAGCCCTCCCTCCATCCTCCCAATGGCAGAATGAGAAAAAAAGAGATCCCTTAGAAAATATGCTTTTCATCCACCCAATTGCCACCTACTTCTGTACTGACAACACAGTAAGCCTAGCAGCCATACTAAGCCCCTTTGATTTTTCTCCTACCCCAAACAGGATTTTCCAAATTTTCTTAAGCCTTAAGTGAGACTTGATGGTTACTAGATGTGCTCTAACACTGCTAGTTAGCTCTTGAGGGTGTGCTGATTTCAGATTAAGAAAAAAGGTAATAATACAATTTTTTTTAACTTTAAACACGCAATTTTCAGAGCAACATCAGTACCCAACTACACAAAGCAATGAGGTTGCTTAATTTGAAAAGTCAATTACTTTTTTAGAAATGATTTTGCACTTTGAAACCCCTTCTGACCAAACTAAAAACATCTTCTTAGGGCTCTTCAAGCAGGATAGAATACCCTGATGCCTCTTGATTAAGCTTCCTCTGCTAATAATCTAGATCATCAGAACCAATTAAGAATGAAGACCAGAAAACAAGATGGTTCCTAGGGAAAAAAGGGGGTTTAGCTACAAAATATTGTCCAACCAAGATTAGGAGGCCAAAGTTTCCAAGGAAAAATAGGAGAAAAAAAGCACTATGGTAAGGATACTCTGTGCAAAACATTTTTTACAGTTATTTTGAAGGGAAACATGAAGAAAAATACTCTTTTTACTTGGGAGATCATTTTAACAACATTTTAATGCTAAAATTACGATACCTGCACACTGTGAAGTGCACCCATTATATGATTCTTTTTATAACTTGCAACATGTAAGGTAAATTAGCATAATAAATGTAAATACAATTTCTCTAATTATACTATTGCAAATCTTAAATTCATTCAGGTAAAGAGTGAATCTGATTAGCACCTGTGAAATTCGGTTCAGTATTTCCAATGAGGAAAAACCTGAACCTCTAATGCAATCCTGTTAATTGGAAAAAGAGAGGTTATTTTGGATATCATATGACATCACGTTATCCCTTCCTTTAGAAGTGACAGCGAGAACAACCAGGGACCTTCTTCTTTCTTGCTAATGCAGGTGATTTGCTTAGGGCATTTGTATTTACCATTTCAAATTTTCACCTGTCAGCTCTAAAACTATAATTCAAATTCTGGTACCTGGAAATCATTTCATCCTCAGCTATTTGTTTCTCTTGTTTCCTTCACTCATGGGGCACTGCTAAAGCAGAGGAAGGTGGAAAAGCAAGGAGAGCCTGCAGGGTGATGAGAGTTGGAGATCTGACCTTACACCTCTGCAGTCAGCTGCAGCTTTTGCCACCTGCTTCAGTTATGAAGGATGGGGAGTGGCATCTTATGTGTTAATGGGAATTCACAGAATAATGATCTTTCTGGGGAAAAAAAAACCTCTTTGCGACATGTTAATTGCATTTGTCACCAAAATGAGGATGCTTTGGGCCTTATAAATTGGTAACTTCCATGAAAATTACAGGGTCTGCTGAATTGGAATGAGACTCTCCCACACACACACAAGTCAATTTTAAACTTCAAGCATCACTCTGCTTTTGCAATTGGAATTAAAAATAGCTTCTATATAGACACATATATATATATACACACATATATTACCAAAGTAATAACTTACCTTGTAATTTCTATAGATTTGACTCTTTTGTTTTATCATAACCTATATGTTTTTTTCGATGCTAATCATTGATAGGATAACAGTTTTCATGAACATACTATTGGTGATTAATGGCTTTTTGAATTTTCCTTTGAGAGGATATTTTCAATGTCTTGTCAGCTCAGCCTCATGTATTTTAGGCTTTTGCTTTTTTAGCTGTTTTAGCTACTACAATATGAAATACAGAAATATGAATAAATGATGGCTGGAGATGTCTATGAAAAAAGGTGAAATAAAATCCTTGTGAAGGAACACACACAATTAACTTTACCGCTTGCTTAAAAATTAAAATATTCATAAAGTAATTTTAAAAATTATACTAAAAACCCCATCCTGACTGAGAGAGGTAAAAGGTGAGATTTATTAGTTACTATGACAAAATGGCCATTTTGTCTTGCTATGTGCACATTAATACATTTCTTCCTGATGTCATGGGTCTGGATATTAATTGGTATAACAACAAAATAAAGATAAAATAATATAATTTGAGAAAGTTTTTGTACTCGTATCAACTTCTCTTGAAGCTGTAGTGCTAAATTATCTCTTTATGGAGATTCTTGCCAGTGGGATGACTTTGAAGCATCAGCTTTTACACAGAGAAGCAGAGGCTGGAAGAGAACTTTCTTAGATGGGATTTCAATGATTTTAGTTTTAAACAGTATCACAAACCATATGCATACCTATGCTGGTAATGGTTCTCAGTGGAGAGAACATTTTCTTTAAGATGTAGGTTGTTTTATTTATATCAACATTAAAATCCTCAGGAGTGTTGTAATTTTGGAATAAATTCATTAGAAACGCAGTGATATTATCTTTTGGTCAGCTCTATGGAGGACAACTCCACAACACATTCTAAAATAGTTATTTTTCCATTCTGACACTATTTTATGTATATTTTCTTGACACTATCTGCATGTCTTATTCTTAATTTAAGACCTTAATTTAGAACAGCCAACAGCTCCCTTTAGCACCTCTTGAAGACATATCTAAGGAAATATAGGCTTTGCCACACACATACAGAAATTTATAGCACTGCTGCTCTTCAAAAGGTTATGGATGTTTTCTCATGCAATATTTTTTTTACAATCATACCCTGAAGCTGTGGTCCACTGTGCCAAGCTGACCCTCACAAATAATTGTGCTGAAAGTGGTATGAGTTCCACCCACACCAGTCACACAGGATAGTGCCAGCAGGCCAAAACCTTCAAAGAGTGTTACTTTGAACCAGATTTTCTATTTGATTTTTTTGGTTTCTATTATCATTACCAATGAACGAAGTAATTATTTGAACTAATAGAATGATTGCAAGCTCGAAAAATGAATTGGTTAATATGACATGTAAAATGGAATAGTGATGACCTTATTTCCATTGTAAATAATGGAAAATACATCCAGTAGGTGTCTGCTTTATGGACTGCAAATGAAGTGAACTCACCTCCAAATCAGTTCATGATACTTGGCTCTAGCTGGCTTAGAGAGGTTTCCTCAAGCCAAAGCCAACAGAAATTTCATGATTTGAATAGAACTCGTGGCCCCTTGAGCAGAAGCCAGCCGCCTCCCAGAGACCTGAAGGGGGTATGTTCAATCATGACTCTGCTCTCAGTGTGTACCGCTCCACCTGGCTCAATTTAACTCAGAATTTTACATCTTTCTGCATCTTAATTCCACTTTATAGCAGAACTGAGGAAAAGTAACTTGTTGTAGCAAAAGGCCCTTTTTTTTTCTCCCTCATAATGGTACAGGTGAACAGAGCTTCTGCTGACCTTTGCTGATAGCCTCTTCAGAGGAAAAGCATGGAATTTTACACATCTTTTCCCCATCATAATAGTGCAGACAAGACAAAAATAGGAAGATCAGTAGATCCTATCTCTGTTCAGTGACAACAGAGAAAATCAAGAGCAGAAGAGACATATTTAGGCAGGCCTAAAATATTCTGGAAGACAGTTAAAAAAAAAGATAATTCCTGATTATTGAAAATTTTGGGAGGCAGACTCACAATGCTACGTACTTTGAGCACTTGCATAGCAAGAGACAATGGAATATAAAAGGGAATTGAATAGTTTTGATTTATTAGCTCTTATTCTGGAAGATTAGGTCTTATTCTGAATGTTCCTTTGGGACACCAACTCCAGCAGTGTTGAAAATCAGCTTTTACAGGAGCCTTTGCTGTATAGAACTGTCTGCACAAAATCATTCCTGCTACATTCATCTACTGCTTGATAAGTTTTCTTCCAGAATATCTTCCACATATTTAGCCTATTTTTGAGACTTTATTAGGTTGGATGTTGAGACAGAAGTTTGGGGTTATTTTTCTTGTTTCATTCTAAGATGGTTGTACATAATTAATATTAACAGCATCTTCTCGTATTCATTTGTTGTATTTGTTGAACAGTTAATTCTTAGCTAATGGCAGTTAGCAGTAGCAGTCATGTTTAATTAAAAAACAAAACAAAGCAAAACAAAAAAACCAAAACCCCACACACAGCAAAATAAGAGCCTGTAATTAAAATGTTTAAATGTTCAAGCAATGGAGTAAAACTCAGTCAGGGTTGAATCATAAGCTTGCCATCCATAAGACATTTAGATTTCTGTGTCTTGATTACTTCTGTCACATATGAAATAGTTCCAAACCCATTGTTACTTCGTATTTTCTCGGTCCTACATGGATTTAATCAACATTAATTACACTGTAAGTCTGGCAGTGCTGACCTATTTAAATACAGCAGGTTGTGTTTCTGAGGCACCAGGCCAAAATTACAAGGCATCATAAATTCCTCTTGACTTCTTTCTCAGATTTATGGATCACCACTGAAGTGTCACTGATGTGGAGGCTCCAGAGAATTGGTTACTCATTATATACACACCTCAACCTGTCCATATTGACCATAAACACAGAAATGACACAGTAGATATCACACATTCTGTTGTTAAGAAACATCAGATATTTAATTTTTTTCACTTTATTCAAAAGCATGGCATCTGGCCACTGAAGGATGACACAGACCATATAAACCATGCATGGTTTATATTTTCTAGAATTTGAAAAGAAATCTGAATTCTGTGGCAAATTTAACTAACAGGATCTTTTTTTTTTAAACAAAGAGATGCTTTTTCTTTGACACTTTCCTTACTGGATTCTAGTTCTTCTGGTGACTAATAGAAATAATTGTGGCATTTGGGATCGACAAAGAGACACCGTGTACCATATTTGCCAAATGCTGTCCTTAAAGCAAAAGGAATTCCATATGTAACTACAAAAACTGGGCATTTCTCAAATGCTGAAAGAGCTACTTTGCTCCAAGGCAACTTCATGGGGCACCATCTGGCTTCACAAATCTTCAGAAGTGAGATTTTCCTTGAATAAAATGTTTCCAACCAGCCTCTGTGAAAACAGTGCGATGCAGGAAGCCCTTCATTATCGCATCCGTTTGGTGCTCCCCGATAGTCAGGATGAGACTGGGTGCAAAACTGAGATTCTTTCTGTGCTAAAATGCTCTGAATCTTGTTTTCAGGGCTTGGTTAAGGGCTGTGCTTTCCAACTTTAATCTGCTTTTTCCTTCAAAGAACTAATTTCAAACGGCAAGCAATTTTTTACCTTTATTAAAGAATTTCTTTCAAATTCCACTGCCCTTTCTGCCAGAATGCAAGTTTAAGAATTCAAATTTCTGCAATGCAACTGTAAGAACTTTATTCTATTTAGACAGCCTGGGATGCAGTGTATCTCTATTTAAGATGGATAAATATACTTTAAATAATGATCTTTGCATTTTAAGCCATGAGTGAGAATTTTTCCTATTATTTTATAGCAAAGATTCTGGAGCTGTAATGTGAGATGATTGAGAAAGGCTGGCATAATATTTCAAAGCAATTTTATTCAGATTATAGGCAAGAATAAACTGGAATAAAAGTTCAAATTTTTTATTTGCATGGGTCCAAGTTTGCCCTCAGACATCTGGTTGCAGATATTGAAGCAGTTTGTTATTTAAAGTGGTGTTACTCCCCTAGCTCACTCACTGAGGTTTTAGAGGGGCTAGGGGTACTTTGGTACCCTTGGGCAGCACACAGGAGAGAACAACAAACTTCTCAGGAGGTTGGATAGCAAACTTTTACTGGCAAACTTTAGAGAAAAAGGTAATTAGGAAATTTTAAAGCAAACATCCAATCAAAGACACTTCACAAAGCATTCACCAAGCAAACTCTAACCAGTCCAACTTCAAGTTATCCAGATTCTGAGAAGAGGAATTTAGGAGAAGAAAGAGAGAGAAAGACACACAAACAAGAGTGAAAGATCGACAGTAAGGTGTCCAATGGCTTGGTAAAAAAATAGAGCTCATATCAATATCTTGACCTTGTATGTAATACCTCGCACATTCTGACACATCATCAGTACCAACACTGAAAATATATTTAAATCTTGTATATAATGTGAAGGCAAACTCTGTGAAATTTATTTATTATTTTATCTACAGCAAAGCATTCACTTCTGATTGAGACCATTACACCCAAATAGCACTGGACTGATGCAGAAAGAGAGTTTCTGAAATGTCTGGCCTTAGTTTATCCCTACTGCATGTGCAAGAGAAGCCAAAAAACTGCCTCAGGGAAGACTTCACCAGGCTGGCTCTGACAAAGACAGTAGTTTGTCTTTTCAGGTCTTCATATAGAGAAGATAGCCAAAATTGTTATTATATAGGAAAAGATTTGAAATATGAGGTGTCAAAATAATTCAAGATAAGCTGTTGGGAACTAAGAAGTTTAGTATCTCTACATCACCTCAGAAATTAAAAAGAAGTGAAAAGAAATTTGGCTTAATCCTAAAACAGGATTGTGTGGCCAGGTTATTGTAGGAAAATGTCTTTGATTCATGTTTTTAAACATTTTTTCCTTAAAATAAGGCATTAATGTAAACTAATGTGAGCTGGAATAGGCACTGTTTAAAAGAGATATAGTAAAATGCATCACTCTGCATTTTCAACAAATTTTAAAAGAATGCGAAATATTGCTTCTGGAACTTGTTACTGATCAGGTTATATTTCTGTAAGAAGTCTCTGCAGAAGTGGGAGAAGAGACAGCTGAGAATGGGCTTCATCAATGTCACAAGAATCCAAAAGGAGGTGTAAAGAGGATGGACCAGGCTCTTCTTGGTGATGCCAAGCCGCAGAACAAGAAGAAGCAGGTAGAGATTGATGCTCAGGAAGTTCTGCCTGAATATGAGGAAGAATTTCTTTACTGTGTGAGTGACTGCACACTAGAGCAGATTCCCTGGAGTCTGGAGTCTCCCTCACTGGAAATATCCCAGAACCATCTGGACAGAATCCACGTGCTTTAGAATGACTCTGCTTGAGCAGGGAGGTTGGAACAGGGAACTCCACTGAGGTGGGAGAAGAGGCAACTGAGAAGGGGCTTCATCAATGTCACAAGAATCCAAAAGGAGAGCATAAAGTGGTGTCACCAGGCTCTTCTTGGTGATGCCAAGCCATAGAACAAGAAGAAAGAGGTAGAGATTGATGCTCAGGAAGTTCTGCCTGAATTTGAGGAAGAACTTTACTGTGTGAGTGACTGCAGATTCCCTGGAGTCTGGAGTCTCCCTCACTGGAAATATCCCAGAACCATCTGGACAGAATCCTGTGCCATGTTCTTTAGAATGACTCTGCTTGAGCAGGGAGGTTGGAACAGGAGACCCACTGTGGTAGAAATTCCACTGAAGTGGAATAAGAGGCAGCTGAGAAGGGGCTTCATCAATGTCACAAGAATCCAAAAGGAGGGCATAAAGTGGTGTCACCAGGCTCTTCTTGGCGATGCCAAGCCATAGAACAAGAAACAGGTAGAGATTGATGCTCAGAAGTTCTGCCTGAATATGAGGAAGAGCTTCTTAACTGTGTGAGTGACTGCACACCAGAGCAGACTGCCTGGAGTGGGGAGTCTCCCTCACTGGAAATATCCCAGAACCATCTGGACAGAATCCTGTGCCATGTTCTTTAGGATGACTCTGCTTGAGCAGGGAGGTTGGAACAGGGAACTCCACTGAGGTGGGAGAAGATAAAACTGAGTAGGGGCTTCATCAATGTCACAAGAATCCAAAAGGAGGGCACCAAGTGGTGTCACCAGGCTCTTCTTGGTGATGCCAAGCCACAGAACAAGAAGAAACAGGTAGAGATTGATGCTCAGGAAGTTCTGCCTGAATATGAGGAAGAGCTTCTTTACTGTGTGAGTGACTGCACACTAGAGCAGATTCCCTGGAGTGTGGAGTCTCCCTCACTGGAAATATCCCAGAACCATCTGGACAGAATCCACGTGCTTTAGAGTGACTCTGCTTGAGCAGGGAGGTTGGAACAGGAGACCCACTGTGGCCCCTTCCAGCCTGACCCATTCTGTGTGATTCTGTGAACCTGTGAGAGTTTGTCTTTTGCTACTAGGCCAGAATAGCCCAACAGGTTTTCTCAGCACCAGCGCACAGTTTTAATTTTATTTCATCCACCAATGCTAATACGAGACTGCAAGGCAAGAATTTAAAATGAATCATTACAATACTGTAAAGGATGAAAAAGAATCTGTGTGTGTCAGTCATCTTCAGGGGGCAAGGAATAATGAAAATTAAATGCACAGAGGAATGAGTTTTCTATTGTCAGTGATGAAAGTGATAATAGCCCCAAGTCAAAGCAAAATGACAGATGAAAGGAACCTATAGAAAATCGCCTGAGGGAGGTCCTGAGGCCAGTGCTCAGCACCACATATACACACTCTAGAATGATATTTAATGAAGCCCTGGTTGACTCTGTAATGAATGTTGAAGGCTCTCTGGAGCATCAAACATTATTTAAGACTGCTAGAAGCAAATGCTTTATTTTTTGTTTGGTAGGGGGAAGGGGAAGGGAAATTTCTGAAAGAGTTTTTCAGCTCTTTTAATGAATAAATTGAATTTGGCAGTGGAGGAAAATCCTTTCATGATGCAGAGAGAATTAATTTTTATGTTGTATTTGTAACATCTTAATACATCTAAAATGGAAGAGGAAATAAAGCAGGGATAGCTTAATGGGTTAATGAGAAACATTAAGCTGGTTTTGAATTCTCTATTATTTATGTCAACAAGGGACTAGTCTGACCCTTGTGATATAAGGAGCAGCCTGGAGATTTATAAATCATGCCTGTATGGTCTGTGCTCAAGCAGCTGAAGGTGAAAAAGAAATTGAAATATATTCTCACTCATGATTTAATACGGGTGTGATGACTGTACTGTATAAATGTATCTTCTAAAGACCTTTGGGACAGTGCAACACTAAATAATGGTTCAATATATTAGTACTGGTGCTAGAGCCCATAGCACTGACAGGCAACATTTCCCATCTGTTTTGATCTTATTCAAGTTATTTATCTGCCTTTTGTGGCTCTCCAGAGACATTTTTTGAAGTTAACATCACTACATCAGCTTTTGTCCAGTTGTTGGCCCAAATTATATCAGATTTTCTTCTCTCCTCCCCCATTTTTTTCCAGCATACAAATTTTGCTGTTGCTAGAATCAATTTAAGTAGAATATGGTCTAATTCAATCTCAACTAGCAATTGGCTTTATTTGCATTTATAAGGCTCAAAATGTGCCAAACCCCCTGGAGAGGAGATACTAAATTCCTGTCTCTATTTTTTTGCTACCTTGCCCAGGCATGAAGTGTGTTAAAGACACAAATATAAAAGGAAAAAAAAATCTTATTGAACACTGGCAAGTGTCAGCTCATGTTTATTGATGGGGAAAATTTAGACTTCTTTAACTGAATGCCAACTCTTGAGATGCTGAAATTTGGGAGCTCACCTGCTTCAGCTAGCAGTTGTGTGTCTACTTCCCACAAAGGAGACATAAAAGAAAGAAAATGATCAATTTCATTCTACAATATTTTTTTTTTCATATTACCTAGACAGAATCTATTTTAACCATCATTCTAAAAAAGACATAATTCCCTTCAGTGAATAATGCATGATAGCAGGCCCACATTGCTGGGTGTCCAAATTCTTTGCTCACAGGTCATCTTAAGAGCCCTAAACAATCCTGAAAACTCATTAGTATTTCCAGGCATTGAAGCTGGTTGAAAAATGATGTGGAGCATACATTAAATATTCAGAGTAGTTGACATAATATGGATGGGCATGGTTGATATTGAAGCAAATTTAACCCTTTTGTATAATCACCAGACAGTAGGTTTTCTGTTTTAAACATAAAAAGGATGGGACCCCCTCACTCCCATCCAAAGATCTGATAGTTTACCAAATATTAGTCTTTACCACAACAATATCTGGGTATGATATCATTCTGGGAATGAAATAAATTTAATTAAGGGTAAAATACAGCAGAGCAACAAGTTGCCAAGAATAGTTTTCAGGTGTTGGAGAAATACATTTCCCTTTTACCCCTGATGAGTTGAGAAAGTCTCTTTTCTTTCCACCAGGCTTACTTCCCCCCTACAGTATGAAATAGAGAGAATATGGCACAAGCAAACCAAACAGTGCATATTTATTGCATGTTTTTATGTAGGACAGGACCAGCTAAGCACACAGGGCTTCCTGAAGCATTTTAACTATCACCAAGGGAATTTCACTCTGTGTCTGAACAAGTTTGGGTAAGCCAGACACGAGCATTTGAGTCCATGGTGAAAACTGAATTTAAAAACTAGAGGTCAGGAAAAGAAAAAAAGTTATCTAAGTATTTTAACACAGTGAACCCAGGACCAGGTAGCCTGTGGTATATTGAACAGCATGTCATGTCTTATTTTTTATCAAACAGCATCCTCATACCTAGGAATGGTTCATATCTAAAGTTTTGTGTGGGTCTACAAAGCAAATTCCTGTTAGTAAGTTTGTTCCATTAACTTCTCCTGGCATGAAAACTTTTCTTCAGATTTTTTTTTTTTTGGTCTAGGTGTTTTATATTCTTCCAATCTTGTGTAACTTCTGCTGGAGGCAGTGACTAAACTCACAAGTGGAAAACATGCTTCCCAAGAGGAGATTAGATGCAAAACCTGTATATAATACGGATATTTATATTAGTAAATATATAGATTTATATTATATTCATATATATTACATTTATATTCATATTTATATAATAATATCTATATTTCTAAGTATAAATAAAAGATAATTATATAATATAGTTATATTCATATTATAATTATATTATATAATTATAATGAATATTCAAACATTCAAATAATATTTAATTTTATAAATCTAATATAACTATAAATATTCATATATAGAGATATTTATATTTCAATATATGAAATGTATATATTATATATTTCATATCATATTATGTATATTGTATATATTATATATATATATATATATATATATATATATATATATATACACAAATATATATAATACTCTGAATTCTTCATTTAAAAAACAAAAAAAAACCCCAGAGCTCATTTTAAGAAATAAAATGGATGCCCAAAGTGCAGAGATGTCAGACAGACTCTCTGTTAGGGCAGGGTCACACAACAAGCTTCAGGAAAGTGAATTTCTGCATGTGTGTGTGAATTAGGGAAGCAAGAAAAAACATTTGCAACACTGGCAAAGCAATATGAGATTTCAAATAGTAGTGATTCTCAGAATAGTATGTTATATGTGTTTCAGTGATTGCTTCCCAGGGAGTTTCTGCATAAAATTTAGCCAGTTTGTAAATAGAAATTAGCTTTTTGTCTTCTTTAACACCTTTTCTTTCAGGCTGGGGTCATACTTCTTACATGTGATTTTTTTTAAGGGGATATTAAGTGATCTTCAGTCTAACCTCAGTCCTGCCACCAACTAAATCCCTTTACTGCTAGGGTAAGAAGACCATGCAGTCTTCTTCAAGGTGGAGCTGAAGGACCTCAAAACCTCTGTTTTGATTGAGAATGAGCCAAGAATGGAACAGCTGGGTGCTGTGAGGGTCGTGGTGTGGCCCTGAGGTGTGTTGGAAGCCTCAGGGTTTGTAAGCTGACCTCCAGCATCATTTCCCTGTCTGGGAGGACCCTCAGTCATCTGCAGGTTGCAGAAAGCCCTACTCTCCGAAAGGAAAATCTGGAATTAGTTTTCTAATACCTTAATTTGCTTGTCTATTTAGAGAGCTGAATCACTCATGTTTTAAGTCAAATGCAAACATTTATTTTATACTGCTTTTTAATTGTATTTGAATTGTAAAATTCCCTATGATGTGCTTTGTTAGGGATGCTGCGCATTAGTATGGATACGGTTGTTAGCAACAATAAGGATCAAAGCTTGCATCTCAAAATAGTGTTGATTACCATGCTATTCAGACAAAAGTATAAAATCACATGTATAAATTTAGACATGCTCAGACTGCAGTGCATTACTCGTCCCTGATATCTCCAGAAAGACACAAATAAAATCTGAATGGTGGCTGTGAAACCCTCACAACTTTATGATTCATTGGGAAAGAGTGGATATATTCAGATGCATGCACAGAAGTTTACATTTCAGAATAAACTGAAATAAAGTTATTTGCAATCCTCCCCATTACCTTTGAAAAGCGGGAAAAGATCATGTTTACACACACACGTACGCATTTTTGAGCCCTTCTAGGATGATGTAGAACAAGAAAAACTTCACGAGGATCAATATTCTATGTGAGCAAATCGATGCACATGATCAGTGAGGCTGCTCATTTTCAGGTCTCCTAGGGGAACAGGTTTTTAGATAATTTCACGACAAAAAGACCTTTTAGGCTCTATGAAAACACGCTCCAAAATGTCAAATGTATAGGAGCCATGTGTCACCTGCAATGGTAAAAGCAGCACGTTCTGTAACCTTTCCTGGAGCAGATTTACTAAACAAATTGTCTGAGTTCTACAGCACTGTAAATGTCTCTTGTACTGTACTGTTAGGGAATTGTGCTCCACGAATAATGGTGTCCTGTTAAAGGTCAGCCTGTTGTGGGATGCTTTGGGATTTTCTGTGGAAAGGAAATGTAGGCAGGGTATATTTGGTGGATGCTAGATGGGATAGCCAAGTCTGGGGAAATTAACTATAGGGGAAGGGTGATCAGAATTTCTTAATTGGGTTGTTCTTGCAATTTGGTGTTTTAGAAGCAGGCAATCCACCAGCTCATCCCCACACTGCCCAAAAAAAAATCCCAGCAGCACATTGTACCTTTCATCACCATAACATCAGCTCCTGCTGAATGAGATACCTGCCACTGTCATATTTTATGAAAAATCCCTTCACCAGGATTTTTTTCCTGAGAAGCCTCAGAAAAGAAATGCAAACAATAATTATCTGATTGCTTGGAATGTGGTCTGGAGATTGCTTACCAACAGGTGCATCTCTGATTGGTTCAGTGTGAATTGTTTTTAATTAATGACCAATCCCAGTCCAGCTCTGTCGGGCTCTCTGAGTCAGTCACAGGATTTTATTGTTCATTCTCTTCTAGCCTTCTGATGTCTCCTTTCTCTTTCTTTAGTATAGTTTTAGTATATCACATTTATGATAGTATGGTATGTATTTTATGATTTTATATCATTTAGTATATATATATACTAAATATATGTATAATATTGCTTAGTATATAATTTTATGATATTATATTATATATTTAATATAATATAATATCATAAAATAATAAAACAGCCTTCTGAGAACATGGAGTCAAATTCTCATCTCTCACCTCGTCCTGGGGACCCCAAAGTAGCACCACAACAGCTGGTGACCACAGATACCTGCAGCTCCTGTGCAATGCACTGAAGTAGGCAGGCATCCTAGGTTAGCATTATCAGAATTTGTCATGTCAAACTCAGAACTGCAATAGAGGAGTGAATTTCTTACCCCGTTCCCATTCCCTCCTCTGTAACTCTTTTATATGGAGCGCGACAGTTTGGGGGCGGGTGAAAGTATGAGAGTGCTTTCACCCAAACCAGCCCTTGCTCTGGGGGTAGGAGAAATCTGCATTTCTGTATCTTCCTCTGCAGCAGAAGCTCATCCTAGTCTCCATGGGCCTCTCCATGGGTCTGCCTCCTCAGCCTCAGATTTGGGGCTTTCAGCTGAGAAAAGGAAGAGACGCGCTTGGTGTTCAGGCTCCTAGGCAAGGCAGCAGCCACAGCAGCAACTCACAGTCTCCTGTCCAGTGTTCTTGTCCTTGTCAGATGTCTCTCTTTAGCAATATGGCACTTTCCAGCTTTGGCTGGCAGAGCTGGGCAGCAGTTTGTCACGAGGATTAAACCCAGCATGTTTTGGCTTAGATCGCTACATGATCGATCAAGTCAAGCAGCCCCTAATGAAGAAAGATTAAAGCTTTTAAAAAAAATACATCATCACTTGCAATATATGACAAGGTTTCATATAATCAATGTGGCCAACAAAGCCACACTATGCAGAGAGTATACTTAAACAGATAAAATTAATTGATTTTTTTTTCATAGAATATAACAGGAGCTAAAATGCATAATAAATCACAAAACCACATTTTGGTATGTGCTTGCTAACCCTACATATTTGCAGTATGTGTATTACTTGTAGAGACTGCATTCCTAATCAGACAAGCCTTTAGCATCAGCTAAAAGAAATGTGTGATGTTGTTAAAACAAAATTTTTCTTCCTGAATATGAAGTTGCTGTCCATGAAATATGCAATGAAATGCCTCTGTGATGCCAAAGGCAGAGCTCTGACTCACATTGCTTATTTTCGTTTCAGACGTGCCTAAGGATCTGACAGAGGTTGGTACATGGACATACATGCAGATGGAAGTGAAACTTGAGGATAGCTGACCACAGGAGCACACCAACACATATCCCTGCAGCACAAATGAAGGTGTACAGCGGATGTACTCCTGCCTAATTGCAGGAGAGAGCCAAACAAAATGTTTATTTCAGGTGTGGGATGGATTTGAGTTTCTGTGCACAGGAAATGCAGACATGTAGGTTACATTCTAGAATGTTTAGCAGCAAACCAGAAAGAACTCAGGCTTTATTATCATCCCAGGACCGTCCTGTCCTGAATTCTCACTTGCCCCAGTTCCCATTGGAAAATAAATTTTCATCTTAAAATGAAACTTGAGCAATTTTATTTCTCAAACTTGAGAAATTTTATTTGGCAAACACGATAAGGAACAAGTTGCACGACATAAGGATCTGTCAGTAACTCATTATGGAGATACTGAGGTGCTGAGTCAGTGATGAGAATCATTATGGGTATTTTTCCTGGAGAATGGCAGAACCTTACTGCCCCTCATAGATAGATAGATATTTCTATAATATACACTTATGCACACACACACACATATAGATATATATACACATATGTATATAACATATATATAATACATATGTATATAACATATATATAATATATATGTATATATAATATATATTATATATATGTATATATTATATGTTATATATATTACATATAAATTACATATAAATTTTATATATATATATATACATATAAATATATATATAATTTATTTTTACTACAACATGGTTTAAAAATGCTATTTTACTACAGCAGCTTCTGTTTCCTCCACCAGTGTTTATACCCATCAGAGGAGGAATTAATTTAACATGGTTTTAGCTTTATCATTTTAGGCTTCAGACTTCAAGATCTCCGCTGTCATCAAGCCTGTCCACCACATTTCGACCTATTTCAGCCAAATTTTGTTAGAGCTGCCAAATCTGACACGGCCAGGGAGAAAGTCAACTACAGAATATGTTGTGTCTGGTTGGGATGAGAGCCAGATTATTAACAGGATATTTTGTGAGATGAAGTGAAAAATTCAATATCACCTATGCCGTCCATCCCCTCTCTCCCTTCTGATGTCTGGAGTCTTTGAATAGATATTTGTTTTTTGGCTTTTTTTGGTTTTTTTTAGAATGTATAGCAGTCAAATAGTGGCACTAAACTGAGAGACGTTTTCATGGTCCACGCAGAGGTTCCACTGCTGCCCATTTCTTCATTTTTTAAAAATATACTTGAATGACAAGCTGCTGATAAAAATAAATACTTTGTGACAAGGGAAGAAACATGACTTGGGGGTGCCAGTGCTGGAATGAGTATCACATAGGGCTTCCATCATAAATGCTAAATGTGGAATGGCATCTAAAACTGCACAGCCCAACAAATGGCCATTATACAGCCCATAGCTGTAATTAGGACGCCCTATATCTACTCATGTATGAGGCCAAAATATTCTTAATATCTGAAATTTACGGCACCTAAGCCACGGCTTCCAGGCAGCCGTGGGTTACTTTCCTAAAGGATGTGCTCCTCAATCAATTTCCTTCTTTTCTTTGTTGGATTATTTTCACGGCGCATCCCGAATGGTTTATTATTGAGCCATATGTCTTGATTTTTTGGTTTTGAATTAAAGTAGGAAATGAGAGTTTTAAAAGATTTTCATTCTGTAGGAGCATTCTCTACATGGTAAGTGTGTGTGTGTGACAGTATGAGAGCATGAGAGACACCACAATTCAAAAATAATGCAAGGTGACAGAATCTTCTATTCAGGATTCAGCTTTCCTTTCATTGAGCAATACCTGATGATGCTACTTCCCTTGTATAAATCACCAGAAATTAGTTTATTTCCTTCAGTGGAAAACGATGAATTCCTAGCAATGTGTAATATTTTCTACTCTGCTTTTTTTACATATAATTTCTTCCATTTTTTCACACCTTTCTGTACCCAAACCCTGAACTTTTGTCACAGTTTGCATTTGTTTTGAAAATGCTTTCCCTCTGATCTAATGAAATGGCTTTTATAAAGTGCAATAGCTTTTTACTCCTCCAATCTTCTGCTTTGATTCTGTTGTTTTAATTTTTAATGAAGATTTATTAATAGTTTTAAGGGGATCTTAGAAATTGCATTTTATCTTTTAGAGAATTTGAAGAGACTTTTGTGGGGTTTAAATTATTTATGCTGTTATTATCATTGCCATTATTATTAATTGTACCTGTTTACTTTCAATGGTGTGCACTTTTTCATTCAAATCATCATCTTATAAAACATTAAAGCCACACTGGAATGCATGAGTGGCAAGAAAGCCAGTCCAGCTTCACTTCTAGCCAGAATATCTTTAGACATAATCTTTTTAAAGTTACATAGGGAAAGAAATATCACCAACATTCAGATCATCTTTAAAAAAAAACCCTAATATTCCAGATATTGGAACTGAAGCTGAAATTTCAGAGCACCAAGGCTGTAAATTGTGAGAATCAAAGGAAAGCCTGTGGAGTGATAAAAAATACTTCCAGTGGAAACACATTAGAAAAGAAAACAGAAATATAAACAGAAATCTTGCTGACAAGGTTTTTTATTTCCTTTTCCCTTTCTGCCTTCTCTTGAAGCCTGGTATTGCAAAAGTGTCCCAACTCTATCTTTGTGCTTTATGTTTGGTCCCAAAAGCACAGTCCGAGCATCTAGCTCTAGAATTACAGTGATGTTTAGAGTACAGATTTTCTACTCCCTCTTTTACATCTTGTGTTTTCTAACAGAGGGCTTGGCTGCCCATAAACAATGCAGTTTTACTGCAGAGGCCATACTTATTCAAACAAACCCCTAATACTTCCCTCCCATAGCCACTCATAATTCCCTGAACTGTGTCGATATTATCCTGTGACAGGAAACTACCAAGTTCATTTTACACTATGCTTGATCCCAGCAAGCAATAATTACTTTAAATTTTTTCAATTAAGAGAAAAGTGTAGTTAAAAAAAAAAAAAAAAAAAAAACTAAAACAAATGCAAACTGAACCCTCATCAATCCAATACTTCTTTTATTTCCTAGTAGCCAGCTCTCCAGGAGTTTCTTTGGTCCATTTCATGGTTATTTCTGACTCCATGCAATAAAACTTGTTGATGCCTAAACAACATTTTGGTGCTCAGGAAATTCACTGTGCAAAAGTCAAGTATGACCTAAATATTATTAATAATTTGTTGTGCTCTTGGGCAACATATGTTTGGCAAAGAGCAGGAGCAATAAGCTTTGAAGAGTCTATGTGTTTTGAGAGAGGATTTTTCACAGGTGCTGAAGCTGTGTGGGTCTCAGATGTTCTTAAGGATCTAAGACAACAGAATATCTCTCCAAACCATTAAATTTTGAAAAGCAAGCGAACAGATGTTCAGTCTTTTAATTTAATATTTCAGGCAGCTGTGTAACTTTACCCTGTTGGGGCTTTTTAAAATTTTTTTCCACCTTTTTTCCCCTCTAACATTTAAAAACGAAGCTGGGTTTAAGGTCAGGCCTGATGACAGGTTGAGAAGGCTCTGGCAGCTGTTTAAATGTTTGTGACATCTGGCTCAGAAGCCAGGACTCTCATTTGCCAGAGCTGCTGCAGCACAGTGTCCCTGTCATTTCCCCAGGCAACTTCCCCTGCTGAACAAATGAAGGCACAGGTAAAATATTCTGGCTTTTTTTAGTTGATTGATTTGGGCTTTTTTATTTTTCTTTTTTTTTTCTTTTTTTTTTTTTTAATTTGTTTGTTTTGTTTTGTTATGTCTTCTTAACTGCTTCCTAAAAGTCACAATGCCACCAAGGTGATGAGAAGAACCATTAAACAAGACTGGGGAGTAAACTAATTGCGAAATCCTGGGGGAGCAGGAGGAAGCACAGCAGTGTAAAGAAGTTTCTGGGGCTCACACAGTGCCTTTGCCTGAGACAGTAACATCTGTTCCTTTGTTTCTTCATGCTGAAGGCATTTACCAATACAGAATTCTAGACATAACTAGGAGGAAGTGTATTTTTTTAAAAGAAAGACCCTCCATATGACAAATATAATTTAGAAGAAAAGCAGAGATATTTTACCAGGGTTTCCAGTGGTAGGTCAAGGGAAAATGGTTTTAAACTGAAAGAGGGTGGGTTTAGACTGGGCATAAAGAAGAAACAGTTTTTTATGAGAGGGGTGAAACAACTAAACAGGTTGTCCAGAGAAGTTCTGGGCGAGGTT